>CM031857.1:105894487-106027672 GCA_018697195.1 Certhia americana
GAGTTTGGGTTCGGGTTTTTTTGTCCTTTGGGGTTTTGAGTTGGCTTTTTAGTTGGTTTTTTGGGGAGGTGGGGAGAGATGGTGGGGGAAAATGTCTCACGGGTTGTAGGGTGCTTCATTTTAAAGATTATAAGTGCAGTTTTTCAGGAGAGATTTCAGCCTGTGGAACCCAGAAGACTGAAATGTCTCTGCACAGCACAGTGGTGAATTAGTCACCTGTGTCTGTTACTGAAATGCTCTCACAACAGCATTTGAAAATAAAATCCTCAAAGGATCTGAGACTCAAAGGCTCTGCTGAGGCATCTGGTGCCCTTTGTGTAGACTACTGTTTCCTGAACCACAAAGACTGGACCTGGTTACCTTCTCCTATAGGGATAAGACATTTTAGTGAAGTCCCCATGTGAGTTGTTTTCAGCTCTATTCACTGAAACCTTACTGGCACAAAGAAAACTGCCAAGAGTGAAGTTCTGATGAAAACCAGCATTTAGAAGAAAAATACAGACAAAAAACCTTCTGGATCCTCTGACATTTCCCTTTGAAAGATTCACATTTGACTCTTTATGAATTCTAGTAACACATGCTTTGTTGTAGTGAACAGTGCATGCCCTGTTTGTATTTAACCTGAAAGTTAAACTGATTTTGAATTACTAGGAAACAAGCAACATCAAATATCCTCAGTTAAATACCTTACTGCAGTAGCCTGAAATGAACGTGGCCCAGCAAGGCTTTGTCTGGAGACAAGGATTATTTTGAAATTATAAATCTACTCTTTTCCATGGTACACATACACTATTTTTGCTACCAAAATAAAGCAGTCTGGAAGCACCCTCATTAGCATTTTACAGTAGGCTTTTTTTTCAATACTACCTGTCCTGGATCAGGACATGAACTGTATCAGAGCAGCTGCCTCATTCTCAGGTGAGGGGAGAGAAGACAATAGGCAGGAATCCACTATCCTTTCTCTTGGCTTCTCTCCACTTTCAGCCTCCAACATTGGTTCCAAACAACAGAGGAGCATAAAGAGTGTTGAGTAGCAGTCTGCCCCTAGATTTGAAGGCAATTGAGTGTTTTATTTTGGCAGATCTCTGGTACTTGTGAGTTTGGATGCTGTGACAGCAGCTCTGAGGTGCATGGGCACACACAGAGAGCTGCAGGAAGCAATGCTGCTCCACACTCCCTGTCCCTCCTAGGTTACATCCTTCTGAAGGCACCCCACTGAAATAAAACACCAGGGTGTTTTTGTTGGGTTGGTTTGGAATTTTTTCCTAAGTGAAACCAGGAGCTACAGTGACATTAGCGGCTGAATGTGATCTGATTGAATTGAAAGGGTAAGGAACACACAGTGCATGCAAAGACTTCAGCAGCCACAAGTTACAACTGAGGCAACATTGCCTGGAAAAAGCATTTACAAAAGGCATAGAGATCATTTAGAAAATGAGGACAGTGAAGAAACATGCTGGTAATTTATGGGCAATCAGCACGTGTAAGAGGAGGTGAGGAGCACATGGGGCTGGGCAGACACTGCAGGGAAGAGTGGCAGCCACAGAAGGAGGAGAAATAGGAGAAACAGGTGGAGGGCACAGTGCTGGAGACATGGCTAGAGGCACACACCTTTGTGGGAGAAGATGCTGGGCCCTGGCACTGTGCTCACACCTGTTAAAACACTGCAGGGGATGATGGCTTCACACACAATTTGAGTTATGGTGCTGTTGGCCCTGGCCAGCACAATGTTTTTACACAGGCAGCAGTAACCTGGGTATGTTATAGTTGAGATCATGTTTGAGTATAATTTTGTAACCCTCTAGTCCAGAAGCAGGATGCTGACCACAACTTAATTGTCAGTGGAGAACAGAGCAAAGTGTTTCTTATTATTCAGTCATTAACAGTTCAAAGAAACAGCTCAGATTTTATTCTTTACTGGTGTTGAATAAAACGTCTAAATTTTTTCAAGGGACCCACTGATGTCTTCAACTAATCACTACCTATTGGCAGGAAAATAAAGAGTAACACTGAAAGTTACTGGGAGCAGGAAGGAGAAGGGAAAAGAGAATCAAAGTTTTCCATGATGCCTTCTGTGCTTTCACATATACCATTCCAGAAAAATATTGAATACTGAACTGTGCTGTAAATCCTGCAGTAGGCACATGAGGTACTTCTGTTATTTCCATTTGACCAATTCATGCTGTTGAAGGAGCTAATATTTTTTCTGCTTCTCAAAGTATCACGACAGTACAAAAGTGATTAGAATTGCCAGCCAACTGGCATGATACTAATGTGAGTTCTCCAACTGTGCAGCTGCTGCCCTGGCACCCTCTGTTCTTTAGATAGCAACAGTTTCATATATTAATTATGCCAGCAGGGAGACAGCAAATTTATGACAGTGCTTAGGGGAAAGCTGTATGCACCTGGCATTTACACAGAAGAGCAGAAAAGGGAGCAAGCAACGATCTTGTCTTTTTACTGGTAATTTAAACAGTTATTCTTATAACTTAGACACTCTAGCATAGGTTGAGGTGAGTGGAAATGAATTTTTAAGATAATGAAGAGATTTAATCCTTTAAAATGCTTTTAATGACCTGTCTTCCAAGGTCTTTAGCACGTGTCAGCTTGGATAACTCATGCCTGCAATGTCCTGCTTGCTTGTGTCCCTGCTGTGGTGGTGAGGGTGCTTTGCAGACTCTCAGAAGTGACACCCGGGCTGTTGCAGACCCTCAGGATGTGCCCGGAGCCAGAGGCTGATGGATCCTGACCAAAGAGGCTTTGGCAGCTCCCACCCCGCTGCCTCCTCCCTGCTCCTGCATCCTGCTGCTGGAACAAAGCATCACTCCTGTACTGCTTGCTGCTGCAACCCTGCCAAGGGAGCCATAACAAGACAATAGACATATAGCCTGATAACCATGTTAACTTGGTTGAATCAGAGCTCCTAACAAGTAGAAGAGTTTAGTAAAGTGGAATAAAAATATTACAAACACTTGTTGTCAATGGCTTTTCAGCGGTGCCTTTGAAAACTTAGCATTTCTTGTGCTTTTATTTAAGATTAAAGTTAAGCTCAAGGACACTAAACAACATTAGCAAGGTCAGAAATTACTTTTAAACACCCCTACTACAAAGGCTAACTAGAGCAGGCAAGCAGACTTCCTCATTGTGTTCAAATATCAGCAAGTGAAATGACATAAAAAGATACGGATGTGCCATTCCAGAAATCTCTGTGCAGTAATAAACTACAGTAAGCTGTTTATATTTTATCAGGACTAGGTTGTGACAGCGCCAGAAATACTAAATGAAGGGCAACGTGTATTAACACTGTCACATTATCAAAGGAAGAGCAAATTGGTGATCTCAGCCATATCACTCACCCATTGCTCCTCTCAGAAAAGTCTGAGCTTCCCTTCCCACAGCAGTTACCCTGATCTGACTGGTGCCCCATAGCAGGATAGAAGCCAGAAGGCAGCACATCCCACACCATTGCTCCTCCTGGGCTGTGCCTCCTGAGACAGAGTGTGCACACTCATGTGTTCTAGCTAGTTAACAGCTGGCAATCCATAAATCCCACTTTTCTTCTTCTGTGATGGTTTGTTTTTTCTCCATTAGCAATCATATCTTTTATTTCAAAGCATTCTGCCTTAAAGTTCATTGAAGACATTTATAAGTACTCAAACACAAAGTGGTATGAAGTGCTAAATAATGTCTACTAAAGCTAGAAAGAGAGAATGTGTTATCTGTGGTATTGACTTTCTTCCCTTGGAGGAATCACGTGGGATAGGAATGTCATTTTGCTTGTACCATTCCCAAAGGCTAGTGAAGAGTCGTAATATGAGATGCTGTTCCAGCAAGGGATTTTTTTTTTCTTTTTAATAAAGGAATTAAAATTAATTAAATTGGTAGCCTTTGTTTTCTTTTTAGGCAAGATTAGCAGAAAATTGATAGCCTTTGTTCTCTTTTTAGGAAAGATCAGCAGAAAAAAAAATACAATATATATATATATAGTTGGAGGAAACCTTTCAGCCAAGATTTGTCTGTCTTTCACTGTTTCTAAAAGTGGCATTAGTTACTAAAAAGTAAACTGCTTTCTGGGAATCTGCCTAGTGCTGAGCACTCATGAAAATCAGATTGCTTGTCTACATGCCAGAAAATAGATTGAGAGATCTAAATTCAGGCAGCCAGTCTTGAAAAGGAAGAATCAATCTTGAGGAATATTACTGCTCCATCGTGTAATTTTTGGTGTAGGCATTATTTTCATTGAAGAAATTGTCTTGTTTATCTTAGGGAAGCTATTTTAGAGCCTGCTTTCCCTGGCAGAAGGCACTTGCACTTATAAGGGTAGGTCTGTGGCTTGTTTCTCTTAGAATACCAGCACAATAAAGCCATGAATTTTGAGGAAATGTAGCTATATTTTTAAAATGTATTTTTGGTAGTAGAAGTGTAACTCCTTGGGATGTCCTGCTGACAAAATTGCCTTGAAGATTGCAATTTTCCTTCAAAAGTTTCTTCTCAGCCTCATGAACTGAGCCTGAATGCTCTCTGTATCTTTAAAAATCTCCTTGTTTAACAGGAATCTTTGAGTTCTTTTGTTAATTTCCAGTGGAATACTCAGAATTTTCTGTGCTGAGTACATGATTGAAGCCTTATTTCAAATCACAGAATTTGGGGCTACTGAGAAAAAGGCTTTTGAGGGAAGTTGCTTAATTTTATTTTTCAAAGATGACTTTTTTTTTAAATAAATACAGCTGTTACAAAGTCAATACTATTTTACTGAATCTCTGTGTTCCTCTGAAAAATAAATCTTTGCTGAAAATCAAAATCCAGTGACAGTCTTGATTTAGCAAGCAATGTAAGTATGGCATTAAGGGAAGTTATCCACTTCACCAAAAAAGATAAAATTTCTGTTTCAGCAAGCAACCTTTTGAATAATAGAGATGGGATCTCTCTGAAACCATGCAACCAGCTGCTTAATTTCTGCTCCAAAACCTTGTAGTATATGCAAATTTTTAGTTCTGTTAATGCTGCATCATATAAAAGATTAATGTTTAGATAGCTTTAAATCCCCTGAAACTTCTATTAAGAAAGAATCTTCACTGAATTGTATTAAAGAGTACCAAAATACTTCCACTTTTTAGAAAAATCCCATAGAAATAAAAGAAAAGAAGCTTATATTTCCAAATAATTCTTTATTAGAGCTACAGTGTCTGATGACATTGTAGTAGATATTTTCAAGATTGCAGAGAGGATTATTTCTTATCCAGTTCAATATTATTTGTCTTCTGTCCTCGTTTAACACTAGAAGAAGAAAAAAATTCTTAATTTCTACTTCCCTCTTCTTAATTAGGGGTACATGTGGTGAAACAGTATATCTGCATGATTTTTACAAGTTCTCTCTTATTATATTTTCCAAAACTTGCAAGTCCTGTGTGACTTGAGGAGGTTGTTGGTTTTCTCCAAACTTTGAATAAAATAACATTTACTATATATACCCTTGCTTAATGTTTAGTGTTTTTTTTACTATTTATTGTCTTAATGCGTTTCAGGTTTAAATAAACAAAGTTCTTTTCAGCCTTGAATATTAAGCCTGTAAAAGCAGATCTTGGAAAGAATTTTAGAGTTACTTAACATATTTGTAAAGAAGATACAAGTCTGCTGCACATTGATATATCCCCTCTGGATTTCAGAAAGGTGTTGAGCACTCACATTTTGTGGGTCTAAAGGGGAACTGGATATACTTTGAGCAATCTCTTCTTTGGTGGCTCAAGACCTGCAGGTTGACTTTGTTACCACCTTCTCAGGATGCATGCAAATAAAATTCTTGAATAGAGTAGCCATTTGCCTCAATAAACAAACTCAGAGGAAGCTGATATTTTGTTGTTTCTGCTGTAAATTTCTTTATGCTATTTAGATAGAAGATAAAAATCAAAATTTAAAAAGGCAGCCCAGAATTAGCTCAGATTTCATGGAGGATTCTTCCAAGGTAAGTAATAAAAGAGAAGTTACTCATGGCAGTGTTCACCAGTGAATTTTTTTGTGGTGCCTGTGTGCAGTCTTTGGACACAGCTAGAAAATAGCACAGGTTTTTCTGTCCCACTGGTAGCACTGCTTCTAGTTCCAAACATGGAAAGAAAAGCAGATTTGCTTTCCCCGTGCAGAAATCTTGACTTATGCCTTTGTTTTGGGATTTTCTTTGTCTTACTAGAGTCTGCCTTTGACAGAAGCAGCTCCAGGCTGAGGATATATAATATATACATAAGCATATACAATATATATATATAAACAGACCTAAACAGCAGGACAGATCTCTTGCACCATCAGAGCTCTGTCCAAGTTTGAACAATTCACAGTTGTTGTGCCTGTTTACAGCCACACAGCAGGTCAGACAGGGAAACAGAAACCAGTCCTTAGAGTGAAGCCATTCTAGCTGAAGACTTGGGACTCACCCTCTGAGTGCAGAGTTTCAAGATTTTACTCCAGATCCAAATCAGAATGCTAATTTAAATACATCCAGTACACTGAATGAACCGTAATATCCTTTTACTCTTTCCCAGAAATAAGAGTTGCTAAATTAATATTTAGACTCCATCACTGGAGGGCATGCATTTTCTGCACTGTGAACTCAATACTTTCCCACCTGTGAATGTATTTGTCTTGCCACTTGCTTATCCTGTCTGACAATCCATCAAAGCAGCGGGAAAAGGATGAAAGCAAGCAGATAAAAGCTTAGAAAGCTATTTTCAAATCTAGCTAATTGAAGGGCTACTAAGGAGGTTATAAGGAACTCAGTTTGGGCACACGTAGTGGTGCTGTAGCCCATGTTAAGAGGGGAGGAGCAGTGTCTATCAGCCACTGGAGTTTCACTCCGATGGCTGGGGACTGTGCTTTAAGCTAAGATGTAACTGAATGACTTAGCAGGAAATTAATTCTCCATGTCCACCACTCTTTTCCTCAGGATCCCCTCGTTTGGAGTTGCAGGATACAGCATTGCAAATGCAGGTAAGGGAGCTGCCTCTGCCTGGTGACCCAAGGGGAATCAGTGTGGTCCGTGCCCCCACACCACAGCACACTTCTACAGAGGTTTGGCCAAGCTCCCATTCCTGCTTATTGTGCTGTGAAAATAAGGCCATAGCAAGTAGTATCTATTAATGAAGCAAAAGCTGGAGAATTTAATGGTGCTTTTCCCTGGCCACAGTTGCAGAGATCAATCTGTGTTTGCTAGTATCCCACTCAGTCTCTCACTGTCTCTCACTAGGATACGAGTAAATCTTATCACCTCTTCACTTCCATAAGCTTCCATACACTTCTCCATAAAGGAGGTTTTCCAATTAATTTCCTGAAATCCTTACAAGCAGATTCTGAAATCTGAGTGCAATTATGCTTGAGGTGAACACTGAGCAAAGGATGAAAACAACTGAAAGACAAATTGAAAAAAAAAATTTTCCTTTAATGACTATATCAGGTAAAATCCCATTATCTTTTTATTAATCTGATGTTTGACTGGTAAAGATTAGCAACTCCATATCATATTGCTCCATAGCTTCTCTTTTTTGAAAAAGCCCAGGATCTTTTGTTTGTCGTAGAATATAGGTTTGTAAATCTATATGGCTTGTAAAGCCATAGAACAAATTATTGCCATAGCAGAAATACCAGCTGCATTTTGGGGCTCTTTTGCCTCACCCTAGCTATTGTTACTTCATTAAATTCCAAATAAAATACACAAAGGTAGGGAAGGTGTCTTTGACTATAAAGAGATTCAAGTCATTCCTGACATATCCCCAAATCTATTGTGTTTTATAGCTCAATTGACTTTAAAAAATTTTTTTAAAAAAATAATTTAAAAAAGTATTAAGTCTGATGAGATGAAATCCAGTTAACCAATATGGTTTTAAAATATGGCAAAAATATCCTGTTTTACCCTTTTGTATACAGACAGTATTGTTATTACTATCGAGCAAGTATGTCAAGGGCATGAATGCAACATTCATATCAAAGGGGAACATTGATATTAAGCATTCAAATTAAAAGGAACTCTTATTAAAAAGGCAAGTGAAGCTGTTTTTCATGCAGGAGTCACTGAGGTTTATCTGGTGCTGCGATGTTGCTGTGCTCAACTGCATGTATTAAGCAATAAAATGTGACAGAGAGTGCAATGCTGAAGGTTAAAATATGACTAAAGGTGCATTATGAGTCACAAGGCTGAGAGAATAGAGATTTCAGTCTGGAGAGCAAGGCAGTCACCTTCTGCAAATGGACTGCCCAAAGTGACTTATGATTATTGTATAAATGTAGAACACCTGTAATGCTATGGGTAGCTGTGGATTCTCAGATCCAGGTCGTTCTATTGCCTGGCTGGAGGTGAGCACTGACAAGGGAGGAAGCTGCCTGCACTGGCAGTAAAGAAGGATGGACAAATCCAGATATACATATTGTCCAGGAAGTGTAGATTTGAGTTGTTAATTTCTTTAAAATTTCTAAATGCTTGAAGTCTACCTCTCTGAACTGCTTAATTCAGACAATAAGCAGGAACGTAATGCCTTGCTTCATATTTTCAAATATTACATAAATCACATTATTTTGGAAGGAAAGATAGTTTTAATGTTTAAACAGTAGCTTGGATATATTAATTTCAAGATAAATCATTTTAAAAAATCCAATTTCTGACCTAAGATCTTGAATAAAGCCAAAGTTAAAACCTTATTTATTTCAGTGTAATATAGGACTTATTATAGAACCGCATTTAAAACAGAAAAGAAAAAAAAAAAAAAAAAACTGTTGCCAAATTACAATCTAGAAGATGGCAGTAAAATTAAACTGTCAGCTGTTTCTTACAAAATCAAAGGTATTGGTTTTTTCCTTCTGAATCAAGCCTTTTGATGTTCTTCTAAGCTCTAAATTGATACAGAGATCTAATTAAGACAGTGTCTCCTATGTATTTCAATATTCTGAAGTCATTTCTTATTTCCCAGTAATCAGTATACATTTCAGAGTATATGAGTAATTGTCCTCTCTTTATTTATAGAGTTCTCAATATTCATAGAACTGTCAGTGCTTTGTGTTTGCTTACAAGAACTTTAGGTTAATTTAAACCTGTATCAGACTCCTTGAGATACACCACTTCAAAAGATAAGCAAACAACACCTGCCCCATCCATGAATAGTTCTTCAAAAACAGCAGAAGCTGCCAATGGGAAATTTCTACTTGTGATCTTGCTGCTTAAAGAATCCTTCTAAAACTAAAATATAAAGCAAAGGTTTTGCCAAGTGCATAAACCTGTGAAGGTCAGTTCATGTAAAAAAACCCCAAGACATCATCTCTAACTTGTTTCATTGTTTTGAAGAGTGAAATACATCCCTTGCTACCTCATTAAAGGTGGTTTAGTACAGTCAGAGCAATGACATATTCTACCCACCATGATAACAGCCACTGAGGGAACTGGTCCCTAGCCTTTGTTCCAGCAATATCAGGGTGGAAAGCTGGTCAGAGATCAGCAATGAATTCCCCAGGAGATATTTGTTCTTCCATTACAAAGTCTCTTACTTTCCCTAAAACTGTGAATACCACATGATAATTTAGAAGTCTAATTGACAAAACTGTTGATATTTTTCCTTCTCTTCCTGTGATCAATGGAATTTCCCTTTAATTGCACTATCTCAGCTGAGGTCCGCAATGCACCAATTCTTAGGCTGCTCTGATAAAAATACCTCAGGCTCCTCTTACTCATCTCTCAGGTTAGGAGCTTATTTTGCCTTCCAAAACATGCTATAGGGCATTTATGATTTTATAGATTAAATGCTCTCAACTAAATGTTAATTTAAATTGTTTAACAATAAAAAGAAATAAGGAGAAATATAAACATGAAAATTCAGTGAAGTACTTTCTGTCTCTGACAGCATTCACTCTTGTAATTAGAAGTAATTGATAAAATTACATAGATAAATTTTATGGTTCAGATTCAATAATGTGCTCCCAGGCCTGTGTGCAGGTTTCCAGGATTTTTTTTTCTGCCTTTCTTTCAGTGTCTTTATTCTTCTATCCATCTTGCTTCCCTTCTCATTGCTCTTGTCATTATCAGACATTTTGTGCTTAGAGCTCTCATTATTACCAGCACAATTTCCCACAGAAAAGTTCAATTTTATAAAGAAGAAAATAGAAGGAGAAAAAAAAGTTGTGTGTAGTTATACCGCAGATTCTCCTATTCAGCTATAAATAATTGTATTCTCAGAATAAATAAAGCACTTTTTTTCCATATTTTACTTAGCTTTACAATCAAACTTTTTTGAGCTTCTCATGTATCCAGGTATGGGTATGAATGCATGTTGAGTATGTGTGCACACAGAAATGGAAGCAAAGATGAGAAAAAGCTTACTAAATCAGCATGACAAAGACTCTCTAGCTCTTCCTGAGGACAGCTATCCCTAAAGCAATAAAGAATAAATCTCCTATTAAAAGCGAGAAAGACAAGTTTGTTCTGAACTGAACTGAACTGTGAGACCAGCCATGACATGGCAATGCCTGAGAACAGCAGAAGGAGGCATCAGGCAAGTTCTGCCTTTGCAGGGCCTAATTACAACTAAATTAGAACTAAAGTGGATAAATAGAAACACTGAAAAATGGGCCTGGGAAGAGACCACACTGGCGATTTTGAGGTCCATAGAGATGTCCATTACAGAAGAGAGGATGGTGTGATCTCACTTTACGTATGCTGAAGAAACCTCTGGATGCTTGCTTGCTGCTTTTATGTAGTTTACAGAATGGAACCATTTCAGAAATTCTTTAACTATCTTTAACATTCTACATTAAACTATTAAAAGACATTCGGTGCATGTGCACTGGAAAATGGTTCTATTTTCAAAAATTTAGGAAGTCTGAGTCATGTATTGCAAGATTTTATAATGCTCATGGAAAAGAGAGGAATAGTCCTTTCTGTTGCAGAAATGTCTTGTAACCTGACAGAAAGATTCAATTGTCACAACAATTTGTTCCTCCGTCTTTTCCAATTTGTTTGACATCTTTTGCTTCACCAAAGTAGGCTTCAGAGTTGTTGTTATACTGGGTCTTCAAGCATTTGGGGAATGTAGTTAATTTTTATGTGTTTCCAAAATTCAGACATTCACACTGTGGTTCTTTAAATTACACACATAACTAGAAAGGTCTTCAAGACCATCCTGACTTTACAAACCATACCGACATACTCTGATGAAGAATGAACTCTGGATATGCATGCTGTCTGCCAGTGTTCCCACAATAATTATAAGTATCTTTTTCTATCCCTTTAGAATGCTCCCCTTTTTCCATTCAAAAGCAATGCCAGGCATTTTCAGCATTATTCTAAGTTAATTATTTTCAGTATTGCTGCTTTCCTTATGAACATTGTGCTATATTCTTTTTCACTTCTTTTTCACTGTGTGTTAGCAGTATTAGGACATTCCTTCTTTCGTCACCAACAGCTTGAGAAATCCAGATCCATGATGTGCCCCTCTTCATTATTTAAGCACCCTTTAATTTTTTTAACATTGCCAAAAATAGCAGCAAATGTTTATCTTTTCTTCTTAATAAAAGCACCAAATTAACAACCAATATCAGCAAATGTTTACATTTTCTGGTTTATAAAAGCACCAAATAATGCATTGGCAAGCAGTCATTCTAGTGGGAAGACTTCAGGCAGAGTTCTATTCAGTCATCATTTCCCATGGACAAGTGCAGCTGGAGAGCCAGGCATGGGTTTGTCCATTTCACAGACATACACCAGAGATATGTGACATCAAATACTGTTCCCCACTTTGTAAAGATAATTCTTTTCATTCCCTTTCAGCAAACAAGAAGCCTATTAAGCCCTACCTAAGATTAGGTGGCTTGAGACAGAACATAAAATTGAAAAGTAAGGTAAGACAGAAGCAGTATCCTTAAGGTCACATGTCTGTGTGTCATCTATCTATATAGCAGTCTTGTAACCTTCCTGTCCAAATATTATGAAATAAAATGCTTCTTATTGGACTTCTATGAAGTCAGGAATCTTCCATTAAGAAGGGTCATCTTAAGGCCAAAGCCCTTTGTTATGTTACTTCCACATTATTCTCCTGCTACCACGTGGAAAGGGAGGAATAATGTAGACATTGCTAGTGTCTGTAGTTACAATGTCATCCAATCAAAACTTGATTGGAGTATTAAATGCATGATACTTGTGTGAAGGACAGTCTGTACCTTAGGATTTTTTTTATTTTTTTTAAGAACTGGTAATAGTCAAGCTGTTAAAAAAAAAAAAAAAAAGAAAAGAAGGATTAAAATTAAATGTGTATTTTCTCCATTGTACTGCATCTGTTTTCTGTCAGAATGAATCCTGCTGATCTTGGTTTCAAGGTTTCCATTCTGCGTGCTTTAAACCAAGGTCAAGCAGTAGGCAGCAGAGGGACCTTGAAGGTGTCATTGGCTAGAAATACATAAGCTTTATAGCTATACCACTAATTATTTATCATTCATAAAAAGAAATATAGATGGGCAAAATTATATAGATACCGATACTTCTATAGATGTACACAAATCAGAATGGCAAAAGACAGAAGCTTAAGATTATTTGGCTGTGCATGTGAGTACACATTTACATTTATTACTGAGTGCAAATGTCTATATGGTGATATGTGTTCCAGCCTCTGTGTCCAGAATGAAATTGTTTCCTGTATGTGCTAAATTGCTCACACACATGGTCTAAGATGCCTGAGAAACCTATGAAGGGAAAAATCATTTAACAAAGCTGTCTGCCTAGTATGGTTATATACTAGTGTGCATTTTTTCAAGGTGGTTTCTTTCCATTAAAAATAAAGCCCTTGGAATGAGGCCTTACACCTGAGAAAGCAGACATTTTTTTAGAGAAAAAAAAGAAAAGATTACTTTAATAAATTGGGAGCTTCTCTGTACTCCTTGTTGTGTTTTTCCTTAATTTTGTGTTTGCCTTGAAGAAGGTACACATCCTTGTACACATTACCAGTAACTTATGGCTGCTCATGCATTATCTGTTTAACTTGAATTTAAAGCAGAATTTATAGGAATGGTTAATGTATATTCAGGCAAGACATCCTATTTTTCTAAGGCAGATGTGACTTCTGAAAAGCAGCAGGAGCAGGGCTTTATATTTGTCAGACAGACACCGTGCAGACTGACACATTTGGGCTCTCAGGAGATAGAAAAAACAAACGCCAAATAACTCATCCTGTGAGTGTCCAAGCATAGGGGTAGTTTTTGCTCTCCAGCTGTGCCCACAGTTCTGGACAGGCAGTCTCTGTCAGGACAATAGACCAAACCATCCCGACCCCAAGCTGCCCAGGGAGCTGTGAGCACCTTAGCTCAGCCCTGCCTGTGTGCCCAGGTGTCAAACAGGACCAGGCTGGGCATCCAGGACTGGGAAATGCACTTCAGCCCCCCATGGGTTGGGTGCTGCCTCGAGCACAGAGTGCTGGCACTTTTCAGCTGTTTCCATTACCAGGGCAGCTGGTAATGGAAGAAGTGCAGATCTGCTGACTGCAGCAGGCTGTGTGAGCACGTCATATGCACTGCAGGAACTGGGGGGGCTATGCCAGAACAGCTTTGCTCTGGCTCATGGATTAATTGCTCATTAGCAGCTGAAGTGCCTCACATAACCACCAGGACAGTGTCTGCAGTTCACTTGCATCAAGGAACCTGGTTTGCATCCTCCAAGACAAATCTCTGATGTGAGATGTGGTAAGCAGAGACAAAAATGCAATCCTGGTACAAACTAAAATACCACACACGGTCATTTCATGAATGTGGCACATTGATGTACTGCGCCTGTACGACTTCCTGCATTTTCTGTAGGCAAAGTATGCAAAAATATTCAAGCTTCACAAATATAGATATTTTTCATAAGAAAAAAAAACAGTGTTTGAAAGAGGACATGAGTTTGGTTCACACAGTATATGGCTTTTTTATTCAAACTGCCAAAAAACACTGAATTTATGTTGACCTAATAAAAAATTTGGAAGAAAAATTTCTTTAATAAACTTCCTTCTCTTTAATGTATGACTGAAAGTGTTTCAGCCTATCTATCAAAATCATCACTGATGTTAAGAAACTTATTTTTCACAGATTTGCCAGGGAATAATGGCATTTCCTTATGAGGAAATAAAAATTCAAAAATACCCTGTCTTAATTTAAGGAAAAAAAATATATACCAAATTTAGGCCACAGCACAGCACACTGCTATTCCTTCCTTTATTGCCTTGTCCTCTCTAAACAATTTGTGAGATAAAGATCAGCTCCCAAAATTTCTCCTTTTATAGAAGAAACACCTACATTTGCTGACCATTAGTGTTGTGTCATGCGTTAACACCTTTTTCAGTTTCTTCAAGTTCTTCTTCTCAAATGAGGATGACATTTTCTCCCTCCCTTCCACCCCCTCAATATTTTAGTGATTACTTCCAATTTTGTCTGCCTTGTTTGCTGCCTCCTTTCTTCCCACTCATACAGAGTGGTGGGACACTGGAATAACATTTTTATCACTGAACAAAAAGGAAAAAAAAAAAAACCTATCTTTATTTTTAAGACTATTTTTAAGACTGATAACTGCTGCCTGCATGAAGGTGACAAAGGTTCACAAGGAGCTCAGCATGACCCAATGATGCACTCACAGCCCAGAAAGGCAAACGTATCCTGGACTGTGTAACATGAGCAGTGGGCAGTGGTTCAAGGGGGTGGTTCAGCCCCTCTGCTCAGCTGAGACCCCCATGGAGTAATCCAACCAGCTCTGGGATCCCAGCACAGGAGGAACAGGGACCTCTTGAAGTGAGTCCTGAGAAAGGCCATGAAGATGATCAGAGGAATGGAGCACCTCTCCTATGTAGATGGGCTGAGAGGGTTGAGGTTGTTCATCTTGAAGAAGAGAAGGCTCCAGGGAGACCTCAGAGCACCTTCCAGTCCCTAAAAGGAGCCTACAAGAGAGAGAGACAGGGATTTTTTACAAGGATATGGGGGAATGGTCTTAAGAAGGAGAGTAGATTTAGATTTAATAATAGGAAGAAATTCATTACTGTGAGGGTGGTGGGGCACTGGCACAGGTTACCCAAAGAAGTTTTGGATGACCCACCCCTAGAAGTGTTCCAGGCCAGGTTAGATGGAGCCTTGGGTCTGGTCTAGTAGAAGGTGTCCATGCCCATAGCAGGAGGGTTGGAAGCTGATGATCTTCAGGGTGCCCTCCAACCCAAAACATTCAGTGATTCTAGGATCATTTGACCTAGAAGTCAGGACGTTTTGTTTAGATTCTGCCTTCATGAGAATGGGAAAAAATGAGTTTTGGTGTCCACAGAATTAATTGCTTATAAGTTTTGTTGAGTTTCTGATGACTAAGGTGATGAGTCATTAACTCTCCCTGAAATGTTTCCTCTGGGACAGGCATCCACTTTTCTCTGTGTATAGGGCCTCAGATACTTCACATGAACTGAATTTACTTCAGCCTTTTTTCAAAGTGGGCCTGGGAAGCATTTTCCTTATCTACTCAGCTCCCTAATATGTGAAAATATAACAATTGAGAGATTTCCACATGCTGGTCAATCTGAAATCTGCAAACAGATACAAGTTTATGGTGGAAGAACTAGGCAAAACTTGGTCTAAAAATATTTTCATTTTTACTTGGGGAGAAGGGAAGGAGTGGAAGGCTGAACTGCTTATGAAACTCAGCATATATTGACAAATTATTTTGATTTATCTATAGATACATTTCAAGAGGAAATGTATTAATTTGAAAAATTCCACATATCTGTATTTATAATTTGTGGTTTCTTGTCTGGACCCTATACCTTTACCCAGCACTGCTGCAGCTTCAATTCATACACCAGGTCTTGGGTACCCCAGACTTTGCACACTGTGGCAAAACTGCAGCAGTTTTGCATGAGATTCTTTACAACTGAAAAATAGCTCAAATTGCATGTTTATCAGAAATGGGTTTTGATAAAAAATGCACTCCACAGGGAGCACATCTAAACCAGAGCTTTCTCCACAGGCACTCTCCTTTTATGCACGTACAGCATCTGTAATGGAAATGAGCCTCCCAAACTGCTGCTTTTAGGTGGAGAAAATGGGAGGGCAAAATGAACCCACAAGGCAGCTTTGTTATTCAGAAGGCAAATGGATTTATACAGGATTTATAAAACTTTTTTAAACTGATCACTGAGCTTGCTAATGTCTTGTACTGCTAACTGGGAGTAGACATATGACATCTGTGTTGCTTGAAATGTGCTGGGAATCTCTGAGTATCAGTTCTTCCATTGTTAACACTGCCAGTAAATTGCTGCTCATGCAAGATCATCATAATCCTGGATAAAACATCAATACTTGAGATTAATGTGATTTTTTGGGAATAGCACCACTTAGACAATACTTAGGGTGAGCCTGCACCCAGAGAAGATTTAGTTCACAACAATATTTTTGCTTCTTCATTATTTTTTTCCCCTGACAATTAGAGTGAACATATTCCTTTCTTTTATTGTCTTTCACATCATCCCAAAGAGTAGCAGCATGTCAAGGTGGCTGCATCCTGCAGAGAGAGTGAGGATTTGATCTATTTCTTGTCAGGAGAAGTGTGGTAGATGGGAGGGATCCCAGCAGGCACCAGCATTGGCAGGCTTTTCCAGCTGGGCTTCCCTCCTTCCTTTTCCATCCTGGTGACTCCTCTCCTCATGACATCCCTTCCTCCCCACGTGGTAAACATCTCCTTGTTCACTTTCTTTCTCTACCATTAAATTAAATTATGCTTGTTGATCAAGTGCAAAATTAAATACAACCTGTACTAAATAATTCCTGTGTCATAAACCCATTTGTGTGGGTCTTTTTTCCCAGATGTATTAAAATAAGCAGCAGTCTGGTCACTAAAACTGGTGAGGGACGTTAACATCTAATTTGTGTTTTCATTTCTATTGTGGCAATTGTAATTCCTGAAAAATTTCATTTTATAAAACTAATTTCTGGATTTTTCCCATACAAGAGCATCAAAGAATGATTGAACTACAAAGCACAAACTCATCCAGGCTGATGTCTGACTGCCACAGATGTGTGCTGGAAAATTATTGCATCTGAGTTGAACCAGGCAAAGATTCATATATTTTAATCCATCTTGATTAAATGAATATTTTTCCAGTGACATTTTACATTGTACAGGCAATCTGGTCTCTTCGAAGTTCCAAGAGACACTAATCGTAAAGTGTCTAAGTTCTAAGAGTCTTTATTAACAATTTAATTTCTCTAGGGATTTTAATTCAGAGCCCTTTGATACTGTATTTGACCTTTCCTTTCCTACAAACTTATTTAATACTGCTCCTAAAAGTGATTTTTGGGACACCGTATTTTTAACTCTTTTTTTTTGTTTATTTTGTTTTGTTTTGTTTTGTTTTTTTTTTTTTTTTCTGTGAAATGCAGCTTATTCTCATTATTTGTTTCCAGAAGCCCCTTTGGAGTTCATGGACAAGGGCTTAGAATCTTCAGAAGTAATTCTCTTCAGTTTCCTAATGTACATTCTTAGGCTTCAGTCTCCCTAGAGAAATACAGTCCTAATGAGCTCAAACACACAAATGAAATTACCTACCATTTGGCATTACCTCTGTCTGGTGCTTAAATGAGGTCACGTGAAATTTTGACTGTAGTAGAACATCCATTTATATATAAAACTTTTAAAAAAATTGCACTTCCTTTAATTTGTTTAAAATTAATGTTTTTTCAACATGTTGCAAAAATTGTAGCTAAGCAAAGAAAGCATATTATACCCTGTGCTGGTCTCAGCAAAAAAGAATTTTGCTTAGCAAATGACCCTCTGTTTCCTCTTATATTCTAATATAGTGTGGGGATTAAAAAAATAGGTAGTGAAATGCTAAAAAGGTCATGCAGTTTTCCTGCATTAAATTGTGCTGTGACTACTTTATCCCACCTGGATTTTAGCACAAGTTCTGCCCCCTGGTTCACTCTCCAGGCAAGTAACAAGCTGGACAGGACTCCAAGCCCAGGACCAGGTCCTAAACCAAGAGCCAGGTCAGGACCTAAATCGATCATCACATCCTAGTCTTGAGGCATCCCCTCCTTCCTCCTGCTCCTTCCTATTCCTCCCCATTTCCAAGTTAAAATGAGATTCCCTGGTTTTCGTTTGAAATGAGGTACCAGCCTTTTTCCTAGTGCAATTCTTAGCTCCCAGTTTGCATTTGCTCTCAGCTGCTCTGCTGTGCCACACTGCAGGGCCTGGGTCCTTGAGATACAATTATTACTTCTTAACCTTTCAAGCAGAAAATTTCTGGAATTATCATTTATTCCAAATGCAGACAAGCATCTCTACTTTTCTCCTTCCTTTCACACAGTGAAATTTATCCCTTTTATTACAAATAAATGCAAATATTTATTAGCAATCTGTGTAGCCATTATTATTGTTGTCCTGGCTAATGCTGTCTCTGAGGCAATGGCATATGAAATACTGCTTATGGCAACCCCAAGTGGAAGGAAAACTGCTCTTAAAATGTTCTTTGCAGAGTTTAATACAAAGAGTGAAAATAAATAATGTCAGGTCCTTGCCATGATCTGCCCATTTTAAACTTTTCAATGGCACAAATCATCATTAATGAAGCACTTAACATTACACTCCCGACAGCACAGCATAAAAATTACTGCAGTCATCCAAAGGATAAGAAGAAACATGGCAGATAACTTCTGGAGGGGAAAGATTTACACTCTTTTGATGAAACTTTATGGGTTCAAGTTTACATTAGAATAAAGCAGAGGAAAAATGCTTATCTATTGAAAGCTTTTGGGGGAGATATTTGGAAGGAAATCATGGGCTTTTTCCCCAAATGAATGAAGAAATGTCAGAGAGCAAGGTCTCAGCAGTAGTGAAATCTGGTTTGCATCATCAGCTATTTTGGTATAAAATACTGTAGCTGGAGTAATAGGACATAGAGATTTGCATTATAATGAAGACTAAAGTAAATTCTATTATGCAAGTCCCCTTGTTACATAGATTTAGTCGCAGTTTGCTCCAAAATAGCTGACAGTAAGCTCAACAGCTGGTATCTAATGCTTAATTTCCTTCCCGTTTATTTGTAAAAGCAGAATATCATGTTCTTTGTATAAAATTATGCATAGAAAACAATCTCAGATTCATATGCCTGGAAGACATGGGTTGGCACAAAGACTCCTGTTTGTGATAAAGGATATGACAGTCCAGGTAAGAGTCTGTAAGAAGCAGGAGGTTTCACTCACCTCCAGTCAGAGGCACGGCAAGGTTTCTGTAGAGCTGGGATGGAGCTGAGCAGGTCCTGGTGATGGAGGGGGACATGTCTTGTGGCACAAGTTGGTTGGTGCCATGAGAAAACACCTCTCAGTCCAGACTGCTCCCAGGTGGGAAATAGGTTTTAAGCCAGGCTCTGGCCAAAGGGGAAGAGGAATAACTCTGTAGAGAGTAATTAGTATTTGTGATCAGGGGACAGAAAAGTATAAGGATGGAGATATCCTTTAGAAAAACCAAAATGAACAGATTAAAAATTTCAATGCCACATTTCATCATGCAGCGATTTTGAACAGAAACAGCAGAAGAGGCAATCTTTGGCTTGGTTCTACAATGCATGTAACCAGAAAAAGGAAACTTGGGTGCCATGATGCCCTCCAGGAGAAAACAAAAAACAAACAAAACAAAACAAAAAAAGAAAAAAAAACCCAAAACCAAAAACAAACAAACAAACAAACAAAAAAACCCAAACAAACAAAAAAAAAAACAAAAAAAACCCAAAAAAAACCCAAACAATACACCAAACAACCAAACAACCAAAACCCCTACCATTCATCAGCATTTCCCACTCTTCAGTCCAGTGAACACAGAATTCTGTTCTCCTGGAGAAAGTGTTTTGAGGAAACCTATGCAATATATTATATTCAGAGAAGTGTTTTGCTCCCCTGAGCTTATAAATATGGCATCTAGGTTCTGAAATTCAATTTGTCTGCTTATCAAGAGGAACATTTACTCTCCTCATTGCAATCAATTCCTACTCAAAATAAGGTGATGATGTTAAATGCATATATTTTCTCAAACTTGATCCACTTGATTGAAAATTTGGGATTTTCTCCCTATTTATTAACCAAACTATTTTTAAATTTAATCCTACTTTATTTTCTATGCAAGTACATGATCTATTTAAACACTGTTTGCATGGCTTCAGACTTCCTCAGAGATTCCCCTCATTCGCTAACACATTTAACTTATCCTTTGCGAAGAACAGATTATCTTTGTGGAAGGATCACAACCATCTTAAAGTCTTCTCTACACTTTGTGTTCTATGCAGTAATTCTCTAGAGTATCACAGACTCTCCCAAATGCTTCTGGGATGAAATAACAAATAGCAGCACAGAAAGCAATAGAAAATTGTGATGCATTCACATGTTACTAACCAAGGAAACTGTAAAAAAAAAAAGGTAGCCTAAATTAAATTCTTGTTGATCCTAGATCAATATTTTGCTGTTATCTGCACTATAGATTGCTATAACTGTCAAATTTATAATCATTATAACAATATCCCAAACAGGAAATACGGAATTAACTCTGTTCATAAGTTTCCAGAAAATGTATCACTAAAATGCCACACAAAGGTGAAAGTGTTGCTTTTCTTTGACCCATTAATTTTGCTCTCTATCCAAAATAGGTCAAACATTCCTACATGTAATCTTTGGGTTTTTTAAAATTAGAATAATTTAGAGGAATTGGTGTGTAATGCATCTTAACAATTGTGCAACCAGCTTTCAGAAATAACACTGTAACTCTGCCTCTGATTTTGTCATGGAATAATGTTTTCATTTGACCTATTTTCTTCCAGTATTCCTGATGGTTGCTGTGGGAAACCAAGACAATTCTGAGCTTCTGCTAGTTGAAATGTGTCCCTGTGGTTATTAATTTTTTTGAAATATAGGGCTAATGTTTTTCAGCACAGAAGCTGGAGAAGATAGGGATTACTGGGTATGTGATAAACCCTGAATATGACGGACTGCTGGAAATGTGTTCAGTATCATGGGGGAGAATTTCAAAGGCAAAAATAGGAGTTAAGTGCCTTTGAACATTAATGAGACATTGGCAGATGAGCACCCATAACCTTGATTAACATAATAACAGTAAGAAAGAATGAAAAATAATTTTGTCACTAGAAACCTATTTCTTACACAGTATTCAGTACCTCTTGATACTGAGACAAGATGTCCTAAGGGATCACATAATTTTCTCTTAATTTTTCCACAGAGGAAAATCATGCACTTGACTCACCTGTCCAGTTAATCACTACAGTCTGATTTGGAGCAGAAAATGCAGATTAAACCTGGTGAGTGTAAAACTCATCTATAAGGAAGGTCCCCTCTAATCTCACTGATTTTCTCTTCACCATGTTGAAGATAACTTTGATCTTAGCTGCTTCTGCATTCAGCATCCACACAGTTCTACTCTAATATTTGTCATGATGTGACAAAGGGAGTACCAGAACTGGGCAGTCTGACCGACACTTCTCTCACCATGTCACCATGACTCATGTGAGCCTTTGATGTGGTCAGTGATATTTCTACATGAATACATTTTTCAGGAGCAATATCTGACCAAGCATTGAGTGTTTTTACTAGGGGGTTGCAGAGGGGCAGCCTGTTTAGCCTGGAAGGATTCTGAAAAAACAAATATTTTGATTTTTGTCTTTTTCATGACAGCTTGAGTGATCTCAGTGAATCTACCACGTAGCCCATTGTGCATCAAGTAGGACACACAAACAGGGCACATGGCAACCCCCTGCCTGGAAGGTGTTGTGCCTTCACAGGCAGCTCCTGATCAGCTGCTGAAATTCTGGCAGATATAAAAATCTTGTATGAAATGAGTATTGTCAAGCCCTGAAAAGAGTCAAGGCATGTCTTTGCCTTTCTGCTCTGGAGGCCAGAGAAAGGTTTTCAGTGAGGCTGAAGCAGCACTGGGGCCCTTGAGCTGTTTCTCCCAGGGCAGCAGAGGAAGAAGGGCCATTCTGAGACCTTTGGCCAGAAGTGAACTGAGGTTACAGCTCCACAAATCCCCAAATGCCATCATAGCCAAAGCTTCAAGCAGTGACCAGAGCCTCCATTGCTGCATCTGCACTGGCACACAAGGAGGCAAAAGAGAAGGCTGAAGCCTCACCTCTTCCTAGGATCACAAATAAAGTGCACAGTAAAAGCTCCTGGTTTGATGGGAGTTTTTTATGATAGATGAAACATTATCTTTGTAACTGTTACGTGACATTTTGAGCCCTTCTGTGGAAAGCATTTTCCATCAGAAATGTTATTACTATTTATTATTTTCCATTTGCTTTGAGGTGCAGCTTATACAGAAGTTATCTCTCTCAAGAGAAATTGCCATCCATGGCTTACAGTTTGAACTGAAAAGAGATTATTAACGCAGTGACATTTGTAGAATCATTAGCAAAGGTGATAGGTATCCTTGGCAGCCTGGGGAAAGATTTTATACAGTGCATAATGGTCCTAAAGGTGTTCCACATAAAGATCATAAAGACCTGTCCCAGTGACACAAGTCATGCTCTGACTGACAGTACAAGGTTTAACACTGGTTCTGTGAAGACCAATTTTCAGTTTAGATACTTAAAAGCATGCGTATGTTGTCTAGGGAAGCTTAATGAAAGCAGAAACAAAAGCAGGGTGGAACAGCTAAACACAGAGAAACCTGTCAGAGAAGACGTGCAGCAGTGTGAGCTGGAAGCAGGATGGTGCAATGGATGCCACACTGCTCACCTGCAGGAACTTCTGGTAAGAGATAGTGCACAAAAATTGTCACTTGTTTTGTGTATTAAATCAAAGACAAAAAGATATGTTTGGTACGTTCGTTGGTAAGAAAAGAAAAGCAAAAGGTCCAGAGAGAATAATCTGTATGCTTTTTTACTACTGACGTTTTTAGTATCAATACTGAATGACAGCTCTCTGGCTGCTCAAAAAATGTATCTCTAACTAACCAGTGATAAAATTCAGAAGAAAAGTTGATGCAACAGAGCCATAATTTCCTCTCCCTACAGCAAGCTGACTGAGGCAATTATACATGATGTCTTTCTGAAATTCAGCAAACTCCTGTGGATAAATCCCCTCTTTCCCACACTTCAACACTGTTCAGAGTGTCACACTTTGTGCACAGAAAAGGTAATGATTTAGACAGCAATTTCCAGCAAACTTTTCACATGCCATTCTGTCAGTAATCTTCATCCCAGAATGAAGAAAGTTTTCCAATGGTTTTAAAGTTTTGGAAGGTCCACTGAGATTTCTAAGATAAATTAAAAAATGAAAGATTTACTCACTGCTTTAAACATCCATTTTCAGCTGAGAGTGATATGATTTAATGCCTGGATATCTGGGTATATTTTATTTTATTTTAAATTTTATTTTATTTCATTTTGTTTTAGCAATATGTTTCTAGATTTATAATTTATGGACACACTTAAGATGGCTGTATATGAACTTCTTAACTCACAGTCTTTGTCTTGACACTGAATGTCTGTATAATACACCAAGTTCCAATTGACACATCAACATTTTCTATCAAACAATCCCATAGTGGGAACCTCAAATGTCCTCCCCAAGGTCATAAATACCTGGGCAAAAAGTTCCAAGCAATAGCTTCTCATTCACTGCACAACTTTCCTTTACAACTCTCTTGCTACGTCCTCTTTCCCAGCACTTCTTCCAGTCTTGCAATTGGATGTCAGGTTTCTCCTGGTGTATTTGTGAGCCAGCTCATCTTATTCCCTCCTTTTCCCTCTCTCTCACCACCTATCTTTTCTCAAGGTTTTTGCATCATGACCTCTTTGGAGATAGTGTTTCTGGCTGCCCTGAGCACAGCTCAGTGGCTGAGCAGTTCCCCACGTGGTTCCCATTCAAAACAGTGAAATCTAGGCTGAGCAGCCAACTCCCAGCACTGCACCAAGCAAACCCTGTAAAAGTGATGGATACCCTCCTTTCCCCCAGGGTTTCCCTGAGAAATTCAGCCATGTTTTGGCAATTAGTCATCCATCTGGAAAATCTCCTGAATGCATAAATATTCCTGGGGTTTACTAGTGTTAATACACAAGTCCATTCTCTTCCTGTATGTGGCTGATAGTAGAATTTCTTCTTTGCAGTTGTCTGTGTAATAGGCTCAGTGACACATGGAGTTCTGCCTTGGTAACACCAGCACAGCTGCTGGGGCTGTGCAGTCAGGAGAAGACAAGGCTCCTGGGAGACCTTAGAGCCCCTTTCAGGACCTTAAAGGGGCTACAAGAGAGACAAAAAGGGCTTTTTACAAGGACTGCAGTGACAGGACAAGGGGGGATGGCTTTAAATGGGAAGAGGTTTAGATTACTTGTTAGGAAGCAATTTTTAACATAAGGGTAATGAGGCACTGGAGCAGGTTATTCCAAGAAGTAATGGAAGCTCCATCCCTGGAAATATCCAACCATTGGGGTGGGGCTCTGAGCAGCCTGGCCTAGTGGAAGGTACTGCTGCTCATGGCAGAAGGGTTGGACTAGAGGACCTTGAAAGGTCCCTTCCAATCCAAACCATCCCACGATCAAGCAAGCAGTGAGGCAGCCTTCCCAGGGCAGGCAGGGCTGCAGCAGAAGTGAACCTGACCTCGGCATGAGGGGCACAGCAGGGTGGGTTTGCCAAAATGGCATGTGCCAAAATAGAACCAAAGTTCCTCACCTCCTGTCTCGAGGTAAGGGGACCAAACAGCCACACAAAATGCCTCAACATTAGGAAGGGGAAAGCACTAAGCATGAAGACCTTGAAAGCCTGCTGGTACATTAGTAGGTGTCAAAGAGATCTTTCTGATTTACTTTTTGAAAGGTTGCTATTTTATACATTTCTTACAAGTCTAAAACCTAGACAATTATCTGTGTCTGTTTCCAAGTTCTTAAAATGCTAGATGAAGGAATCCTTTTGCAGATTTTCCTATAGTGTGGATTTTAAAAGCTGATAATGGTAAAACAATGACACCTTGTGGCACAGAAGAGCAATCAAACCCACAGGTTTAGATAAAACATTGCCAAGAAATAGATTGCATTTCCCAGAACTACTTTGAATTATTGATGAGCTAAGTTTTAAACTACAAGTTTTTGCTTAGATCTTTAATATAAAATTGTTCTTGATGTTTACAATGTTTGAAGGCATCCTTCTAATGATAGGAATAATTTAGATGCTTGTTATTCAGGAATATAGCAAATTTCCAAGATAGTTCTGCAACTATTCTTGCAGTAAATAATTTTTTTTTTTTTGCTTATCTAATATATTCATGTTGTTAAAATAGCACTCAGAGTAATTGTTCATCTTTTCAATGTCCCTGACCTTACTTCAGGCAACAAGGTGATTTAAATTGCACTGGCTGGCAGGATAAATGTTGTGCAGAATTGCTAACAAGAAAGATGTGATGCCTGTTAGTTTCATGTAGGTTAAAGGGAAGATTCCAGCTGTCCAGAGTTTTCTCAGCAGTGAGGATTTTCTGTTGTAATGATTTTAAATGGGTGTAACTGAATGGAACAGATGTGGTGCAATGTCATTTTAGAGTTTTTATCAGATTTTAGAAGGTTTGAAAATGGTGATTTTATATCAACCCTATTAACTCCAAAAGACTGGAGAGTTAATGATTTGAAGGCAGCTCATCCTTTAATTTGTGGATCTGTTCAAATCAGAAAGCATTAATGACTGTAAGTAGCTGAGAATTCCTGCTGCAAAAGACCCCAAGATTGTTGCAGCCTCACAAGTAAAACATTTCAAACTTTATACAGTTCACAATTATTTTCCTATCTATTAAGTACCAGCTTTCAGTACCAGCACTGATTACTGACCTTACCAGTATCTTCTCTGACCTCCATTTAGACAAGGTAGACTGCAAATTATCAAGATTTTGAGTGAATTATGACCTGATTAAGATGACTGGTGAGCTATTCCTGGTATTACATTATGCAACTAAAACATTATGTCTGCATTCATATATTTTATAACTGTCTAAAAATTAAAATCTTTTTGTCAGCATAATAACATTGGTGGGACAGTACTAGTTCCAAGGGTATTCTGGGGACAGGAATGAAACCCACAACGTTATATAAAAAGCACATCATCATCAAAGAAGTGATATACAGGAACAAGGTATATTTGGTGCTCTGTCATTTGTCACTAGGAAGTTTCAAATCTTGACACCCTTTTTGCAGCAAGAGGTAGGGTTTTTTTCCAACCTGATGGCAACAAACTATATGTTTTACATTGACATAGTCGAAATTACAAAATAAATCTTAAATAGTATTCACCTCAAGCATTAGACAACAAATCAAATAGATCAGCAATGGTACATGACTAATAGTGCTCTCACATAAAATGTGGAAATCACTTCTGCTCTTGTAAAGGAGCCTGTACTCACCAATTATTGCAAGACCTAATGGTGCATTAAGCGATTGCTGCTGTAGGCAGTGCACACCCAAAACATCACAGAGCTTCTTTATCACACACTAAACCAAAAATCCCACCCTCATTCTGTTTCAGGACTGCAGTGCAGGCCTTGGCAGGTCCTTGGCTGCATCTCCCATCTTTCAAATATCACAGCCTGACATGGGGCATCCTGCATCTCATCATCAGTGTGGGGCTGAGATTTCTTGTCTGATGGGAGTGGTACTGGTGGTCAGCAGGGCAAAGAGGTGACACCTCCCTTTTTCAGTCCCTGCAAACCTGTTCTGCAGACAGAGACTAAACCAGCCCTCAGTTACACCTGTGCTTTGCCTGTAGCTGCAGAAGAGCCCAAGGCAAGCTCATGACAGCAAATCCTCTTCTCACCCATTTATTTATGCCTCTCACCCCACCTGAACCCCAGCTCACCCAGATGCTGGAATATTTCTTTCATCCAGCAGTAATACAAAGCTCACAGGTGAGAGAGTTTATCCATGATTATTGTATAATATGTTTTATTGCCATTGTGTAGCATCCTCTTACAAATGTTGTGTATTCACCCAGTTTACATCGGTCACTGACTTCAGGGAATATTTCTGGGTTTTGCCCTTTCAGTAGAGATGAGGGAGCTCAACTGCCTGTTTTTAAGAGAACATGGAAATTCTGGAAAATGACAGAAAATAACAGTTATCATGCTTATGCACGGTAAAACATCCAGACAACTCAAAAAAAAAAGGATGAATATTGTTACTCCTTGTTACGGTGTAATGCAAATAGAATATCTATGTCTTGATATGATGAGATGCTTTTAGTTGCTTGCTGTCTCATTGAGTCATTAAAGTGAGTTGAACATTAATTTTTACATCAGGAAAAGAACCAACAAATGAGTCTTCTTTTTTTCCTTTGTTCTCACCTTCGGTTTGTAAAGTTCAAGGAATTAATAAAGACTGTCACTTTCACAGCTCACAAATGAGAATTAACTATCCTTATTGTGAGTTTGGAGATTGATTTAACCTCATTTGGTCCTGTTGTGAATTACACCTGTGATATTTTTAATGCTTTACCACCTTAAACAGAAAAGTAGATACTGAAATCCTGATTCTTCTAAAAACCCTTAAATAAAAATTTATTTCCTGTTTTGGAAAAGTACCCAAATGCCTCTGTTTCTTCTGACCTTTTGCTTCCTTGGGTTATCAGCCTTCTGATTTGCAGCCACTTCAATCCTCAGGGTAGCATTGCTCCACCACATAAACCAGGGGTTTGAGGAGGACTGATTTTGGGACTACCTGGAGGCTGAAAGCTTCAAGCATCAGTAAGACTGTGTGTCCTCCCCTCAGAAAGCATCCAAAATCTGTCTGCCTAGTAAAACACCTTTGGGAAGTAATGGCATTTTAACATAAGCAACATGTGAACTGCATGTCAGGACGATGATGCACCCTTCACCAGCCTGTTACAATTCATTTGCTACAGCCCCTGCCACACGTGGAATCCTGACAAAAAAATAATGAAATCTTTCCTCACCATGGGCTGCCTGGCACTAATATTTGAACTAGAATTAAGAGCTGCTGGAGCTCAGAATTCCTCCCCTCAAAATACATCCACAGGAAAAGCCCCAGAAAATTATTCAGGGTTGAGTTAGTTATCTGGCAGGTAATCAGATGACACAGGCTCAGATTTCCCATCTTGAAATGGAGCAGAGATATTGTCCAAAATGTAATGAGCACCTTTTTTTTGCCTCCATTTCCCCAGCCTTGCATTCAACCAGTCATTCCTGTCCACACCTTGCCTGCCACTCCAACCCAGCCACTGAGCTTGTGCTGCACCAGCACAAGCTGGTGGTGAAATAGGAAATTGGTGACTCACTAACCCTTGATGGGGTGAAACCAGCAGGAAATGAAAGTGGGTACAAGGATGAAGACATTTAAATGTGGACTAGGGCAGCTGAGGGAGGTGCTATCTGAACCCCCACAGAGCATCTGCAGTTCTGGGGCAGGGCTGGCTTCCCCAGGTTTGAAACAGCAGCAGAGGAATTTTGCTGGATGTTTTCTTCCTCTCCTTTTCTGTTCTTCACATCAAAAACTTTTGAAAATGCCTTATACTTGGCTTCTTTGCTCAGAGTAGTTGTTTCAGACTCTCAAAAGATTCAGAGAGAAATTTCTGAGTATGATCACATCCAGTTTCAAACTCTCCTTCATAATTTTTTCCTCCAAGAAATAAAAAAATTACTTTTTTCAATTAACTGGCTCTAATTCTTGAATGACCACACCAGAGGCTAAGACGTGTTCCCATGGCTCTAGGTTCATTTCAGCTGTCCACTGCTCATTTTCAAACTACTTTTTTTTTTTAGCCTTAGTCAAACTTGCACTTTAGTTGATAAATAAATCAGAGCAGCATATCTACTACTCTACTTTATGATCTTGTGCATAAGAAAAACGGATGTTAAATTCATGCAGCTTTTGGGGAGGACAAGAGACTTGTTTTAAAACTGTGATCTGAGATTAAAACTGCAGAAGGAAATTGCTCTGAGTTGGATCTTACAATCAGGACGTGCTTAAGCCAAAAAATATTCCTTCTTTAAAACCCTGTTGTGAAATGTGTTTCAATTACAGGAGCATTGGACTAACATTACCACTGCACAGGTCAATTTAGATAACACGTTCCTAAATGTATTATGGCCTAAACCTTATAATAAGAATTTAAACCAAATCATGCATTCATGCATTTTTAGCTATGCATCAAGATATAATTTCTCTACCTTAAATATAACCACACTATTAAATCAGACTGTTTAGTGAGGAAGATTATTTACATATTTCCTCAGAATTAGTCATTTGGTTCTTAAATTCAATTGTGGCTGTTGCATGTACTAAGGCTAAAATACTTTAAATATATTTTTTCCATTTCTGAGAAGTAGACAAAAACCTCTGCTTCTTCTTAATATTAATATCCTTTGTCCAATGTGTTCACCAGGCCCAAAAGCAAAATGATCAAGCATAAAAATCCCCCAAAACTGAATAAAACCAAGCTGGTTTAAATACTCTGATGGTAAGACTTCTCATTTTGCTTTGCTCAACCTTCAATCTTTCACTGACTAAACTCTCACTAACTCTTCAGCCATTCATAAAAAGGATAAAATAACTTTGTCTGGTTTGCTTTTACATGTTTTTTAGTGATTGTTATTTAGATTTAGCTCAGTCAGAACTCAGTCACTTTGTCTTGTGTGCAGTGATGCATCTACCATTGCAACAGTGTGCATACTGAATTAATACTTGAGTCAAAGTTAGCTTTTTTTATGCAAATTTAGGAATTTTTTTACTCACAGGTGGAGTAGGTGTATAGCAGGTGAAGATTTGCTCTGCAGTGATATCAAATGCAATGAAAAGGAAACAGAAGAGTTTGAACAAATGAAATCTTGACACTGGTCACCAGAGAGAAGAGATCAGCGCTTAGGACAGTTTTGTAACCCCCCAGTCACCGGATAATTTCATCACATTCCATTTATCCCGGGCTTGCATGCCTGTATCTCTGAAAGTGATTAGGGGGCTCATTTAGTTTAAGGTGCTGTTGAAGCTGGAGAGCCCCAAGGGGAAGCCTCTGCTCCTGGAACAGCCCAGACACTGCTAGGGGAATTCCTTTACTTTGCATGGAAAGATCAGGGGGAAATTTAAACCTAAGCTCTGCATCCAACCTACAAATTTTGTCTCTTTTTTTCTTTCTAGGGAAGATGCTGCACAAAAGGCTTGTGTGGCCAGGAGAGGTTTCAGATCTTCTAAACTTGCCTAATCCAATCCAGCACCTTTCTGAGTGATTTGATGTCCTGGTAACTTATGGAAAGCCTCCAATTAGGATGAGAAATCAATCCCTGACTCCATTGATATGGTCAATCAGCAGGCACAGCTTGAATTTCAGCTGGCAACTCACACTGAGCTGCTCAGAGTCCATTCACAATGGAATAAAATGCCAATATGAAATCATTAAGATATCATTTCAATGGAATAAATGCCAGAAAATAACCTTATTCTCACTGCATCTTCTGCAAGAACAAACAGAAACAGGGATTGTCCAGCTAATTATTGAAGGAATACTTTTTAATTGTTCAGATACTGAATACTGTCACAGAAAATTGTCTACTCTTCTCTAAAAACTCTTTACTCAAATAATTCAATATAAGGGTTTAGTCTTCAGAGGTTATTTTATTCCTTGCTTGTACATTTGATGTAGACATAAAATTCAGATCCTGTCTCTCATTTAATTTACAATGTTTGTTTCAAAATTCACCTGGGTCTGAATCAAAAGCTATGCAAACTTATGCTCACACTTTATGGTACACACTCTCCTGTGAAGAAAAAATCAAAAATAAAATACCTGTCATGCTTTCAAACATTGTTTGTATATCAGCTTCACAATTAGTCCAGATAAATTATGAATTGTAAATGTTGTAAATAATGGCAGATCCTTTATTTTCCCTCCTAAGAGTGAAAGATAAATTCAACGTATAAGCCTGAAGAGTTCAAGAAGAGATTTTTTACTTAATCTGTATGTCGAAGGGCTCTGATGGCAACTTTTTGAGGCTCTTTCCCCAACTGTGTTTCCCTGGCATGACTTAAATATCACTCACTTTTATTTTATTTTTAGAGTTTGAGACTGTTTTAATTTCTGTGGTTAGACACGAAAAATGATTAGTGGGTATAGTCTACCCATAAACTTCATCTTATAATGATTTTTTTTTCTTTAGATTGCAGTTCCTTCTCATTTCTTATTGAAAAAAACTGCACTCATGATTAAATTTAATGAAAGCCAGAAAAAACCATGGAGATCAGACAATTTAAATTATGTCCTTTTCCATACTGCAATACACTCCTAAAGAATTGCTTAGCAGAATAGAAGGCTGTCAAAGTCCTTTTCCATTCCCATGCCATCTTTTATTTTACTTGCATGAAAAAACTAATTAATATGTCTGAAATAATTATTTTTAATGAGGAGTTATCTATTCTTTCTTTTTTTCGTAGAGTGTTCTGGAACAGGAGTATACAATTAAGAGATGACAGTTCAGTGATCCAAAGTCGTTTTATTTCCCAAGGTGCTATGGATCAGTCCAAGTTCCTACTTCTTTCTATAGACACTCTAATAGGTTTTCCATTTCTGGAGAGTATTTTTGAACAGTTAATTCCACTTTGAAGAAATAAGAAGCTTTCCAGATGACACTTTACATTCATCAAAATATGTCATGTTAGATGTATTAGGCCTTTCTTCTGCTAATTTACAGACAAACTGAAAAAGGATAAAAAAATTTAAAAAATTATTCAAATTAGTTCTAATGATGTGCATCAGGAAGACTACAAAATTAAGCCTTAGTCAAGACATGGAAAAGGAAGAGTACTAAATATGGCTTCAAAATAATATTCATAATATACAGCTTATATAAAAATGCATCCAGCAAAAAATTCAAATCCAGTAGAAAAAAGTAAGAACAGTAATTTCTTTATGCTTTCTGCCTACAGTGCTGCATACTTATTCTTTTCCCTTAGAGCTCACAGGTTAAAGCCAATAAACTATCTTGTTTTCTTTCTTCTGTATCAATAAGGCATTTGCCAAGATAGGCAGCAAACATGGCTCCTGGGTTTTATTAAAATTCAGAATTTCACAATAGTCTGTTACCCTTACAAGGCTTGCCACCCAAGGAACACCAAATTTATGACCCTTCTTTCAGTCAAAGATACTGATCTTCATTTATCAAGTGCAGTGAAATCTCAAAATTCAGCTAGGACATCCCTCAGTCTGCACAATGAAAGAACAGTGTCAAAAGTGTCTACAGTTCTCTCTGCCTTAAAAGCAAATTCATGTCTTCCTTTTGCAAATGGATCTGAACACACTGCCTTTCATTTCATTGCCTCCAGACTGCATTGCTAGAGCTGTGACTAATGTAGAAATGAAGACAAATACAAAGTCTACGCTTTGAATAAATCCATTCCTTCAAAGGCTGCCAAGCAGCACACAGTCACAGTAGGCTGCAATCCATGTGCATGCTGGACTGGGTTCCACAAAATTGGATACCAGGGTCTCTATGGTAGCATGCCTTTAATCAGGACAAGCTGCTCTGAAGAATTTTCATTTGTTGTTTGCTTCTCCATGTCCCACTCCTCCAGTCAGCTGAAATCTAGAGGCCTGATTTTTCAAATGCATTTGCTTTTCTGGCTCCCACTACAGCAGATGCAAACAACACCACAGCTGTGCTCATGTGGGACACATCAGGTCACCCAGGCCAGAGGGGGAAGCAGAGAAGTCAGGCATGGTATGTTGTAGATGTAAAAGAAAAATAATTCCAAGTGGTTAAAAACAGTCTCAAGGGCATTCTGCCTAGGAAAAGATTTCCCAGACTGTTCTCCTTTTAGTGTGAGTAAAGAATAAGAAATGACTGGCTATTTCTATTTTCCAGCTTCATCTCCAAGAAGAGGAAGTCAGTGGGAAAGCTGTCATCTTTCCCTGTCCAAGGGAGAGCTGGAAGCCCACTCTCTGTACTTGGCACACTTACATACTCAATCCATTGCTCTCATCCAAAAATCCATTTAAACTTCACACAAAAATACCTATCCCAAAATATAATGTTTTCTCTACATCATACTACTATGCTTCTCATTCCTTTTTTCTTGTTATTAATTTACTCTGTAAAATGAAATTGAAACGCTAATAAAAAATTTAAAGTATCTCTTCTTGTCCTAGCCAGCTCAGTAGACTTTTGACATACTATCATGATATCTTTACTTGCTGTAAGTTGCTCTGATATTTGGCATTCACTGCTGGAAAATCTCTAGAGGAAATGCTGAAAGGTAGCATTTTAGGCAAAAACTGGAATCTATATACACAGAATGGTAAGTCACACCAGAATTACATTTCTTCATTTCTATTTCCTTCTGTTCTCTTACCATCTCTGGAGTAACCACTCCATTTATACAAGTTAGGATGTAGGAGTCTCTACACATTTACTTCCGCTCTTAGTTTTCTTAAGGAATTATGTCTTTAAAACTGGTACTCAAGTAGCTGCCTTTTTTTGCAAATTGACATTGTGCATCTGGGATTAAAGCACTTCCGAGGAATCTCAGGTTTCTCTCTTATTCAACACATCTGTTCTCTCCTTTCGTTATTTAAGATCTTCTCTCCTCATGCTTCCTCATTCCTGTGATTTGAACCCATGAGTATTTTTCCCCAATTTCATTCTACTTTTATTGTTTTTCTCTCCGTTCTCTGCCTTCAGTTCCTGTGGTAAGTGTTGACACAGCCCCTTTGCTGTACATTTCACCACACACTGGGCAGTCCCAGTCAGCTCTCCAGGGCTGTTTTCACCAAACATTGGCCTCTTCTGATTTCCTACTGTTTGTGTTTTACCAATCTTGTCATTTTCTGTGCTTCTTCCCCACTTGTCTCTAGCCAACAGTACCACAAACATTTATATGGCCACAGAGTTCTTCCAGGTCAATGACATTTTTTCATCTTAAGATACCTCCTTTCTATTCTCTTTCCTTCCTTCTATGAGCATAATTGTTGATTTTCCCTTTTTTAGCCATGACTTCTAAGTCTTCCTAGACAAATGACTCTACTTTTGCAACTCGGTTGACCACAGCTCTAGATCCTTTCATATCTTTTGCTTGACATCACACATTTTCTTCTTTCCCTCTTCATTATTTTTCTTGATAAAAGAATTGTTGAGCATACCAAATTAAAATAACATTTTAACTTTTTTATTCCATGACACTTTACTTTTTTATGCCCTCGTTTTTCTCGTACAATTTTGCCCTCCTTTTTAAATTTAACCTCCTCTGCTTGTCTCCATGGCTTCATGTCCCCAGTAGAATTTCTTTTGCATTTCTCATGAATTCTTTCTTATCTTCACCTTCACAGTACAAAGATGTTTTATTCTATTCTATTTAAACAACAATTTAAAAAAAACTTTAATTCTATTTGGTTTCAAAATAACTATAACTTCAGTTGTCCTTTAATCTGAAGTTTATCCCTTATGCCAGTTACAAATGGTGTCCATCAACAGACACAGATGGTTCTTCTCCAAGTTCTCAGCTTCTGCATTCTCAAGCCCTGCAACATCCTTGACTAATTCAGTTCTGCCTTCCCCACCCTTCTACAAAAATTGTTTTACTACTTCCTTGTTTTGAGCACATCATTCTCTCTTGATTCCTCCACTGCTATCCTGCCTTCATATCTTCAAACATGAATAAAAATGAAATGTTAAATCTCCTCACAGCCTTACCCTATTCCATCTGTCAAAAGCAAGATAAATAAATAAATAATAATAGCAATAACAAATGATGCATGCAAACATACTGCCTCTGAGATTATGAGATTTGAATGTCTCATTGTGAAAACATCAATCTAACTTGGCACATCTAACAGAAAGCTTCTCTCCCAGTTATAGTCACATCACTGAAGTTACTGTTCATATATTTTGGATAAATTTTCTTTCATTGTATTAGAGGTTTGCTGATACCTTATTTAATCTGAGTATTATTTTATTTCATGACTTGATCCACTGAGGTCTTGACTTGAAAAGTGCTATTTAATTGGAGCTAAGATGATACAACTTGCCTATAAAAAAAACTGGCTTTTAAATAATATTTTTAAATTTGTATTTGAATGATCGTACATTTTTTTCCTCTTCTTTTGCTTTACTGTTCTTTAAAATATGTCAATCACATCTAACAGTCAAGGATCAGAGGCTGTGTGACTTCATTAAATAAAAGAATACGATCATGGATTTTTCCCATATGCTGTTGTTCATGTGAGCAGAATAAGGAAACAGATTGCTGGTGAATTTCATTTCATGGTACATGACAATTGGCGTGCAAACAGAATGCAATTTCAAACTGGTTTATCTTCTTACAACTGCCTTTGATCTTCAATTGCATGTTTCTATACATCAATGGTTCAATAACCTTTAAAGTGTATGTAATGACAGCTGACATCAGATTAATTGATTTTTACATAAGTACCTTTGAAATATGATGAAATAATTAGTAAATAATCATGTTCCTGACTGAAAGGTAATATATTATTTTACAAAGGGATTAATCTATCATTTCAATAATTTCAAATTGATTTAATGAATGTGATTTTATCAGGCATCATTCTGCTTTGCTCCAGTTTTCAGAAGTACACTTATTAATAGACCTTCTGTTTTCCACAGGATTCTATGTTCAGTCTGGAGTTTCTTTTTTTTTTTTTTTTTTAATAGGTCTTAGGCTAACAGAAATAAGAAACATTACTATACTTATTTTAAAAAACTTATGTTGCTCTAATCTATTCATTTTAATAGTTTTTCCAGTGACTAAACTTCTAGCTTCTTATCTAAGTTTAGCTGGCCAAGGCCTGAACTAAAAGTAGGATGAAGGGGGAAAAAATCTGCCATAAAGCTGCTCTGTATATCACCATTGACTCAGTTGTGTAACAGGCCTGTGACATCCCTATGCCAAAGGAGAGCACATGACAAGTTTCCTGGACCGAAGGGATGCATCCAAAGGACAAAGTAACAGAAGAAGAAAATAGCAAGAACAGAGGAAAGAAAATTAAATTAAATGTTCACAGACCAAAGTTGTTAAGAGAAGATGATAAAGCAAATTGTATACAAAGGGATGAAAGCCTCATTGGAGTTAAAACTGTAACTTTGATGCTATGGGTTTGAAGAGCATAGTTTGAAGCAAAAATCAGTTCTGCGAATTAAAAATAATTAACTAGTTCTTTATTCTACTAATAAATTTCTTTCTACCATTGCACCCAATCCAAGTCTCACATCTGTCTATAATGAACTGTGAAGCTTTTATATAAAATTGAATGTCTTAGCAGCAATTTGAGTTGCATACTTTCATGGCCTTGAATGTACTTTAGACAAGCAGTGGGCTTCTGAAGTGACACTTCAGCCAGCTTTTGCTAAATAGGTCAACTAAACCTTGAGATTAATTGGTTTAAAAGTGCTGGAACTGAAAACCTCTAACTTCTCTTTCTTAAAATTGGTGAGCCTACCTTTGTAAAGCTTTCTTTTTCTCTTTTGATATGGTTTCTATATAGAAATGCATTGAATGTGTCACCTGTTAAAATGGTACTGATCAAATTATTACTGCTTGGTTTTTTACCCTGTTCCATCCCTACCTTTCAAAGAGGACCCAATTTCAGTCAAGGGAGTTCATGTGTAAAGATGAACATTGAACAACTGCATCAATGAAAACACCAAAGGCAGCTCTGCCAACTATGATTTTATTCTTATAGTCTAGCTCTGGTTACGGAAAAATTAATTTGTAAAAAAAGCCACTGCACAGCCTGACTGTGTAACTCCTGTCTTTCCCATTCCCATTGCTTATTCTTAAGAAAGATCTACCCACTTGGTGTTTAGCAAGCAAAGTTCATTAAAGGAGGAAAATACTTGATGGTCAGAGCTGAGTAAGCCAATGTGGGAGTTTGGAGGAAGGTTGTGGTGTTCTGGGTGCCACTACTCCAGCAGCAGCAGCAGCAGCAGCAGCTCCTCCAGTCCCCACTGTCACCCCCAGGAGCAGGAGTGGAAGCTGGAACACATCTGTCCAGCTTAGCTGATGGCACTGCTGAGGCTGGAGGCCCCTTGTGTCCCCTGCCCAGATGTGGAGGCAGAGAGAAGGAATGAAGCCCCATGTGGGACCCTACAACTCTTTATGCTTGAAAAATGCCTTGGGTGGAGCTGGGGAGATTGCTGTCTTTTAAGTACAGAGACACTCCTATCCAGGGAGTGGCTGGAAAGGCTGCCATCCCTCAGGCTTGTCTTCACTGGGAAAATTGTGAAACCTCTTTCCTCAGCTCCCCACCATCTCAGTATGTTTCACAAACTCAGCTCTGTGAGGGCTTCCAACACCTTCACAGGAGTCCCTCGCTTCTCCCACAGGAACTCAGCCTTTCAGTCCCTCCATCTCCCTTTGCCAGTGGTTCCCTCCAGATGTTCAGCAGCTGACTCTGCCATCACACTGGTCATTCTGGTTGTTAGGGGAGCCAGGATCATCTTCTGTGAGGGGGGGTTATAGGGGCAAGGGGAGGTTAGAGAGCACAGTAGTGCAGCTTGCACAACACCAAACACAAGGTTGCATGGCAGAAGGATGGAGGGGAATTCTGGGGCAGTCCTGGAGGTTTTGACATGGCAGAAATGTAGGAGCTCTCAGTGACCAGCTTTGTGGAAAGCTAAAGCAAGAGTGTCACATTGTGAAGGACAGCAGCAGGAAGTTCAATAATAACCAGATGTTAACAAAATGAGACACTTTTAATAATCCTAGAGGGGATTTCCACTTCAAGAAAGGTAGTTCATTCAACATTTGCCCTGAAAGAGATGTAAGAAGGTCTGAGAATGAGCCTCAGGAACATTGTTCCTTTCAGCCCTTAGAAAGCCTGCCTAATGTTCTGAAAAGCCATCCTAATCCTGTCAGCAGAAATGCCTGAGAGACAGTAAGCCAGCTCTCCCCAGAACCACAGAAGCAGAAGTAATGCTACAGTGCACAGAATAATTCTGGTTTGACCTAAACTTCTGTTCCTTTACGTGTTAGTCATATTCTGCTGCATATTTCTAAAGTGCAAATGCTCTTCAAAGACAGTGATGGTTTTACCCAGCACAACACAGGTCCAGGGGACCAGGTCTCAGTCCATGTTAGCTGACCAGCTAGAGACCAGCCCTGTCAGGTTGGATGCCAATACATTGATTTTAGCTGCTGTTGTGCTCACACTCTATGTAATTAATGCAGATGGAGAAATTCATGTCCCTTCTGAGCACTGCCCACAGCCATTGTATGAGTGTGTCAGAGAGGGGGTGACTGAACAGAGAGGGGCCAAGCAGACACACACCAGCTGTCCTAGACATACAGGTTGCATTTAATGAGGTATGTGACAAGTTAGTGTCCTTTCATGTGTCAATATTGATTTAAAATCTGCAGTGAAATGTCACTGCAGCATGATGATTGATCTCCCTAAATTGATAATTATCTCTCCTGAATCTGGAAGAACAGGGGATGCCTCCCAGCCCATACTGTCCATACCAGCAAGATGTTACAGCAATTCTGATAATCAAGGTAACAAAACCTGCAGTCCCTTTTACCCCCTCCTGCCCAAGCAAGCTGGTTAAATGCCAGCAGGTCCTATCTCAGAGAGAAACATGTGGTAGGAAGAAGCTTAAGGAAGGGATAGTCCTAAATAAATCCCCGCTGCTTCAATCTTTGAAAGGACAGTAGAAGAGGAATGAGATGAAACTTAGGGTACTGGGATCTTCCCCAAGGTGAACTACAGCAGTATGCCTGGCTGGAGTCAGCACTGTAGAACTTCATTTATTTCAGTCTTAGATGCTTGGCTTTTTGCCTTCATCTGAATCAAGCAACCAGAGCACAAAATGCTCACTTTCACATTCAGCACAAAGCCCAGTCTGCACTTTATATCCACTTTTCTTCCCTCAAGTTTTTCTTGATACACACAAGAAATCAGAGCCAGCAAAAGGGTTAAAACCAAAGACAGCACTACAGGTTCCAACAAATTTGACAAACTCCTTTTCCCTCTTTTCTCCATCTGCCAAGGGTTTTTCTTGTCACACTACACATCCAGCCTTCCTGGAGTCCACAGGTAATGTTCATGTGTCACAGTGATGGGCTCAGACTCTTGGAGGCACAGTCACACCATCTATAAACAGTAAAACTCCTAGCTGCTATAATCACGTTGTCAGAAATAAGTAATATGTTCTACAAAAATGGCCAAAGGAAGCTGCTGGAGTGTGCTGAAGGTGGCTATACTATCCTTCTGAGAACAGTTCCTTGACAGTTGGTGGAAATATCAACCAAAGAGTTACTGAAATATTCATCACAAATTTCTTTGCCTTCTTAAATTATGTTAGTCTTATTAAAATAGCCATACTGTTAAGATGTGTTTTGAGGGCAGAATTCAAACTCTCCTCTCCAACACACACTCCCCAGACACCAAGGCTCCTGTCAGCATTTTGACAAGCTCACGTCAGGAAATTATGTACCCCTGACTAAAAAGTAGTTATTTAAGAGCTACTTAAAAATTGGGATCTCTCTCTTTAAATGCTTGACCCTGAGGCAGAGAGGAGGTGGGGGAGAGAGAGAGAAGGAGAGAGAATATGATAATCGCTTTAGATAACAACCTGAGTCATGGTAATAGCAGCCTAATTGCTATCCAAGTGCTTTCAGCAGGAAACAGGCACACCCAGAGAGGCACCTGTGCAGAGCAAGATTAGGTGTAAATGGAAGGAGAGAGATATAAATGCACTTTCATGTATAGTTGTTTATGTAGAAACTGCCTGAAATCCAAGAGCTGTTTCAGATAATGGGATGTGGCTGGTATGAAATTTATGTGAGAAACAGGCACACTACAGGGCTCAAAGTGAAATGGACATTTTTATTTAGGCAGAGAAAGGGAAATAACCTTATGTGGGGAAGAAGTGGCTGATGCTGTCTTTCCAGAATAAATCCGCTTCTGCAATGATAATGACCCTTTAATAAAATAAAATTAGTAATGTCGGTCTGACAGTACAAAATAAGATCTTTCTTTGAAAGTCAGTATGACTGCACTAAGTGCAGTCTTGCTTGGAAGAAAACTGCCTGAGAATGGAATGGTTTGTAGTTGATTGGTAAATAACAAACATTCCCTTCCTATGCATGAGTCTTCTTTTGTACAATTCAGAACTGTTGCTGTTCTCCAGAGCACTTCTCTGAGCATTGCCCCTGGCTCTGGCTGCAGCCCGCAGATGCAGGTTCCTGACCCAGCAGCTGGGGGAGGTTTCCACTCGGGTTTGGGCAGAACTCTTGGCCCCTGTTCTTCAGCTGCACTCCCTCTTCCCTGCTTCGGTTCTGAGAAAGAGGACATGGTGACCAGGTGCTGCCCCTGCATCTGGGGAGGAAATGAAGATTGGGATTTCTGAGTAAGGGACGATAAAATGCTGTTCTGTTTGTGCAGGACAAGGTCTGTGGAGTGGGGAGAGCTGAATGCAAGAATCGATTGTGTCCTCTGCTGAAGGAGTCAGATCTTTCAGCAAGGGTATTGATTTACGCATTCCACTCTGCAAGTTGCTTTCCACTACATCTTTTGCAGCTGAAACTCAGTGATGTGAATGTCAATAGGTATGAAAAAAAGCCTCATGTTTTGAAAAGCCTGAATCTCTATCTGTAGGATATAAAAACTCCTAAATTTTTGTGGTTTTGATCTCCTCTGGAAGTCATTTTCCAGGTTGTTAGTAAAGGATGTTGCATGCAGAATGTATGTGTGTGCCTATGGATTACCATGACTGTTATTTTCCCCTACAAATAGCCTCTTTTTTGGTTTTGGGTTTTTTTTTTTTTTTGTTGTTGTTGTTTTTTGGGGTTTTGTGGGGTTTTTTTTGTATTTATAAATAGCATGTGATCACAACCTAGAAATATTGCATGGCAGAAATTACCTGTCTTGAATTGCTGAACAATAGTATTTGGGTAGGCCGTTATGGCAACAGAGGTACACCCTCTGGATTTAAACATCACAGGTTCTCATGGCAACTTTTTTTTTGTGTACCTGCACATGCAGGGAAATATGCTCATCTATCCCAGTAATCTCTGGAAAAGCAGCAGCAACAGAATAAACTGCCATGTTTATCACCTTACACTTGTTTTTGAAATATACATAAAAACCGTCCTTAAAGAAAATACATAAATAAATCAGGGGGAAAATAGCACAAAAAGGCCAAGACAACACTGTGGAAACAGAAAAATAATTTTATGAATATTTAGTATAAATTAGTATTTATGTTATATTGAATTTCAACCAATGATGGATTTGCATTGTCAATACATTATACATTATGAACACAACCCTTGCCATGAAGTAGCTCTGGTTATTGTTTTTTTCTTTGTTTTTAAGACTTGGTGAAATTTTACAAACTAGGATCTTCTATCAGAAATACATCAAGTTGAAACGACCTTGACCTATGATACAACAATCCTAGCAAAAATCCTAGCAAAAACATCCTAGTTCAGCCATGATGTCAAATGCTCCATTTCAGCTTTTCTACTGAATTCCAGGGCACTGATCACATTAATCCAATTTACTTTGGAGTAGCCCTTTTTCTTCAACATGCAATTCTTATAACAAAGGTGAATTCTCCTTCCTCTTCTCCCTTTGTGACTACTGCTGTCCCCACATGACCCCTCCACAGTGTGTAAGCACCTGGCAAAGGTGGTGTCTGTCTGTGATCTCAGATCCCCAGTGCTTATTGTGAGGTTTCAAGTCAGTGTAAAGCGCACAGGTTTACACACACACTCCAGAGGATGTTGTCTGTTTGTAAACAGAGCTTGTGCTTCACAAAAAGAGATGGTCACTCTTGAAGACACCAATTAAATAATTAGGGTTAGCATAGAAAGAGTTGTAAAGTGTCTATCCTTTTATATCTTCAAGAACAAACTATAAAACCTTCTGTGAGGGATGTACTAAGTAAAGCCCTTAAAGCAGGGAGGTGAACTGGATGACATCATAAATTCTGTATTTCTGTGGCTGTGCCATCATTGTGCTTTCTTCTCCTCGCATGAGCACAGACCCAGAGGTAGGATGGCAGATGCCAGAGAGAGGAAATTTGAAATGATACATCAAGTACGCTGGGAAGAAAGAGAACATCTGAGCACCTGGGACTTTCATATGGTCTTAGTCATTTTTCTGTGAAACTTTTTTAATGTCTGAGGTTCATTAAAAACACTTAAAAGAAAAAAAAAAAACCCACTGGTCCACAATAGTAGCTGCACAGCACAGGAGTACAGGTAGTTTTACTTATTTAGTATGTACTAAAAGGTTTTATTTAATTGGTGGATGGTAAACTCATTTTTATTAAGCAGAAAGTATCTTATACTAAAAAGTAACTTTGAAGAACATAAAAACTTTCTAACATTCAAACACTAAGCATTAATGTGACTGTATTGGGAAATATGCAGAGTAGGTGTGCTCATTTCTGAGGAAATCTTCCCACTGGCAATTTGTAAGAAGCGGCTAATGACAATGTCTTTGGCCTTGACAGTCTCCATGTTCCTCTCCCGCGATATCTGCATGCTGATTTGATCCACGTTAGTCATGATTAGCTCCGAGGCCAGGATCTGGGTGGGGGAGGCCCTGTTTGCTGTGCTGTCCATGATGTACTGCTTGTACAGTTCCACCAGCTTCTGCTCGAGGTAGTCGTTCAGGGCAGAGTCGGAGAGGGGCTGCTGGTGGGGCCCTAAGCTCGCCAGCCGCCAGCACGAAGAGTGGCCTTGGGCTGGCCTGCGGATGGTGTCACTTGTGGGGGGAGCCTTCACAGACTCCATGGGGGGAGGAATCTCTGAGGACTCCAAGAAGGGGCCTATGCCGCTGTCACAAGCAAAATCCGTTGTGACTGAGCTAATAGGCACCACATAGTCCCCAGCTATATGCAAATCGTTGTAGTTCTTGCAAATACTCTTGCAGGAAGGTGGAACCAGGTAGGTGACTTTTTTTGTCAGCTCCTCACAGACATGCGAGGCTGGAGGTGGCTGCCCTGTGGGCATTGGGTGTTGAACAGGTTGTGGGAGATTATCCTTCTGCCTTCTGCTGCGTTTGCTACCTCTAGAGCAGACTGAGGAAATGCACTTGCCAGCAGAACTGCATCTCTGAAGGAGGCTTTTTCTTTCTGTTTCGCCTGTGGAAGAATAATTAATGGACCTCATTTCATACACGCCTTCATCAGGCAAACTCTGGTAGAGCGTAGGGTTCAGGTCTTCACAAACGTAGGTGATTCTATGAAGGTAACCTTCTGACAGCATCCTTCTCCAAGGGAAAGGAACCACCAGCAGACACAAAAATGATAAGAAAAAGTTAATTACAGAAAGTTCCTTTCAAACTCCCTGAGCTGTGATTACACTCGCCAGTCTGCTACTAGCTGCAAAGAGATGTCTCCAATTTGGACATGAACAAGAATGTCTCTGCCTTACTAGGGGACTTGAGTCAGCGAGACATCAGCCAGTCTCCCTGTTGTGCTGAATCTCAAAGCATATTCTGTATAACATAAGGTATGGCGTGTCCAATGCATCCAATGGCAAGTGAGTTGTGAAGAGAGGGACAAGAAGTCTTTTCTTGTGGAATAGCTGCTGTAATAGCTTACACTTAAATACCTCTAATTTTGCCCTGGAGTTCATTAAGAAGCTGGGTTTTCCCCCTTTTTCTCATATGATTTGAAACAACTTTTGTTGTGTGTGGTTTGTCAGCAGCCTCTGAATTAGGATGATTTGAGATTCATATTGAGAGTATCACCCCTTCTGTTCCAAACTAATCAACAGCTGTAGGTGTGGTTCCTTTTTCATTAAAAAATCTCAGACCATTAAATTTACACTTTGTACTTCTGCATTGAAATCAGGATGGAATTAATTATCTCTGCCTTTTATACATGAAAATATCAGTGGAAAAAACAAAACTTTTTGGAGGCATGATTCATCTGCCCTAGTTTAGACACCTAAATCGAAATAAATTGTGCCCTAGATTTGCTTATCACTCTCCAGTTGCTATAAAAGGATCTTAAACTAGATCCTGGATATAGATATCTGCAGGGTACTTTTGAAGAGAGATTTCAGTGCAATGCATAGGAAAGTGCACATTTCAGAAGTACTCCAGCTCACTTCTTCACTGTGGGATCAGTCATACCACAGCTCTGGAATCAGTTTTCATTGCATTTCTGCAAAGGCACAATCGGGTTCCAGCAGTCACTAACTCTCTCCACTCTCTGAGCAGGTGGCTCAGACCCAAAAGCTGCACATAAATGTTAGTAATTAAAGACAGGATTTGCCAGCAAGGACACACATGCTGCACATCAGTAAATGTTCTGCCCAAGCTTTAGCAGCTCTACTACCAAAAAAACTTGGTTTAAATCCACCTCTTGTAGATTCCCCTGTTCCTCCACCCCCCCACAAGCTGCTTGCCCAGATTTAGGGGGAGTATTGGAAGGAGGGGAACTACAAGATAGGGTAGAGAGAGTTACAAAGAGGCCCTTACCTCAGGATGTATTCCAAGGCTTTATTCCATGAAGGGAATCCGGAGGCAAGAAGGGGATCACATGGGGGGAGAGGGGTTTTTATCACCTTTGGGGTCGGGGTCAAGTTACCTGCTGATGGCCATAGGTCAGGAGAAAATGGGGCAGGTAACCCAGGCCAGGTTACAATTTCTGGGGGAGGGGCTTTGGGGGGAGAACATTCCCAAAAGGGATACAACAACCTCTACCTTTTTTTTCAATAGATGTCAAGGATACAATCAATGGGAAAGATATTCTAAAGAAATTGTTAGGTCCAGCAAAGAGAAAGTGGATTTAAAGTAAAATAAATTAAAATTATTAAAATAATTTCTTTCTTTATGTACTACAAATGTTCTCTTCCAAGATTGAAGGGACTCTCATTTCTTAGTAAAGTTTTCATGTGTCACAGCTACTAATGCAAAATGATGCATTAATAACTGTTGGCTAAATCCTGTCTAAGCATGGAGTAAACTTTGCAGAGGTGTTAGGGAGGAGACAGTGTTAGAAAAGACTTTCCCTGTGGGGAGGGAACCACTTCCACACCATGAAAAATGTTGAAGAGAAAGTTGAAGAGAAAATAATCTTCTTTCAGGCAGAAATATTAATGGGAATTAGATATGTCCAAACACTTGCTTTGGTGACCCTGAATTCTCTTTGTTGCTGCCAATTGTGTGAGATTTCCCTCAGACATAACATTTAATTGTAAGAGACCTATTTACACAGAAGGGGGAAAAAATCATATCTGGGGCTTGGTAGTCCTTGCAGTATGCTACTGTTGTCTTGCTTTGGCTTTTAGCTGTAACTAAGGTGCCCCCACAGAAATCTTAGCCAAATACTAGAGCTGCTCAGGTTATCAATTCTCTCTTCTGCTTCTGTTTCTCCCTTTAGCAAAGACTGTTCCCTTCCCTCTGCCATACATGGCCAGATGTCTTTATTGCAAAGTCATCACTAACTGTGGCTAGCTTGAATCTGGAGCTGTTACACATTTCTTCGTGTGTTATTTTTAATGTGGATTCGGAGAAATGAGTGGAAATGTAACATATGGCCTGTCCACTGCTCAACCAACATAGGCAAAGGCAGTTGTGTTCAGGTAGCATGTGACACTTTGCTCTTTCCTGCTCCCCAGATGTGAGTTGTTTCTGCCATAAGGTGCTACATGAGGGAAATGAAACTGTTGGTTTCATTTCTTTGCACTGCATTCTGCTATGCTTATTTTAAGAGTGTTGGAGCACACTGAAGCAGGAGTGGAAACAAAAGAATTCACAAATTCAAAAAGGTTAGGGTCTCATTGTGCTCAGAGTTTTGTGTTCTGCTGAATGAGTTACAAGCTTGCCCTTGAAGCTGGCAAAGGCTGCCACACTGGTTCTTTCTCGCTCTGCAAGAAAATCTGACTGAAGTTTTGACAGGCAGTGCTGAGAGCATGAATGCAAAAGGGAGGTGCATATATCTGCGGTGTATATATCTGTCCTAGTATTTAATATAATATATACCTCTGTCAAGTTATTATCCCATCACTCCAACAGTCATGCAACCACGCCATCTTTAATTTTTGCATTTTAAATCTGATAAGGATTGCAGTTTGCATTTATTCTGCTTTTTCATGCCTCTTCTCTTAAATCCCTCTCCATCCCACACACACACACATACACCAGGACTCCAAAGGACACAGAGATTATATCTAAGGTCCTTCAATATTTGGGTTTCATGCTCCTCAAATCCAGATTTCACTTCCAACTGCCTGAAAATAATTGCCTAACTTCCTGTTGCACAAGGAAAACCAATCCCTTTTACAATGCTGGTCTGATCTATTTTGCATGTAAGGTGAACAAAAAGAATTTTCCTTGTGTTGCTACTGCCCTGGAAATGGACACTGGCTACATTCTGTCTAAACCTAGTGGAGATAGAGGGAGAAGACTGTCTGGTTTAAACTGCCTTTTCTATCTGACAAAGTCTTTATTACAGTCAGATGATCTTAAAAACTCCTATGTCTTGCTTAAGGTTTTTGTTCAGTTCTGCAGCAGAAGAAAAGCCTGAAGGCAGGATGAATGTTTAAGGTCACGTGGAGAATCCAGAGGTATTACCAGTGTGTGGCAGCAAATATGCTAGGTTGTAATGCATGTCGACAGTGCCAATGTTTGCAGAAAGACCTCAGATTATAGTCTGAGAGCAGGAAAACAGAATGGGAGTCCTTGGCTCAGGATAAGCAAAACACTTATGAAAATCCTCAGAAGTGTGCACAAAGAGATACAATAAATTCCTGTGTCCTGTTCAAAAACCTAAGATGAAAAGTTGCTAGAGAGAATGGAAAGAACATAGTGCCAACTGGGATCACAGCTCAGTGGGGAAAGGGACATTCTTCTACATTGCAAAAGGAGGGGATGGAAACTCATAGAAGAGACAAGCTTCTGTTGGATATGTCTGGCTTTCAGATCCCTGACCAGGGCTCTGAATGGCATTAAAGTTGTGCTGCTGGGGATTGGAGCTCGACTCTTATCACAGGGCATACCTTGAGTTCTAGCTGATTTACTAGATGGGATCCCAGATGACAGTCTCCCTGTCTCGAGGGAACTCAAATCCTATAGATCTGTCTGTAGTACTTTTTCCCTATTTTAAGAGACATTCTTCCAATTTCTGGAGATACAGACAGATACCCTCAGTGAGGTGTAGGATACACCTCAGATTGCCAGACACACATACAAGAGTCCTGGCAAGCAGAATGAAGAAGCTTACATGTATTGCACAACCCATATCTCACCTTCCCCTGGGGCTAGTGTGGAACAGCTCCCAGGAAGCCTCAGCACAGCCAACACGGAGAATCCAGGACAGTGAAGAAGGTAGTATGATGAGCTGTGCACATAGGTAAATAGAGCCTGCCCTTAATGCCTGAAACCTACAGATCTTTGGTGTCTGAACCCCATCTGGTTTAGGTAAACTTAATGGTGATGACACCAAATTGTGTGGTGAGATGGACACATTTTACAGGGAGACCTGCACAGGCTGGAAAGTTGGCCAGCAATAACAGCATCAGGTTTGACAAAGGCAAATGGCAGCTCCTGCACTGGATCACACAACCAAAGGGCCCAGCACAGGACCTGTGTGCTTGGGGAGCCTTGCTGAGAGGGACCTGGGGACCCTGATGCACAACAAGGTGAGCCAGCCCTGATGCATCTCCCAAGGTGAGGAAAATCAGATCCTGGGTTGCACTCATGGGGCACGGCTGGCTGAGATAGAGATGGGATCTTCCCACTCAGCATTTGTCAGGCTGACCCTGGAGCATCCAGTTCTGGTCCTAAAAAGTTCAAACAAGGTGTGGACAGACTGGAGAGGGTCCAATGGAAGGCCAAGAAGGTGATCAAAGAACTGGAAAAGCTTCCTTGTGAGGAAAGTTTGAAGGAATTAGGACTCTTCTCCCTGGAGAAAAGAAGACTGGGGGAAGGGGACAGCTCATCATAGTATTCCAGTATCTGCAGCTGCAAAGAAGACAGAGGCTCTCTCTTCACAAGCAGCCACATGGAAAAGACAAGTGGCTATGTGCACAAATTGCATTGGAATAGAATCACAGAATCGTAGGAAATGGAAAAGGCCTCTAAGGTCATTAAGTCCTACCCTTAACCCAGTGCTGCTATGCTCACTGCTAAACCATGTCCCCAAGTGCCACACCCACATGTTTTTTGAATGCTCCCAGGGATAAGAGGGAAGAGGTTTCATATCTGTGTGAGAAGGAAATTTTTTACAGTTAGAACAATCAATGACTAGAGCCTCCCAGGAGACACAGTGGAGTCCCCTTTGTTGGATGTTTTCAAGATGGGATTGGACAAGGTCCTACATAATCCCACGAATGCTAGGCTTCCTTTCCATGAAAAGTTGGACCTGATGGTATTTCGAGGTCCTTTCCAACTTATGCTGCTCTCTGACTATGATTGTATAATAGCAGCGGCTGCTGTTTGGTGTAGGAGTGGCTCACTTTGACCACAGCAGAGGAGAAGAATAGCCAGAGGGTGGTTTTGCACAAGCATCCGAATGCTGTCCACTACATTTGACACTTTCTCTCCCTCCTATTGCTGCTGCTGCTGCTGCTGCTGCTGCTGCTGCTGCTGCTGCTCTGGAAGATCTGAGATGCACCATGATGCTCTTTCAGCAGTCATCATGACCCAAACCACTCTTTCCCCCTCCTCACAGCTCTCTTCACTCTGATCTTTTGGTCTTCCCACAGGAGAAGACATAAGCCCCGTTGATCTTCTTTAGTCACATGTCAAGAGTTGAAGAGATGCAGAAAAGCAGGAGTACCTCACCCATGGGGGAATGTGGACTGCTTTGAGAGGAAAAAGTAAGTTTAAGAGGATAATAATCCTGTATATCAAGAGTATGAGGGAATCTGCTAGAAGGGCAGGATAAGGAAAGCAAGAGACGAGGCATCTTCTCCAAGAAATCTATTATACTGTTGAATGCTCTTGTAATGCAAATGCCTATCAATTTTTGATCATGCTAAATGGATGGCAATGTTTTTTGGGAGCATTCAGCTTCTTTCATTCAGAAACAAGTACATTCTCAGAGTATTTTTGAGTGCTGTTGTATCTTTTAATTGGGGTAGGTAGAGGGCATGCTTCCCTAAAAATACGATGAAAACTGTGTGTTGGTAAATATAGCTTCTTGAGCTCTCAATGTTTTCCACCCAAGTTTGTTTTGTCAGTTCAAATTCCTTGAAACATCATACAGACCAAGCCTGGTTCATCATTTTCCATACTTATCTTCATCATCTATACCTACACAAAGTTGGTTTAGGACCCCATCTATCTCATTCAATAGCCTTTTACGTCCCATATCCACAGATGTAAACAACAGCATGAAATCTGAGGCAGGAAAGAAACAGGAAAGAATCATAAGGAAGATTTGACTATATAATATTTCTACCCTGTGCTTTTATCATTTTCTTCCTGGGGTGGAAATCATTTCATGTCTCTGGATGTCTGTGTTAATTTTAATGAGTTGTTAGCTGTTATTACTGAACAATGTAGTTCAGCAACATTTTGAATCTAAAAGCATTTGAAATAAAGAGGCAATAAATCCATGTGAACTCTTACAGAAGATAATACCCTTTCTAGAAATGAACAGAATAAATGGTAAAGCAAGAAAGACAGAAAAGGCTGAAGGTGTTTCTAGAAGGAGTGAAGGAAATGGTCCACAAAAAGGCTTTAAAATGTTTGTCACGCTTGCTGGAGAGCATAAAAAAGAGGGGAGAGGAGGCATGTTGTGCATGGGTAACCTAGTCAAACTACGAATTTGCAGCAAACCAGGAAATTCACTTTGAATTGGAAAAATGTAATCATAAAGTTTCTTTGTTTATAATTTTTAACATCATCATGTTTTCAGAGAAGTCTCATCTTTCTTTTTTATGAACTGTTTAAAAATATAATGCCCATATTCATCTATTTTGGTGCCTATTTTTATTTATAATCTACAAATAGAGTACTCCACTTGGAGGACATTACTTAGTACAGTAACATGCACAGAAATTTCAATGAAAATATCTTAATTATGATAAAAGCAACACAGCTAGCAAGGATCACTTTTAAAAATTTTGGCAAAACCTGTTTAGTCTGATTTCATGGAAGTCTTTAGAAGTATCAGAGGAAAAATGTTGTTATCATTTTGAAGTCTCATTGCAACGACAGTTGGTCATATTTGTGAAGATGGCACCTTAGAAATGTTCTCATTTTACCAGCTATAAGCTGTGGAACCACACAAACAGAACCAAGACTTTGATAAGCAAGGGCAACATTTTCTTACATTTATATTATGCACAATACATTCTTACTTATAGTTCTTACCTTCAAAGACAGAGCAGCTGACCAGGTACAGAAAAATTGATGTCTTCTAACTAGTTTGAAACTTCCTGTGAGTCTGTCCTACCCCAAAATGTAATGTTCTGTTTTTATTTCCTTTTTAAGTACACTTCTAAGATAACATCTGTTTTACTTCTAATCCTTTATAGCAAAGAAGTATAGAAAGAAAGTCCCTTAGGAGATAAGGGGCTTTTATAACTGACTGAACTGCAAGACGCTTCCTCTTTTATGTCCAAATGAAACTTCATTGTGAAACCGGGTACTGTTAAAATAGCTGATTGCAACATGCTCAGTCCAGGCAGATGGACTGTTGTAAAAAAGCCCTGAGGAGTCAAACGCTCAGAACAATTGGCAGTTTACAGTGCACCCCATTTCTGCCATCACTCTCCTTTAGCTGACATGGTGAGACATCTTCACATGTCAAGGCTGTCATGCCAATAGGTTGGAAGAGTGAGGTGCCAAAGCAGAAACACATTGCACAGCAGGCCTGTTTTGTTGTCTGCAGATCCTTGTACATATCATTTTCCACCAAGCAACACAGCACAGCTGCATTCTCAGGTTTTACTTTGGTAAACTTGACACTTGTCAGGACAAAAGTTAGACCCAAAAGTGAGGCCTTGTCTGTTTTAGCACTCAGTACTGTACCCAGGCTCTTTGTCTTAGTAGGGATGAAAATACCTGGGGCAAACAGGAATTCATCCACCAAGTGTGAGATATGTGAACAGTGAATATGGCTTTGAGATTGGTGTTGGAGTATTCCTCAAGGGCAGAAGACAAATACTGCTTGAAACACATAACTGGACTGTTTGAACTGATCGTAATAGGACAAACAGAATTTGCTTTAAATGGCATCATTATGCATCCATACATTGAAATAATAAGCGAAATATATTTTAATTCTCAGTGAATTTTAACTTCCTTATTTAGTACCATGTGTTTTTCTCAGAAGTCTCCAACTCTGCCAGCCAGAAACAATACTTCCATTAATGTAATTTTTCTAAATATTCACTATGATGCAACACATGATTGGGACTAATACCAAAGACTTCTTCCAAAGTCTTCTTAGACACAGGCATGAAAAAAAGTACAAGTGCCAGTCTGTCCCTACCTACACAGTTGTAGATAATTCATACAACAGTTGAACAAGTAATATTATACCCAGTCATATGCCATGGTAGGATCAACAGCATCTAAACAGCACAAAAACTGCACAATACTTGCAGTTTAATGCAAGTCTCATCAGATATCTTTGCTGCAAAAGTTCTCCCTGTGGAAACAAAGCTACTGTCATAACAGACCAACTCTTTTAAGCTTAACATTAATATTAACATTATTGTAATTTTTTTCTCTGATCTCTCATTTGTACTATGGATCCATCTCAGGTGAGGGAAGTGAGAAATAAATCTCTGTGAGGTTTTATTTCTTCTGTAGATCCAGAGAGCTCTATATTCACAGAAGCTCAATATTTCTAGTTAGACTGTTGGGGAAAAACTTTGATAGCATAAAAAAGAATGCCTGTAAAGGTCCTCAGAGAGATTTCAAAATATTTTTTTAATAATCTAAATCCATGAAAAACCAGGAGAATACAAAAGGATAGATTTTGTAGAACAAAAGTACTTCTACTGCCAGAATAGCACAGCTAACTAGAACCACTGTAAAAACAATCTACTATCATAGAATTACCTAAGTAATGATTTAAGACTTATCTTCAGGCACCTGGATTTGGAAAAAATAAGTGACTTTTTTGTCATGCATGTGAAATGTTTTCAGTTCTCTAGAAGAACTGAAACATTGTCTGCATTTCTGCACAGCAGCTTTGTGTACCTATGGAAGGGAGATACAAAACTGTAATTTCTTGCCACTGAAATTACACATTAACATCCTGACAGTCTAGGCTTTTAGGACACACATTATTCTAGTGACCTTTTCCGCATTCACTCCTGACCTTGGAAGAGTTATCCTCACCTAACAAGCGCTGTCCTACATGATTTTTTGCCTTGAGGCTTATGAACTGCTCTGAGGTCCAGATCCAGATCTGAATGAGCTGGGTACAACATAGCAGCACCCGACCCCTTTTGCAAAGAGCCCCAGTGAGCTGTGCCTCCCATGCCCAGTGAAACAGATATGAGAGAGAAGAAAGCCTCAGCACCTCAGGGAATCTTTCAGTCAGTCTCTTCATCTGTAAATGTAGCTCAGATTGTCTGAGGCTACGCCAATTTATTTTTGTCAGTGTGATTCACTACAGCAAGCATCAAGATTGGCTATCCCTCTCCCTAACCCTATCCACATCCCCTCCAAGAAAAGAAAAAAAGAAAAACCTTTCAAGTAAATTACCATGTTTCCTCTCTACCACGTTATTCTACTCTCAAGGAATTTCCCTGATGAAATTGCTTTAATTTTGATCCTAAGCAGTTCTGATCCTTAGTTTTTTATTTCAGTTCAAGAGTTTATCTTCAAGACAAATGTGCCAGTTGTTTGCCCTCAGTCTGCTTTGGCTGACCTCTGCTTAGCCTGGGCCTGTTTGGTCAGAGTGCAAAGGCAGCTGCCTGTCATTTGCAGGTGAAATGTTTAAAATCTAGAAATGATAAATTGGGATCATTTGATAAGACCATATTCCATAGCTTTTTGTTAAATTTAATAGTAGGAATAAGTGCATAAAATAAATCAATTTCCTTGTAGATACATTCAAGCAGGTATGTAACCAGTAAGCTCTCTCTGGTTATCAAACTGTTTTAGCTCTCTTCTTATTTGGTATGTCTATACTTTAACAACCAATTTTGAAACTTGAAGATTAAAGATAACACCCTAAGGTTATTATTCTAGTTTATAAGTACTTTGTGCAATAGGACGAAGGGGATATTTTTAAACCTTTTGATCTTTGGAAGGAAAGATTTTATGGGAAGGATATAAGCATGTTATCCAGTACTCCATAATAAAAAACAATCATGAATGATTTATATTCCTTACAGCAGCAAAAACAGATATATTTCCAGCTTTCCAGGACATGTGGAAATTTACCTTGATTTGAGCTGAAAACCCTTTTTTCAATGCATTAATTGCACCAGTATAATCAATTACCTTAGTAAATCAGCAGTCTTTAAACAGGGAAGAACCTCCATCATATACAGTTTTCTTTCCTCTTCCTTCACTGCTGGTAGTAGAAAATAGATCAGTAGAATTTTTCTAGGTAAAATGTAAGGATTCCCATCTTTCAAATGAGTGCCAGGCAAGTCTGGTTTTGATATATCTCAGGCCAAAGGGAATCTCCTGGATTAATTACTCCAACCCTATACCTGTTGTGAGGAAAAAACAGGGTTGTGACATCATAGTCTTGGCTATGCATTTCCAAGGAGGAAAAAAAGATCATGCATACACAGAGAGCCCTCCCATTCTAGAAAAGGTGAAGGAGTTTGTTGCCCACATGTACTTGCTATTTCCAGCCACCCATGGCCAGTGATTGCCCGCACAGCAATGAGAAGTCTGGCTGTCATTGAGGAGGCTTAACTGAGGAGCCTTAACTCCAAGAACTCCGGGAGCACAGCACCTTCCACATAGTTATAGCCATCAAGTTCTGCACACACAGTATGACACTTCAAAATGAAGCAATTGCTTCATCACGCAAAAGGGACCCAAAAACTGATAGGGTAATAACAGGGATCATTTGCTGCTTTTCATGCTCCTTCTAGTTCATTAAATATATATTTTTTTCCTGTGTTAAATTTCTTTTTGCCTTTGTGGATCTCATAAATATTTAGTTGTATGCAGACATCTCTACAGGTTCAATCTATGTGCAAATCAAGGAAACAAAAGCAAGGTCTTTGATATGAGAAAATTATAAGCAAGAACATTGCACCTTCTGATAAAATCTCCAAGGCCAAGGGGAGTTTGCTTTGGGAAGAGATAACAATATTTGATATAGCAAATTGAAGCTGATCTACATTACGCTCCCAACACTAGTCTTTTGTAATATCAAGCAGCCAATTAGTGAAGTCTTTTCAGGACATGTTCTTTTCTTCTCTCACTAGTTTACACGAACTAGGAGATTGATCTTGTCACAGTTCAGAAATCTTTCCCTTCAGTCTGAACCTCTCTTCATCCATAACCGCTTACTTACTTTTAGTAGTCAAACTGTTCTGCACAAATCCTTTTTATTTAATGGTCACAATTAATGCACTGATGTATTCTGAACAAAGTACATTATCAATTGTACAAGTGATCCCGCTGCTGGCAGAGACTATCCTGAGTTTGCCATGCACAACCACACATGGGCACATAAGTCTTTAAGCACTGCAGAGAGTGAATCACAAGCAGCCTGTAAAGCATCAGAAGGCAGCAGGCTGGGCGAGCTGCCTTCTTTCCATTGTCTGTGTCTGGCCAGAAGCCAAAAACTTCTCTTTTTTAAATTATCTTATCTTTTTTTTGTTTGTCTCCTAACTAGTACCCTGATAACTTAGAAATGGATGGTTTTAAACCGACAACCAAGAATATTTAAATCTAAATGCCACCTACTTTTTAGCACTCTCAAATAACAACATGCATAAAGGTGGTCTACAGAGTGCAGATACATAGAAATGTATTTATTGAAATCCTGATGCACACCACCGATAGTGTGCACGGCTTGCTCTGTGCTGCTGACTGAAACACTCCAAGGTCTGATGAATTTCACTCAGCAGCAGAGAGGAGGAGCCTGACTCTCAGCATACTGGGGAGAGTGCAAACCACAACTACTCCTGAAGCAATAAAGCATATTATTCCCCGGCTCACCACCCAGCTCAGCAAAAGGCTTTATCAGCACCTATAACTCTCCTGTTTCCACCTTCCAGATCTTCTTAAGACAGTCTTCTAGGGTTTTTTTTAAGCTTCCCAGGATGCACACATTAGTTCTGATCCTTTCACAGAATCTGATTCCTGGTAGGCCTCTTTGGAAAGTCAGCTTTTAGGTACAAGGTATAGCAATTATCTTGGGGGAGGGGGGGGTGGAGGGAAAGGGTGATTTTTGCTCAAGATGTATCATTCCTCTGTAAGTATTTAAATTTACAAAATATGTTCATATACACTAGAGGTTTGGTGGCTTATCTCAGTTTTAGATTTAATGGTTTCCATACATTGAAAACTTCTTTAAATGCTTGAAATTCACATAAATCATTTCAGCAATGTAAAAAAAAAATAAATTATAAACTTGAGTGTGCATAGCAAATAGAAGTGATCAAAATTAGTATTTCAGGTAACACACAAATAAAACAGCTACCCCAAATCACTGAACCCAAGGCATTTCCTGCACAATAAAAAAGGCTTGAGTTTCTGATTATGTCAGATCACTTCTTACCATAGGAAACCCTCAGGGATGTTACACTACATTCTTGGCTTCACAAGTCTGAAATAATTACTCACAGATGCTCACTTAATTAAGTAGAAGCTAATTGCATCCTACCTCTCAGATAGAAAGGTATACCATTCAATTACTGATAAAACTAACCAGTACATTGGGAAGGAAATATTTTTGCTGCCTCCACCTTTTATTGAAGGGTTCTTTTTACAGATGCAGTGTCTAAAGCAGAGATTCCAGCAGCCCACACCATCCTAGTGAGAGGGCAGCAGAGCTGAAGTGTTTTTACCAATTTTGAGAGAGCTTGACTTTTTTTTTTTCACAAGAATCTTCTGCTTTCTTGCCTCTGAGTGAGCTCATGATTCCCTTCTCTAGATCTGACACACTAAAAGGCTCAGCAAACACCAGCTGATAAGAGGAGGAGTTTGTTCTTTCACCTGGCTGCACCTTGAGGACAAGGAATACTATTCATCTCTGCAGGACAAGTGCACTACAGTATTTTCAGTTTTCTTCCTGGCTTTCTGCCAGATTCCCGCTGTGGCTACACACACCCTCTAGGATGAAACAAGATATTCCTAAGGAAGAACTGGTTAATTGTGTTCTAAAGGTTTCAAATGTCATTTCCAAGAACAATAAAGATTGCCTGAAAGACTGCCTACCAGCAGAAAATCCTGTCATATGACATGTACCCTAATTCCAATGTCTGCATTGTGTCTTTGTTAAAATAAATCATGCATCCAGATGCTAATGTACTTCTTGGTTCAGTGAAAACTACTCACTAGGGGTCAGGCTTTATGATCAGGCAAAGAGCTTTATCTGTAAAGCAGGACTGAGCAGTAGATGAGGGCTTTCTTTTTTAGTTTTTTTTAACTACACATCTGTGTAACAATAAAATTGAAGGCAGTCAGAGTACTAAGAAGGGATTTTTCTTTTGTTAGTGTATCAAAATACCATAAAAAATTGCAGAAATCCAAGAAGTGTTACAGTGGTCTGATTTCTTTAGATGCACTGGCACATGTCTGTAATTTCTAGATAGAGTCAACCTGTGTTAATTGGGTGATTTTTCATGGGTTTTTTCCTCAAGTACTGGCTCTTAATTTGACTCTGATTTCTACATTCTTCACTTTCTTACTCTTTCATCTTTCCAGCAGTCAGCTTTCACAGCTATTCTAAATTCTGTGTCAGTAACATTAATTTGAAAATTTTGTCTGAAGTAGGAACAGAAGAAGCAATTGATCTGCTAAGTACTTTTAAATAAATAATTATATAAACCCTTCCTGCACTTTGGCCCATGAAAAGCAGAAGTCATCACTGCCCATGGGGCTTTTTTTGAGTTAGGAAATCCTGGGCAACCATGCTATGAATACAGAAAAACAGGAAAAGCAGAAAATGTGAGGGTCTGAAAGAAGCATGGACAAATCACTGGTTCCATCTGCTAAGAAATGATGCTCAGCAGTTTGCTGCTGCTGAGCATTATGCAGGGACATAGGACTTGCCAAAGGAAATGAGAGGGAGGAGTGCTTCATTGCAAAACTTTCTGAAGAGCATATTGAAAGCAAAGGGTCGCTGAGTTGTTGGTTTTTTTGAAAGAGGTTGTTGCTGGAAAGGGGCAAAAAAAACATGGAATTGAGTAATTACACAGGCATGGAGAACCAAGGAAGTACTTTTTAAGGTGGAGGCAGCAACCGAGATTTTGCAAGGAAGACTGGTAGGAAAAGGTTGTTCAGTTACATGAGTGAGAGGAAAAGATATTCAGAAAAATTGATCCAGTGTGGTTTCCAAAGAAAACAAACATATTTACGTTAAGATGGAACTCGGTGATTTAATGAAAAGTGTATGTTTGATGTGCTACTTAGGGGATTTAAGGAAGATGTATATACATATTCAGGAAGACTGGTACAGAATGCAAATATTTAGAAAGAAGATAGAGCATTTTAAATTTAAAAATTTAAATTACAAGCCAGCAGCATGTCATTGTAGAAAGAAGGCCAATCCAACATTATCTTGTGTTGCATTAGGTAGAGTGTTGTCTATAGTTTGAGAGAGCTGATCCTTCCACTCTGCTCCAGCCTTGAAGATACTCAAAACCAAATGGACACTGTCCTGAGCAACCTGCTCTCACAGACTCATCTTTTGAGCAAATATTTGGACCAGAGGATCTTCACAGGTGCCTCCCTGCCTCAGCTGGTCTGCGATCCTAAATAGGAAGGACACAGAAAATACAGCATTTGGTACAACAGACAACAAATATTTCTCTGCAAATGTTTGTTGCTGCTGCAGCATAAAAGAGCATTGATGAGTCAATACAATACAATGAAATACACAAATATGTGTGACTGTGAGCACAATGACACAATAGATAAAAGCTGGATATAAAATTAGACAAAGAGGTAGCAGAATAACCACAAAGGGGACAAATGGAAACTAAAGGTAAAAAAAAGTTTCCTCAAAGCAGCATTTGATATTTGAGAATTGGGGCTATATTTGCAACACTGACAAAATCCTCTGTTTCCAAAAGAGACCTGTAAATATTACATGACTAATTTTCTCAACTGGTAAATTCATTTAATAGCAAGCCTGGGTTTACATAACACTTTCAGGGAAACAAGACAATCTCTTGGATTTGATTATACGTAAGGGAAAAAATTCAAGTGATTTCAGTAACCACTAAGCTAAACACGTATGACAGTGGCCACAGGCCGAGTAATTACATTTCCATAGTGAAAGGTATGAACACTGGCATCAAGAATCTCTAAAGGCCAGATAAATTTCTGAAAACTAGTAAGAGGCAGGAAACTTATAGATCAGTACAATGTGGACGACTCCTAAATCAGTATTAAGGAAATTTTGTATCTTTCTGGGCATTACAGAAATGTTGAAAAAATGTAAGGCTGTAATGCCTAGGAAAATTGGTTATTTCCCTTTTTTTTTTTTTTTTTCTTTAAATTGTTTATCTTTTATTTCGTAGTTAGGTAGTTGGCATCTTTAATGACTTGGTAAAGCTATTGGTAAAGGGAAGAATGAAATAAATCATCAGAAATTAGAAATGCTTAGTATTTGTGCCATTTCTTTTTTTTTTTTTTTTTTTTTTTAACCTCATATCGTATCAAGCTGTACAAACATCATTATTTACAACACAAAAATTGCAACCTAATAATTATAATGACCTATCAGATAGCTGCATCATGGGCAAACTCAAGAGCCATTTGTGCTAAGTCAGAGAGGGCAAAATAAAACAATAGAAGAGGCCTATAAAATAATTATACATACCAGATACCATGATAGGGAGCACTTACAGAGCATAATTCACATTTTGCTATGGATTTACTATTACCTGTAAGTGGGAAATATTTCACAATATCCTTGACTCACCCATGTATGATACCTGATGCAATCAATTTCCATGGAAATTTGTATCTTGCCTTTTACTAGAACAGGACTTTGAACCCCATATTATTATGCCTTGGCAAAATTCAGGGTTAAGGCTGCTTGTTATCAAAGCAGGTTGTTTAGCACCCACAGATTGCAGAGAAAAGTGGGCATATTATTGACAATGTTCTCTGGTAGCCCTGAGGAACTCTAAAGTACAGCTGTTAAGGTCAACAGTCCTGATATCTGGTAACTACCCTGAAGTGTTGGGCCTTTTTTTAACTGAAGTGTTTGAATCAATTAAGTCATTCTAAAGAGAAGGCTGAACTCTGGAGATCATATCTCCACATCTCCCCAGTTACATCCCACAGCTTCTCTGCAGACCCAGCTGTACCTTCAGTGTGAAGCACAAGCTCTCCTAAACAGCAGAGGCTGCTTGGTCACTGCCCTGCTGCCTTTCAGTTGTGGTGAAGAAGAGGACAGAGAGAAGACAATTTTAGCCATTCTGTTGTTGGCTTTGCTGCCAAGCAATGTGACCTCTGGGATGAACTGAGCAGGTTCTGACCAGCTCTGCACAGCAATAGATGGGCACCTCTCTTAACTCTGAGGGTCCTTTGAGCAGCCCAGGGAAAAGGACAAACTTCCAGAACCTTGACTCACAGCCCTGGCAGCTATGGAGGACAGGGGAGGGGAGGAGAAGCAAAGTTATCCCTTTTGCTGTTTTAAGTGTTACATTGAATTACTTATGATTAGGACATACCTCTTACAGTGTGGAATGTTTCTCAATGCAATAAACATCAATCTGACAGGAGGAACAGTGGGTACCTTCATAGAGCAGGAGGGAAGGAGCTTTGTCCTGTCCTCTAAAAAATATATTCTTATGAAATACTTGAGAATTTTACCTGAAGACTGGAAAAAAATATTCTTTTTTTTCATTTTTATTCCTTAATTCTCCATCCCTCAGGCCCACAGCTGCAGAATATTATTGGCCTGACCTGCTCCAGGTGACATTGTGAATGATCCTTTTCACCTTTGTGCTCTTAAACATTTCAGCCTGTTAAGATTTGAATTAATGAGGTAAGATTTAATTTATAAGATTTGCTAAGAAATGGACACTCCACCTTTGTACTGCTTCTGTAGCAGAAAACAGCCCAGTTTCTCATTCTTTGCCTTCTGAGGTAAATGAACTGAGCATTGCTCGTGAAAGTACAGAATGAACTTTCCACAACTGGTGAAATTCCCTATAATCAAGACAGCCTGGGAACTTGAACCAACAAATGAGGGGCAGAGTAACTGTGGAATAAGTAGAACATCCACTCACCTGCTGCTCTATGTGTCGAAGGCCACACCACATTCAAGGAAAGTACCTTCTCACCTTTCTTCCACAACAGCCTCTTCCTCAGTGAGTGATTACATATCAGATTTCCTTGGGAGGCTGATTGTTTAAAGTTTACCTGATGAGGGCTTTTCACATAGCCAAAAGCTAGTGTACCATTCTTAAATCCTCCCTCTCCTGCCCACAAAGCTCCCAGGAGAACTGTGCTTTGTTAGCTGGGACCACTTGTTTTACTTACACTCAGTTGTCGAAATTACAAAACAGTTAAACCTTCTGCTGATGAGTGTAAGGAAAAAAGCATTTCAGCCACAGAAGAGTTCTGTTTTTTATAACAAGCTTCTAATTATTACAAAATTTTAAAGAGGAAGGGAAAACCAAAATAGGAATCAGACTAGATGGTTTTTTCAACCTTAGAAGAGGGTGATGGGGGGGACTTTCTAAGTTCCCTCCCAACCTAAATTATTTTATGAAAATAAAAGCATTGAACTATTAGAATGCCACTTACTACTTTGTGCTATTCGATGTATATTGTGATGTTATTGTAATGTAATATATATTGTGATGTTATTTTAATGTAATATCTGGAATTATTAATTTATACAAAATTTTATCTCTTTTTTATTACATATATATAAGAAGACATTTAATCATATGTATTATATCTATCTGTATTAGTTATAATTATTTAGCATACATACCATTTATTTTCAAAGTTCACATCATGTGTTTATTGTGAATTAATAGAACTGCATTTCTCTATGTTTCATATGCCTCCAAGACTCCTAATACCCTCAGTTCTCTTTGGTTTTAGCAGACTCACATGCTCCACCAGCTGAGAAGTCTGCACAAAATACACCATGGATGCAGGTCTTTTCTGTTCACTCATTGTTTTCATGTTGTTTACAAAAGTACAGCAAACAAAACAGTTACCAACTGACTCAAGAAAAAAAAAAAAACAGTAAGCAACGATAACAGAAAGAAACTAATTTTTATGTTTAAAATTTAATCTTGTTTCTTTCTTAAGTAAGCAGTAACAAAGCAAAGCAAACACACACATCAAGGCCATTCTAGGGCATCCACAGAAGACAGGTGCATTTCCTTGCCTTCTTATATTCATTGCAAAAGCTTCCTTTGACTGCAGGGGGAGCAAGAATTTTCCTAAAGTATTTTTGGAGCATTTAGTTGTGGTGCACTCACTGTGCAGTGTCTTGCTCGTTAGCTAGATAATTATTTCTGCATAGAACAGAAAGAATAAAGTACATGCATAGCATATGAAACACTGAGCAGTGTGTTGCCTCAGGCTGACTCCCAGTATAAACAAATGTATAAAAGAGGCTAGAGTTAGTAATTTAATTTTTTTTATTATTATTATACCAAAAATATAATTTCATACAGAATGAACAGCCAGCTATAAATTTATCTTGGAAAACCAGAAAACTTATGTTGTTCGAAAGGTAATTTTTCTACTTCTGCAATAAAAAGATTAATTTCACCAGTGCTACACTGATGTTCATCACCTGAATATGTACCCTTATGATTTTATCTATGCCCCTATTATCTTTTATCCTAATAGCCTCAATAAGGAGTATATATGGACAAATCATTCTTTTGTAGTCATTAGAATCTTATTAAGCTACATAGAAGAATCAATGAAGCTTCTAGCAGTTAATGTGTTGAGTACATTAACTAGCTAGGGATGACTCAGAAATAAGGCAGCTGGAACAGTTTCCACCCCAGCTCTAACACTGCACCTAAGGAGCTTCTGTTCCTGCAGAAGAGCACTGTAACCTGGAAAGAACCAAATGCTATGAGTAAGCTCTTCTGATAATGGACCAAGAGCATTATTGCAATTGGAAGTTGATAACAAGGAGCTGCAACATGAAGATTGACACACATTCTGTTAACTAACCACTGATAGGTAGATTGAAATGTCAAAGGAATATGAAGGGATAACATGACTGCAGTGTGCCACAGCTATCAGGAACTCACCTTAGGAAACCCAAGCAGGAAACTATGTTTTGAGGTATATTAAAGAAAAACAGGAAACTGCTGTTGGGAAACCATTCAGACAGTACATAAATTCAACATAATTTGACTACATATAGAACTCCACAATAACCTACTGAAACAGCCATAAGTGATAGCAGAGGTGGAGCCATCTTCAAGTTGCAAATATAAGCCTGTAACAAACACCTCCTGCTGCACAAGTGTCTGTGCTTTAGAATCCAGAATGCAAACCTGACCACTCAGCTTGCCTGCAATGTTCCCACCTAAGTGTACCTTACAGTCATTCCAGGGAAAGACACCCCTTATTTTAACCTCTGCTCCAGCATCCTGCCCAGCAGGTTTGGCTGTAAACCAGCTGGGTCTGACAGAGGCAGATGTTAACCTCAGCACTGCCCTGAGTTTCTAGGACTGACACAGGCCTGGTGTCTGTGCTGGATCAGGACAGTATGGCCAGCAGTTCATCCTCACCTTCCAGGACTGGAGCAGGAAGAGCTGAACTGGTCACTGTTTCAGACAAGTGTCTTCTTTTTGTGCGTCATGCTCCTCCACCAGTGCACCAGGAAAGTGCAATCCTTAGATCAACTTTCCTAAGTACTGCTTAAAATATGTGGTCTAAGCAGTTGCTCAGAAAGCAAACAATAAATCATCAAAATATCAAATTCCGTCTTTGAAGATCAGTCCACATATCCACGTTCTCTTTGGGCGACTGGGCTTTTTGCCTTAATGATATCTACTAGATATGTCATGTCTTTCTCATACTTTCCTCAGGATATTTTTGAGTTAACCTCACAAACTCAGTTATCCTCCACTACTGAAGAGCCTTTTTCACTTGGGCAGTTTCATTGATGGCTTAGTTAGCTTCCTCTCTGTCTTTTGCTGGGGGTTTACTTTAGTGGATTACATCTGAGAGTTTCTTCTTTCTAGACCAGGGTTGTTACTTTCTTTCTCCATGAGCACAACTTAGGTCCTGCTTTGGCAACCACAGAAAGAAATTTATGCAATATCTCCCAGATTCATTTCAAATCCAATTCAATTCTCAATACAAACACAGCAAGGCATCTTTTATGCAAAGCTCAGCAAGACTAGTGTTCTTTTCAGTGTCCCCGGTGAGGTATATTTTTCAGCTGTCATGGGTTAGGACTACTATTCCTTAATATAGTATTACCACCGTAAAGAAAACCCCAAGGCACTGCCCTCCTCCACTCCAGCAAGAGAGATAAAAGGCAGAGATTACAGGTTGAGATTTACTGGAAACAGCACTGAGATAAGAAAATGAACAGTAAAACAGCATTAATAACAAAAACATACAAAAAGTGGTAATTTATACACAAAAAGATGATCACTGACATTCCAAGAGATCCACCTCCTCTATACTCTCCCAGTAGGTAAAGTTATAGCCAGCAGTGAGATGTCCCTAGTTTTTCTCTTCCTAGGGCAAAGCAAGCACATCTCTCTCAGCAGCTGTCTGTAATTATCTCTGAGTCTCCCAGAACTCCACCTTCAGGTAACTAGCACCGTTTGGCTTTCCAGTATAAGCAGAGCATAAAGAATCTCCAGAAGACCTCAGTGTAGCTGAGCTCTCCCATCAGTTTTATGAGATACATTGGTTTTGTGAAGTAAAATTGGAAACATCAATGTATTAAAGCTGTTCTCAAAACCAGACAGTACAGTCTAGTCTTCATGATAATAATGCAGCCATTAACATCTCCAGAATTTCCTAATAGATGGCTAACATTTGATTTGATGATATGGAGGCTGAAGGTCTGTCAGCAGCTGAGGCAATCTAAGAGGTTGCAGCTGCTGAATATTTCATGCTGTCCCCAGTCTCCTCCACATCATCTACTTGTTCTTAACCTTTCCCATGCTCCTTGCTGTGGTAAGCTCTGCTTTTCCACCAGCTCTGGCACTCATTACAGTAAGTGAGTCAATTCAGCTTCTTGGCAGAGAACAATCTGCTTTTATTTTGTCTGGGTATGTTTTCTGCCATATTAATGAGCTCAGAGGACTCTAGAAAGGATCCAATAAAAACCAGACCCCTTGCACAACAAGCAGAAGCTGCATGGCCAGGATATGGATGGTAGTGGTAAAATCATTTTCCTTTAGAATCTGTGTGAAGCTAAATCTACTTACCCTGTGAAATCCTGCCTCTGCCAGTTATTACCAGTTTGTTTAGCCCTGTCCTCTCTGAGGGCAACAGGAATGCAGTTACTGATTCCTGAGAAAGGCAGTGGCCAAGGAAAGCAATGCCTTTGGACCTCAGAGAAACCTGGGCTCTACCTCTGCTCTGCTAAGCACTTGCTATGTGGCTATTGGCCTGTAATTTAGCTGCTCTAAGCCCACCTTCATATCTGTAAAAAAACTGCCATAGGAGTTACATTTTCATAAGAGGTTTCATAGAGATAATACATAAAAACCCTTTGATGTTCGTAGATGAATGTACAGTTCCTGAGGGCATCTAATTATCTAGAGTAAATGACTAGCTCATTTTATAATAATCAATACTGAATTCTCAATTCCTATCTGAGAGTGTTGCACAGTAATTCAGCATGCCATCACCAAACTGAAGCACAACCAAAGAGGTCAGATATATTTTCTTTACTAAGTATGTATTTTCCTTAGTAAAATATATATTTGACAGTATGCTTTAATAAAAACTATCCTTCTGTATTCCCTATAGACATATGGCACCTCCCACTTGAAACTTTATATTCTCTTCCTTTGTTTTACTCCTACTGCATGATGTAAGAGCTCAGGTTCATGCAGGATTAACAGAATTTAAACCCATTGCAGCAACAGTCTCAGGGTCTTCATGTAGTTTCACTGCTCTTCTTGGTTTTAATACTTTCACCACATACGAAAACCAGAGCCTGGAGTGTACATCACGAAATTTTCAACGTCCAACTAAGATGTAGAAACAAAACTATCTAAAAATTTCTCTTAAAATTGCTCTATATGAGTACTTAGAGCAATTTATCTTTTTGCTAATCCTACTATCATTTGCAGCAATTTTGCATAAGCCTACTTTTGGAAATATCCACTGTGCAGTGACAAAAAAAAAAAAAAAATTGAAAAGATGTTCCTTATGACCAGCAGTTGCCTTGCCTCTGCTAACTTAAGGCTAAAGTAAAGTACAAAATGAACCTATGAGAACTGGCCTGTCATCATCTTATTGAACACTAATTAGATTAGTTTATTTGATAGAAAAAAAAATGCTAGAAAAATACAGTTGTTATGAAAACAGTAGAAAGCTAGCTCATTTTTAATGTGTCCCTTCACTGCAGTGTATAGTTTCAGGAGTAAATTTTCCACTAAGTTTCCATAATTTTTTATGGAAGCTAGAAGACCAAGTATCTCAGTTAAGGATTTTGACGCATGGAGTAGCAACTATACCACTAATGAATATTTATATTCTCTGAATTACTTACTTTAATTGCCAAGAACATTTACTTTTATCTATACAAAATTCTTATGGGTTTTTTTTTTCTGATTTCCCCATTTTGATTTGAATAATAGGGCTTTGAGCAACCTGGTCTAGTGAAAGGTGTCCCTGTTCACTGGCAGAGGAATTATCACTAGATGATCTTCGATATCCCTTCACCTAAGCCATTGTGTGATTCTATGACTCTTGTAAAGACTTATTGATTTAATAACTGCTTTTCAAAGGATTAGTATTAGCTGTCTTCAAAATGTGAATTTATTTTTATTATTTATTTATTTTCTTGCATTTTTATATTTTTTTATTATTTACCAGAAAGACAGCAACTAAAACAATGATTACTCAGGGTTTGAACACTGTGAGAGTGATTCTAAATATAAAATGTCATTCAGGGAAAACTATTGTCTAATACCAGGTCAGAAGTAAAACATATCCTGCGAAACACTCATTGCAACACCGCAGCCATGGCTTCACAATCAAATGTTTCTTGCCAGATGGTGACAGGGTACCGCATGTGCCAAAACAAACTTAAGAGACGGAACACAGAATGGGACATTGCAACGGCCCTGCCCTCCTCGGGATCTGTGGAAAGGTTCCCTGCACACGGGTGCTGCAGATGATCTACAGAAATGTGAGAGCACTCCAGGTCACGACCTGTTTGTGCTGGCTCCTGTGCCAGAGCCATGGAATTTATCCACTTGTGCACAGGCACCCTCGTAAATTCCACTCATCTTCCCAGTAGGCAAAAGGGTGCATGTGGCAGCGTGACTCGTTACCCTGGTGCCCTGGACACTTTACAACTACACCTGTTCCAGCCTAGTTCCAAATACGTGCCTTCTGTCCCTCCTGGGGGAACCCAGGAATCTGACAACCCTAAGGAAGTTGGATTTGAGGGCTGAGCCCTGTCACTAAGAGGCAGAAGGGAAAGACATGGTGCTCTGGCATCCACTCTTTAATTCACACTGTATCACATGCTTGGAGTAGCCTGACACAGTCACATTTTGTCCTTAGCTTGAGGTCAATAAAGAAGAATCAGCCAGGAAGAGCAGAATGTAATTGCCAACTTCCCTTCACTCTGCTGAGATTAAACACAAAAATCAAACTGAAACTAAAAAAACCCAAACCAAAAGCAAACAATTGGGTTTATGTGCTATTGAAACTAGTTCTTTAGGAACTAAATTATGTTGGCTCTGAAAAACGCACCACAAATACTTATGTGCTTAATGACTGTCTTCCAATGTGTCCACTACCCTAAAAATACACAAAAAAAAAAGGCAGTGGGGCTGTATTCAAAGATGGGAAAACCTTAATTTGAGTTCAGTTTACAGAGCAAACGGTCAAAAAGCTTCATGCGGAACAAGAGCATCATTTACAGGAATCTGCATTGCGTGGGCAGTTGAAAATAATCAGCAGCTTTATAAATGTTACATTTTGAGGAACTGAATTCAACTGTCTTATAATTAAGTCTTCTGAAATCAATGAGAGCCTCCATTATTTCTACCAGTCTGGAAATTGTTATAGCAAGTCTATCTAAATTCCAAAACCTCTTCTTCTGGCAAGAATAATATATACAAGGCTCTCAACTAGCACTTGAGCTTATTTTCTTTTTTTTTTTTTTCACATTTTCTTTTCATTTGCATTTTTTCATTTTTCAAGTTCTTCAGCAGGAGAACGGAACAGCAAACAACTTCAGCTGCATTGTGTAGACTTGCCTCAGTGACATCTGAGCCAGAAGCAGAAGAAATCAGTCCACATGGATAACCACGCTCCTTCCTTTAAAGGAAGCTAATTCCTTTAGAAGTCTCTCAGCCGAGCATGGCCTCCCTCACACCATCCTACTGTAAAGGTACAGCCACAGCTCCACCCTTCCTTCCCCTGCAGGCTGCCCTGGGACAGTAGCTCTATTCCTACTCCACAAAGAGTATTGCATGATAAATACCACAAGAAAAAACTGTTCTATTCAAACAGTGAATAGGAATGTGAAGAAAGCGAGAGCACACTCTTGAATGAGCTAGGAAGAATAGACTATTCTCTCTGACTCAGTATTTCTTAATTTTGGATTAAATTATTTCCCCCTTCTGCCTGTCTTGCATGTCTGTTGAAGGTTAAGGAAATATCACAGGTTATTGCTGTCACCCCTCCTGTTCCTGGTCTATAAACATTCACAGGCATTGTAAAAGAACACCTAAGAAAATGGCACCTCCTAGAGAGTTTCTGTAACTCAGTAATCCTTAACAGTGCAGCAGTATTTCATTTTTTTTCATAAATGTTTATCACAACACTGCTTCCTCCCTTCTTGGATCTAGAGAGACCTCATCTTTTGCTGAAAATTGTCACATCCTATCCTGAGCTAAAATACACTCAGAACACAATACTGCAGCTTTTAAAAGAGATAAAAGATATAACACAAACCCCACACTTTTCCAAGGAATTATACTAATTAATTCAGATTAAACTCCGATCCTGTGAGATTAATTCCTTGAATTCCTAATCTACATGGAGATGCTGTAGCCTTGCTAAGTTTTCCTAATGAACTGCAGTTCTTGGCCATGGCCTTAGAGTAGAAGCTCCGTGTGACAAGTGAGGGAAGTGGAGGGGGGGATCTCTGGAAAAGCCAGGAGGGATCATTATGACCTTCTAGTACAAACTCTGTGGATCTTTCTCTAAAGGTTGCAGCATGTTCTTGAGCAAGATGATCCCTAAATTATAGCTAGGTTCCAAGAAGAAAAAATACCAGTCTTGACGATAAGATTTGAGAATAATAGAAAATCTTTGATAATATTTGGCAAGTGACCCAAGTGCTATTTTGCTGACAGTCGTCAAAATGTGCATGTGGATCTTACCACAAGACTGTATTTGTCTCATTTCAGATGTAGTTAAGGACTGCAATGAAATCCCCTGCTATTACACATGAGCAGTCAGTGCTGTTCACGCCCCATCCAAGGCTCCTCGATGCCAGCTGAAGCACTAACAAAAAAAAAAAAAAAATTAACAGAGCTAGTTAAGGTATCTCGCAAAGCATTCCCAAGTGGCAGCAATCAGATTTTGCTTATCATAAAGCAATTGCAGTAAAACACCCCAGGTTTGGAAAACTACCAATAATGTGGAGTAATGGTGAAGGCAAATCTATTTTAGTGGTGTTTTTTGGGGGCTGGTTTACTGGCACCGTGTGTCACTGGTAACTTTTCAAGCTCTTCAGTCAGCACTGTTGGCTTTTGCAATTCCATCCCAGCTCTTACAACACCAGCGGTTTTTCTTGAACCGCAAGTTACCTTAACATGCACTAAGGAAGGAAGACCGAGATTCCTTTTTTTTTTTTTTTTAAAGCCAACGAATATCTCTGCATGACGCAGGGTAAAGCTTTAAAAGATAAAATAATCCGCTTTGGGAATGTATCGTAAATACGTATAAATATCTCGGTCATCCATGATCACTCGGCAGTATCCGCCCTGAATCCAGCGGATACCCCGGCTCGACACCTCCCCAGCGGGGTCCCGCCTCAGAGACCGGGGGGTTTCTTTCCGCTCTCCCCGCTAACGAGCGATACACGTTTCGCTCCGTGGAACGCCGCCTCAAGGCACAAGTGAGCTGAAAAAGTTTTCCGGGCCCTGTTCCCGCTGCTCCCTCGGGAGCGACCCTGGCTGCCCTCAGGAGCCCCCTGGGCTTTCCCGCCAGCCCCGCCCGCGCGCCGCCGCCGCCTCAGGCGCGGGGGGGGGGGGGGGGGGGGGGGGGGGCGGAGGAGCGCCGCGCGTCACGTGACACTCCCCCCTCGCGCCAGTCAGGCCCCGCCCCCGGAGCTCCGCCCCCGCCGCGCCCCGGCCGCCGATTGGCTGAGCGCTGACAATGCGCGAGGCAGCGCCCCCCGCCCCGCCCCCCTCCCCGCCGGCTTCACCCCGGCAGCCACGCGCCGCCGGCCGCGAGCTGCCCGCGCGGCGCCGGCGCGGCCGTTACGGGAGCGGAGCGGGCGCTGAGGGGACCCCATGGCCGAGTCGCTGGGGCCGCTGGTGGGAGCCATCGATCAGGGCACCAGCTCCACCCGTTTCCTGGTGAGCACAGCGCGGCGATCGGGGCGGCGCCGGCGGCAGGCGGGGCGCCCCGGCGGGCTGAGGGGACCCGCGGCTTCCGCGCCTTTCCTCCCCTCCATCCCGGCGGGGGCCTCTGCCGTGCCCTTGGGGAAGGGCAGGGGAGCGGGCCCGCGGGGCCGGGCTGCGCTGTCCCGGCTGCAGCCTCGGAGAAGCGGCGCCGCTCGGCCCCGTGGTGCCGGATCCGGTGCTGTCCCTCCGTGGTGTTCCCGCCCGTCCCGCGGGGAGCGGTCCCGGGGCGAGCCCGACACCAGCGCCTTTTGCTGCTGCTGCTCCGAGCAGGCTGCCTTTGCAATCTGCCAGGTTTTCAGTCCGGCGGGTATCCAGCCCCAATGGAATGAAGTGGACAAGGTCCTCAGGCACTGGGGAAATAGATCCGTGCGAGTAGGTTGGCTGTGATTAGCTGGTGTTCAAACAATGCGATGACGCCGCTAAAACCTGCCCGGGGCCTGCTGGAGTGACTGCTGCAGTTCCAGCCCTAATGTCAGTGCATCTAGTGCTCTGTAGGGATTCAGCTGGCTAAACCTGCGCTCCTTGTGAAACGCTGCTTTGTTTAAACACCAGAGGAAGATAAAGTAAGGATAAGAACATTTATGTATTAATGATATATTTGGCCCTTTAGTTAAAGGGTCTAGTTATTTCTATATTATGCAATAGACTGTAACTAATGTTATATATCAAACATACTATAGATACTTCTGGCTTGCAAATCTCTGCAAATGTTTTATCCCCTAGTCTTTTAAGTCATGGCAGTTTGACTTAACTAAAGCCCTAGGACAATTTCCTCCATGGACGTATAAATATAGATATAAAACTTTGTCAAATGTGCAGAGTATGAATTGGGAAAACGAATGTTTTGTGAAATGTTCCTTCGTGAAGCGGGAGACTAGAATATCTTCTTGACCTATGTTACCATTATTACTCAGTATCATGACCTTCATGCGATTGTCAAATGACAAAACACAGCTCTGGGGGTGGAGAGAAACTCCAAACTGACAAGTGGCACCAGTGGGCTGTCTTGGATGGCAGTCAGGAGTCCTTTTTGGGAACGAACTTGAAGAAGGTCCCTGTAACACATGAAGATAAATTCTATCTGCTTTTATGTATATGCCAAATTCACTTTTTTCTTATCCTAAAAGGATAACACTAGTAGAAATAAAACTTAAGCCCTTTTTATAACTATTTTTATGAGTTCCTTGTAGGAGGAATTTCTTACACTACACACATTCATCAATGGCCTTTATGCAGTTGGGGAGATTTTGCCTGTCTACAGGAGGATTCAGATGCTTCCTAATTTCTTCAAGAAGTATATTGTGTCTGTCACTTTTAAGTTCTTGTATCCATCTCAGTATCTCTCAATTAATGTCAAAATACAGCATTGTCTTAAAATTGGCAGTGTGATCATGTCATTATGATAACAAAGTCACATGGGCTTGAGCAGGTAAGATACATAGTCCCTGAGTTAAATCAGAAGACACTGGAGAGGGAAAGAAGAAGGCAAAATGTGCAAAGGTCTGCTACAACTCACCTCAGTCATTCAGATAACAACACATGTATCTGGAGAATTCTGTGCTGGAAGGGGATAGCTGCCCTTGGAAGAGAGATTCTGCCGTGAAATATTTTAAGCCAGAGTGTAACATATTCCCATCTGTGCCCAAATTATCACCTTGTCTCTGCTGGTCTCTTGCTTTTAGTTGTTTTGGTTGCATTTCTCACTGATCTCTACTTTTATTTTTTTTTTTAACATTGTGTTTCCAGCAGTTTTTGTCTTCACCAAGTCACAAGTCAAAATCAACTTGCTGCTTACTTTCCGCTTGTGCATTCATTAGTTCAGTACAACTCTTACCTAACTTTTTAAGTGAAAGAATATTTTGACCAGGTTAAGAATTCTTCTGGGTGAAAAAACTGCCTGGTCCAATGGGGCCAAAGAGTAGTGCCAGCAGTTCAGAGTCTAAATTTACAATTACAGGTGACAGAGTTACCAGTGGTGTCCATAGCAGTCCGTAGTGAGGGCTGGTACCTCAGAGCATTCCCATCCACAGCCACGGGGATGGGTTGGCATGTTCTCTCAGATGGGAGTGATCACTGGACTGAAATTTCAGTCTGAGAAGGGACCTGCCAGAATATTCATAAAGTTAAACAAAGTTTAGCACTTGAGACGGAATGCTAGAAGCTGCTTAGTGAAAAAAGACAATTCCTGCTGGACATCAAGTTGGGTATATGTGAGCAATGCTTCCTCGTGGTGGTGCACATAAAGAAAAGTTCAGAAAGTAATTGTTGCCGTCTCTGTGGCACTTAGGAGGCAGCATCTGGAACACTGTGTCTGATGTTGGACCCTGCAGAGGAAGAGAGTTTGAAGAGCTAGATTTCATCCAGCCAAAGGAATCCCTGTGCTGCAGCACAAGGCCTTGGAAGGAGGGTTTGGGAGATCAGGGGTTTTCTTCACAAGAGAGACTAAGGGGTGTCCTGAGTTATCTAACCATGGTTTGTGGAGGGCACAGAACCAGCTTTTTCTCAGATGTGCAGGGTAGAAGACAGTGGCAGTGAACACAAACTGCACAAGTGAAATATCCAGTGGATGCAAAGAAACAATGTTTCACTGTGAGGGCTCCAGATCAGGGGCTGAGGTGTGTGGAATTTCCCTCTTTAGAAATGCTCAGTGCCTGACTAAAGAAGGCCCTTAACAGCCTGGTTTTAAATTTAGGCTTACCTGAGCAGTGAGTTTGGCTAGGTGACCTCCTGAGATTCAGAGTAAATTTTCCTGTGCACAGACACAAGTTTTGTTTCTCCTGCTTGTGTGAATGAGGATGCTGTATGAGCACAGAGGCTTAAGCAGCACCAGAACTCAGGTGCATTTCTGTTACAGTCTGTTTAGCCTTTCCTCTCACACAGGACACATACAGTGATAATTTTATACTGTAGCTTTATCCTCCACAAACCCTATTTTTGATCCTTACCTTTATTAGCTGCTTTTGCAAAATGAACTGTAATATTTTTGAGATTGTAACTTTTCTGTTAAGTTGGGTTGAACCTGTGTAACAGATTCAGAGTTACAATGGGGAGCACAGTGCTTCAAGTACAAGGCAATTGCTTAAAGCAAGTGTTTAAGGCTCATTTTCTTTAAGATACCAAGCAGGAACATAAATTGGGTAGGCTAAATAGGTGTACCTAGATGACTGAATTCTGGCCAAGATATTTCATTGAATATTTTCATCAAATACTTTCATCTCTTTTGTTCCAGTTCTTATTATTCAAGAATCATAAAAATACACTCTAACTTCTTTTGTGAAAAGTCTTAAGATCAGGAGCTAATGGCCAGCTGAACCATTATTTTATCTCTTAAAATATATTTGCTGGATAGTGTTTCTGTCATTTCATCTAGGAACAGCAAGAATTGAAAGACCCAGTGAAGTACTTACACAGTACTTGAAGTTCTAAGTTTGTCAGTCAACCATAGAACATTTTTTTTCACCTCTATAAAGTATTTTATTTTCCTTTACTTCATCTCCAGAAGAAACAATCAAATAAAACTATATCACACTGCAAGCATTCTTTTCAAAAAACAAAAACTGATATTAGGTAAGGTAGACATTCATACCCAATGAGCTTTCTCTTCAGAGAGGAATCCATTTTACCCTTCTACTGGAGTAACATACCTTTTGGGAAAGAGAAAACCTTGATTGGATGACTAGCAAGAAGGGTTAAAGATATTGTAAATAGGGTTTTTCAGCTAGCTCTTATCACTTAAAATACAGTGTAGTTTTAATTTTAAATCCCATAATTGCAAGCACCTCGTAGATGGTGAGGGAGATCTCATCACGAGCCTTCCAAGAAAGGTAATTTCTAGGAGATTTGTTAAAATGTATTTATTCATAAATTCTGACTGTGCTACTCCTAGTTAAACACCAGAGAAGGAATTATTGTTTGTCTCTTGTCCTTTCCTCAGCTGGGTTGATTTCAATGCAATTTCAGAACTCCAGCTCTGAGCTTGTTTTCCTGTAAAGCCATGACTGTTCCAGCTTGACAGAAAGTTATGAAGATGCAGGATAGAATGACAGAAATAGCTTTTCTGCAGGCAGAGATATATGACAAAGCTTGAGAGATATGAAAAGTTACTTCTAAAATCTGTCTTCATTATTGTCTTTTCAGCTGTGCAGCTTCCTGCATCACTTCCATGAGCCTCATATTTTTATTCATTCCTAGAAAATTGTTTCCTTGAAATTCCTTGAAAAACTGATTGATATGATTTCTCTTCTGCTAAGATGCCAAAACATGAACGTAATACACAATAATATATAATAATATGTAACTGTACCCTGTCATGTGATGTGATGTATTATATTAATGACCCTATTAAAACTTGAATTAAGTGATCATCCCCTGTGCCTCTCAGCATGTTCACCTACAGGGCACCCATGCAGGCTTTTCTTCTTTGCAGTCCTGAGACTCAAGGCTCAAGCTCTAATTCTCTGTAGGGAGTAGAGGGAGGATATTGTTTATTCTTTTTCTTTAATCTCTCACTAGAGAATTCAGTACATACCTGGTGGCTTTCACTTTCATCTCTGTTCAAGACAGCTGTACAAGTCCAAATAGCCTAGACAATTCGTGACTGCTGCTGATAAAATCAGGGCAAAACTGACTTTGACTTTCCCCCTACACACACAACTGAGAGATCAGTAGCATAAACTGGAATCAATTCTTAATGAATATGAAAGGATTGAAAGCCTCTAGTCCCAACAAAGTACAGAAATACACTTCAAATCTGTTTCAATGGGGATGTATTGACCTAATCTGAATTATTCGTACTTACTGTCACTTATTTTTCTATCTCCCCACTCTCAAACAGGAACTGTATAGGGAAATTTTTTTGACAACAGTAGTGGTTTTTTGGAGAGTGTGGGAAAGGAAAGCTTTGAGGTCCCATTTGTATTTTTTGTTCATTATTTTATTTATAATTTTTTTGGGTTAAGGTTAGTGACTCTTTCATATCTAGCATCTTTCCACATATCAGTGTAGAAGACATAGAGTCATAGAATGATTTGAGTCAGAAGGGACCTTAAAGATTACCTAGTTCCACCCCACTACGGGCTTCCACTAGATCAGGGTGCACAGGGCCCTGTTCAACCTGGCCTCAAACAGGGATTGCTCCCAGTGAAACTTTTTAATCCTTTGACTGACTAACAGGGAGTGTCTGCTGCTTTTGTTGAGAATGTCAGAAGCTTGTGGGTTTTTGTGATGGATTAGCAAAGTGTGTTTGCCTAGTTCTCTGTGGATATGAAAAAATCTGTGCATTTATAGTGTTATTGCTTCAGTTGATAACGTATTCCTGTCACAGTTCATAGCTGCAAGTCACACACTCCACGTTCACTTGATGACTTTGTCTAATTGAATCTGTACTTCCTGCTACCAGTAGGAATTCTTTGCATTATCTTCTGTTTCAAGAAATACTGAATGATTAGTGGTGAATGATTACCACATAATATTTAACATTGTTGGTATGTCAGATATATACATGCAGGGTAAATAAAACATCTTCTATCTTCCTGTCTTTATTCTAAAAACCTAGTAAATGTGCATATGCTTTTGGCAGAGAGACAATTTCAAGTAATCTTACTGCATACATGCAAAACAACCTCTCCTGTTCTCTATGTTGTGTCCCATTTTGAGATCCATATCCCATTATGCAAGTTGCTTCCAAATGTATGGTACTGATAGAGCTTTCTATTTTATTAGGATAAATTCATGTCAAGCCTGGGCTGGTAGATGAAACACAGATAAGTAAATAAAGTAAAAATAATTCAGTGGTGCTCTTTCTATGTAATCTTTACAGCTGATAGCAGAAAAGAATGAGCATGTACCTTCTTTTCTGGGCAGTGGGGCTTTCCAGAGCTTGTTCTGTTTTCATCCTTGAAGGTTTTCAAGACTTGCTTAGAAAAGTTCTTGAGCAACCTGATCTAATCTCACTGCTGATCCTGCTTTGAGCAGGAGGCTGTACTAGAGATCTCTCAAGGTCCCTTTCAGTCTAAATTATTCTGTAATTCTAATATATAACTAGAATGTTTCTAAACTTCAAAGTTTCAGTCTAAAAATACTCTTTAGCTTCCAAGGAAACTGGAGAATCAGAACTTCTTTTCTTTTTTGTCAGAGTTGTTCTAATAGTTTCAGAGTAAAATGTACTGTGTAGATGATACCAAGAGTTTGTGGATTAAAAGCTTTAAGAGAAATTCGTAAAATTCATGGAATGAAAAGAGAGCATTAGCAAGTATAGAAAAGATTCAGTTGTATCCTAAAGGGTGGATGGGTATAACTGAATTTTGTTTCTTTAGCATGCGAGTGGTTTCCAAATAGGGCTCAGCTCTGCTTGCCATAAAAAGGTAGGATGGTGTCCTACTGACATGTTCTGCAGTTCACCTGAACCTGCTGCTAGATTTTACTTTCTAGGTCCCAGAACATTCTTCACACGAAAGATTCTGCATGGTGCTGGAGAGAAAGAGCTGTTCCCACAGGACTGGCAGCACTGCCCAGCCAGGCACTGGCTCCCTCACTGTACACTTGGGTTCAGTGTTTCACAGGGTGTCCTGCAGCTTGGCCTCGGCAGAGGTTCCTTTTGGGAACAGGCCACTGCTGGTTAATGAGGGCTGTTGTGCATTCTCAATGAACTCCCACTGCAAGGCAGAACCTCTGATTCCTTAAGGACACCCATTGATGGAGCCCTCGTGATTCTCTACTCTGCTGGGTTTTATTGTAGTGTATCCAAATTTTAAGTTACTTTCCTGTGTGTTCTTCTCTTTTTTGATGTGTTGTGTTGCTGCAGTCGCCTGCTTTTCTTGTTCATCAGCTTTGTTCTTGTAGTTTGCTTTGAAAGAGAATGGGTTTTGCCTAGGTACTTGTTCTTCAGTTCTTCTATGTTTTGTCACAGATTTTCACTCTTCCTAGAAAAGTGAGTTAACCCAAGAAAACACACAGATAAATCTGGGAATTGAGTGGCACAGCAAGAGCTAAAGAAATGTTATTATCAACAACAGTGGGTATTTTACTGTGAGATATTCTAAAATGCATCAGGAGATTAACTTCTATAACCACCACAAGAAAAAATCTGGTTCTTTTCCAACCCATCAAGGAAAAAGAAAAGCAGTTAAAATTGACAGAGTGACAGCAAAGTTTGCCAAAATAATCTTTGCCTACCTTAATTTTAAAAGTGTATATATCTCAACCCTTGTTACATAGATATTTGGGTTGATGATAGAAAATTACTATCCATTGTCACAGCACTGCATTTGTCCAAAAAAATAAATATTAATTATTGTTGTTTAAACATCTGTGTTCATAGCAAATTCAATTGTGTAATTTATTTCCAGGTTTTTAATGCAGAAACAGCGGAACTCTTGAGTCACCATCAAGTGGAAATAAAGCAAGAATTCCCTAGGGAAGGGTATGATTTTTAAAATTTTTCATTTGTATCCAGTTTAATAGAGCTTATGTATTTTTATCTATGAGTCATCAAAACTGAAGCTGATAATAATTCTTAGTAGCACAGTAACTGCTATAAAAGACTGGGCAGTAAAAGTGGCATAAAATAGCTCCCACTGGGTGTCCAGAATGTGCCTGAGTTACAGAAACTAAAAGTACTTGGTGTTTGGCTCTGATCACTCATTTACATATTTAACATCTAAACGTTGAAGTTTAAAACTAAAGTTTAAATGAGACTGAACATTTCATTTAAGGTGATAAAGCTGGTAATTTTTACATTTGAATCACAGCCTTCAGCTTGTTCCATAGGAATATCTTTGTTTGTTCTCTGAGGTTTTGTTTGTTTGTGTGTTCCTGACTGACCTACCATTTACTGCCAATGCCCTCTGTATAGAATAAAACAAAACAAAACAAAACTCTTTGTAGGTACCTAAAACATGTTTTGTAGCTATAATTGTATTAAAATGCTCAGCTTGTTTTTCAAACTAGTATTCTTTTTTCCTTTTTATGTAATTTTTTATTAACTGGTGTTTACCGTTTGTTAAAGATGGGTGGAACAAGATCCAAAGGAAATATTAAACTCTGTCTATGAATGTGTGGAAAAGACCTGTGAGAAAATGCAAGAACTGAACATAGACATCTCTAACATAAGAGGTACTTATGGGTAGAGGGCTTTAATATGCTCATGGTTGAGCAATTCAGATACCATAGTTTTTAAGTTAATAAATAGAAAGGTGACAGCATGTGCCAGCCTTAAACAAAATATTAAATTGTATTTGAAAGCATTTTTTTGGGGAAAAAAAATGAGAAAATAAGTCCCTTGTGTATATTAGCCACGCAGAATCTACAAAGTAGACCTAACCTAATCATGGAAAATCACAGAGATGAGTGATGAAGAAATTCTGAAATTTAGTTTAGGACTTTAATTTAGGAAAGCTGTTTTCCATGTCAGTGTTGTTGCTGTCTTAGTTTGTGGCTGAAAAAGAGAGAGGTTTAGAGCATACAGGTTAATCAGCAAAGATGAGTTCTTAGAAGTAATATTTCTAGATTATACCTTGAAAAAGTTGGAAGCTTTTTATTACCCATTTACTTTCCTCTTCTCCTTACCTGTTCCTCCCTCCTCTCCACCTCTCCGTTCCCTCCCTCACCCCCCCCAAAAGGGGAAAACAAACCTTCTGAAAAGGATACTTTCTATTTTGTCCTGAAGCCATTGGAGTCACCAATCAGAGAGAAACAACAGTGGTTTGGGACAAGACAACTGGAGAACCTCTTTATAATGCTATTGGTAACTATGATACTTTGTAAATATGCAATATCTTAATATGAACATCTTATGGAAAAAATGCTTTTGTAGTTTTCCTGTGCAGCTCTGGTTGTGGCCTACACTAGTAATTTCTTGGATTTTTTTGAGATCTGTGTTGTAAGATGTGTGTTTGTATACACACCAGTGCAGTTTAAGAAAGCCTATTCCATAAAAATTATTACTTAATAAATCACTTTATAGGTTTTCAAACGAAAGCCCCATGTTCCTGAGGGGTTCCTGGCACAAAATGCTCTGACTTGCACCCATCACTTCCTTTGGAATTTTCAGGATGTTGTTGATCTAACTTTAAAGGAAAATCTTGTTAAATAAATGTTATTGTCTTGTTATTGGTGACTTAATGAATACCTATTAATACTCAGATTTATTTTTAATTTACCTTAGCTTTTCAGATGTTGTCAGCTGAAAAATGGTAGTTGTCTAGAATTGGTTTTTTTAGGTCATGTCAAGTGCCAGATATAGTTTGGCATAGTATGACTGTAAAACCAGGATCCTTCTATAGTCAAATATATGTAGTTAACAGCTTTATCTTAAGCCCAGCTATAATTTGATAACTTCTACATAGTGTTTTAGTTGAAAGTTTACATAGAAATAGTAAATAATCAACCTGCTATTTGTTTTAACCTCTTAGTTTGGTCACAGTCATCTGCTGCCAAGTAGCATTAGTCATTTGCTTATATTCTGATAAAGCATGTACCCTATTTGTGGAAAATCCTGTTTGTTTTTCAAATCATTTCTTCTAAATCAAATGAATTTATCTACCCATTTAAATTTTTACAACAGTGCCTTTAATATACAATGGCAATACAGTATTCTTTCAACTACATGAAAAGATAAAAATAGACATGAATTTACTGGCAAGAGCTTTGGTTTCATAGAAGCAGGCTGAACGTGTCACTTTTTATATATTAAATCACTTGATCTGTTAATTTTATTCATGTTTTTAGTGTGGCTTGACCTGAGAACCCAGTCAACAGTTGAACGACTTCTTAAAAGAATTCCAGGAAAAAACAAAACTTTTTCTAAGGTAGGAGATATTCCAGAACACTTAAATGGTAGCTGCTGCAATGTTTTGGATATATGTGTTTAAAATTCCCCAAAACAAAGTCAACTGTAGCTTCTAGTACCTTCTTAGTTTGTCATATAATAAAAAATGAGAAAATGGCACTAATCTGAGACTAGAAAATTTTTAATTTCCTTAAAATAAATGTTTAACACTCCTTTAATTTCTCACTAGAGAAGTTAAATGAATAATAGTGCGACCTAATCCTGTGCTATCTAGCCAATATTAACTAAACATTACACACAAAAATTAAGATCAAGTAGCTAAAAAAATGGGAAATAATTTACTGGTATGACATGTATTATCCATTCTTATGCCTTAATATTGACATTAATTGCATTCAGTCTGAGAACTAGGAAAATCATTCATAAAGAGCAAATGTTTTTTTTTTTATGAGCATATATATAACCATTTGGAAATGAAATACTTGCAAAATTGTCACAATTGTTTGATTAATGTTGTCCTTTACTGATTGTATAAGTATTATGTATTTTTTATATTATATGTTTTCCTATAGGCAGGAAACAGATGTCAAAAAATGTATACGTTTAGTTGATTTTCAAGTTCTAGTAGAATACAAATTTCATCTTTCCTAATTGTTGTCCTGCTCATTTTTGTTGTTGTTCCTTATTATGGAGTCATATGGAGATATCCCAGATAAGACAGACCTGTGCAAACAACTTTTTCCACTTTTTTTAAACTGCATTTAGATCAGCTTTGATCTTTGTCCATTATTGCACTGGTCATTTGATTTTCATATTTTCAGACTTGTGTGTTGTATGCTTAGTACTTATTTAAAAAACACGTTCATGTAATTTCTCTGAGTTTTGTATCTTTTTTCCCTTACTATCACCATTTTTATATATAACTACAGTATTTCTGGAAAAGATACTTGCATGGTGTTTAAATAAATTTTTAAATTTTACAGTTTAAGACGGGTCTTCCACTTAGCACTTATTTTAGTGCAGTGAAACTTCGGTGGCTTTTGGATAATGTGGAAGAGATTAGGAAAGCAGTTGAGGATCAAAGAGCTCTGTTTGGGACTATTGATTCATGGCTTATATGGGTATGTATTTGTGAGTTTATTATCCTTTTACAAGGACTTTCCATATCATGCAAATCTCCATGCATGTGATACACGATGCCCACTGATGACACGATGATGTCAATAAAAACCACTAAAGAAATTCCAGTCAAGTTCCTTGCAAGATGAACTTGTACTGTCCCTGTACCACTATATTTTGTTTTCTAGATGCTAATGTGTAGTTTACCATTATAGTTTGCTGTAAAACTTTGCTCACAATTTTAGAAAAATCTTGGACTTTAGAAAGGTGTATTAGGTCTGCCTCTTCAGTTGTTGCAAAAATACGAGAGTTCCTAATCCCAAGGTGAAAACTTTGTGATTTTGAATTTTTTTTGTAGTTTGTTAAAGTAAGCCTATATCTCTCCTTGACGAATGCTGTGATTTTTTTGGTCAGAGTTTGACAGGTGGAACAAATGGAGGCATTCACTGTACAGATGTCACCAATGCCAGTAGAACGATGTTGTTCAACATTCATTCCTTGGAATGGGATCCTGAGCTCTGCAAGTAAGCTCAGTTTTTCAGTTTTCACTATTATTTAAATAGTTTCTAACTCATTTAAAGGTAAGAATCACTTATCTAAACTCATATCAGCCAGTATTGTTCTATTTACTGTTGGTGTTAGTAACTAAGATTCATTGTTCTCCAGATGTCCAATTTACAACAGTCTGGATTAACTAAAAGTAGCAGAATCTTTCTGTAGGTGGAGGCCTGGTTCATGGAAGCAATTTAGCTCAGTTGATTAGAGCATGATGTTAATTAATGCTCAGGTTGTGGGTTCAATCCCTGTATGGGCCATTCATTCATCAGATCCTTGTGGGTCCCTTTCAACTCAGAATATTGTGATTTAATAGTTTCTTTATTACTTAATCAAATTTGTATGGCAGCTGGAATGATAGGATCTAAAAAAATGTTTAGTGTCTAAAAAATCTATTTGAAATTTGAATTTACTAACAAGGGTATTATTAAGATATTGTTGGAAGAGGCATGATTTCTATGTAAAAAGTTGGCTATGTCCTCAAAAATTTGATATAATCATCTGTTTGATATAATTTGATATAATCTAATATATACTGTTTTACTCCAAAATTCAATGTCCACTGTAACAAGTGAAAAACATATAGCTATAGATTAAAACCTAGAAACAAAGTTCCTTTTATAGTGTATTTTTCTTTTATAGCTTAAACTTATTTACAAAAATAAATGCAAAATACTTTCTGATTTAGCACTGACTATATAATATACATTTTTTTTGTTGTGTTCAGGTTTTTTGATATTCCTATGGAAATACTTCCGAAAGTACGAAGTTCCTCTGAGATTTATGGCCTGATGGTATGTTTTCCAGTATTTGTGGGAAATTCATCTTTTAAAAGTATAACTGTACCCATTTGGATTTGACAGATTCCATAGATTAGGTCTAATGGCTTTTTCTAGACCAGTATTGCTTTTCTAGACCAGTACGCTGTTATCTACTGTTATATAATATTGTAGGAAGTTGAGTATTTGATTATTTTAATGCAGCACCAATTCCTCTGACACAGTGACATCAAATTAATGAACTTCAAGACTGGAGAAACTGGATGTTGTGATTTTGCATTCTTTTTCCTGGTAATTTGAGCGATTGCTAAATAAGAATACATGTATTTTGTAGTGAAGAGAAGTTACAAAATGGATTTTTTTAAATAGAACTCCAACTTCCCTGAAATGTAAATATTTTTGCTAATGTGTAATGGAAATGCCACTAGAATTCATTGCTGTCATTTATTTATGTGAAGGTTGGATAAGAGTAAGTTGTATTAAGCTGAATGAGCAAGGTAAATGGAAAAATATACTGCCTGACCACCAGAACTCATCACTTTAAACGTGAACTTCTGTTTCTCTTCCCCTTTCTTTCCATTTTTTTTTCACTTTTTCTTCCTTTTGCTGGCTGTAGAAAATCTGTCCTAGCCGGGTGAGTAGAGGCTTCCATTAGGCTGACCACCTGTATCTTACCCATTCTGCTCAGATGCTGTGTATTTTCATTGGTTTAAGGATTAGAAAAAGTGCACTCTCTACACCAATAAATTTGCTGTGTGTTTCCAAATCTGCGATAATGCAATCAGAGTTCTTGCCAAAATTATTTCTAAAATGTGGTCTCAATGTATGTGTTTGTTATAATTTCCACACTATTGAATAGTTCTTTTTAAAGTGAGCTAAAAAGTACAGCTACTGGCTAATAAATGTTAGCTATAGCATTTTATAAATGAGAATAACTGTCCATTCTGTCTAAAAATATTAATTCTATGACAACTAAACATCAGATTCATGCAGAGCTTTTTAGTGCATTTATAAACACAGTTTTGTTAAATCCAGTTAATTAAAATGAGAATTAAAGAAAAAGAAATTCAGATTGGAAATACACTTGCATGGCTTTACTGAAAATGCATTTTCACAATTGCACAAAAAAACAATTTAAAGAAACAAGTAGAAATTGTCAAGAAATAGCTAAATAATTAAATAAAATTTTCAGGTTACCCTCATGAAGTTTGCACATGACACTGATTTGGGAGAAATGTTGATCTGCGGGAGGGCTGGAAGGGTCTGTGGAGAGATCTGCAGAGGCTGGAGCAATGGGCTGAGACCAATTCTGTGGGATTCAACAAGGCCAGGTGCCAGGTCTTGCCCTTGGGTCACAGCAACCCCAAGCAGAGCTACAGGCTTGGGGAAATGTGTCTGGAGGAAAAGGACCTGGGGGTGCTGGTCAGCAGCAGCTGAAGATGAGCCAGGTGTGCCCAGGGGGCCAGAAAGGTCAATGGCACCTGGCCTGGATCAGCAAGAGTGTGGCAGCAGGACCAGAGCAGGGATTGTCCCTCTGTGCTTGGCCACACCTCAAATCCTGTGTCCAGTTTTGGGTACCTCACTCTAAGAAAGGCATTGAGGGGCTGGAGAGAGTGCAGGGAAGGGTAAAGGAGCTGGGGAAGGGTCTGGAGCAGAAGTGTGATGAGGAGCAGCTGAGGGAGCTGGGGGTGTTTAGTCTGGAGAAAAGGAGGCTCAGAAGAGGATCTTCCCGCTCTCTATAACTGCCTGAAAGGAGGTTGTAGCCAGGTTGTGGTCAGTCTCTTCTCTCAGGTAACAAGTGATAAAACAAAAGCCTTCACAGCTTGTCAATATTGGAATAGGCTGCCCAGAGAAGTGGTTACCATCCCTGGAGGTACTTAAAAAAATTTTAAATGTGGTACTTAGGGACATGGGTTAGTGGTGGACTTGGCAGTGCTGGGTTAACAGTTGGACATGACAATCTTAAAGTTCTTTTCCAATTTAAATGATTTTATGATTCTGTAACAGGAATGTAACTGAAAAACTCTGGTAGTGTTGGAAGAAAACCTATAAAATACTTAAAACACTGTATCTTAAAATCAGGCATCTGCCTTTGCTTAGGATATCACCATAGCCATGTTTTTTCTTAATCACTTCACCATTTTGCACTTTTGCATTTTACATGTGTCATTTACTGCACAGATTACACTGAACTGGATTTTCTGTATAGTATTATTTCAAGAAAATTTATGCTAGGAACTTTTGAGGTCACATAAAGTACATTTGTAAAACTTCTTGCTCTCTATTTCTTAGAGGTTTAGACATGAGCTGCATTAAGCTGAAACAAAAGTGTGCACCTGAACTGAACCATGTTGCTTACATGACCCTTCTTTGTTTTCCTTTGAGCATTTGAAGTTTAGTTTATTTTTCATTGCCTTTAATTCTAGTCATAGAAAGCTAACTCAGAGGTTTTCTTTCTGTTTTTGTAAAACAGGAATCTGGAGCTTTGACAGGTGTACCAATTTCTGGGGTAAGTCCTACTTCAACTTCAATTCTGGCAATACAGCCTGGAACTGCATAAACATAGCTTCACAGGAAAAAGCTTTAAAGATGAGTGAATCCTGCTATGAATTAAATTTTTGGGTTTTTATGTCAAGTTAAACAGGAAGTAGACTTTTGACTATGAATCACTGTCCATTATTTTTAAGGACTGGCTGTGGAAATACAAAAGAGAGTTTTAATGCATTTGTGTAGTGCTGTTGGAAACTTGGTATCTCTAAGTAAATGAGTAACATTACAAAATGGAAGTAAGCTCTGCTTTATATATATATAAGAAATACATTCATAATCCAGAAATGCTGAGCAAATTCTCAGCTTTTTCCAATAACATTTATAAAGGTAGTAAATTTTAGTTTTTGTTTCTTTAAATTGCTCACCATAAGTAGCACAACACATTTCATTTACAGTTCTTACAGAAGGAAGAGTAATAAAAAGCATAGCTTTTCTCTGTAGGTTTTTCCTCACTTTCAATTACCCATGTGCTACTAATAGATTATAGTCAAATATGTAATTCCTGTGTGGACATTTACTAAAGGAAAAAAAAAATCTCACTTTCAGTGCTTGGGTGACCAGCATGCTGCTCTTGTTGGGCAAATGTGTTTTCAAGATGGACAAGCAAAAAACACGTAAGTTATTAGGAAAGTAATAAGATAAACATTCTGCTCTATTTTGAATTTAGGATTATGTTCTCTCTCAAGCAACTGCCAAATTCTTTTGTAGTTAACAAGTAATTACAGATCTACCTTTTGAGTGTGCTGACCCACAAAGTAAACCATATCTTGACACTTATATAAAGTAATGAAGATATTAAAGTTACATGGCTTGTGAGGTATATTTTGGAACACAGTCACTGTGAGGAAAATCTCTGTGTGACAGGTGGGTTTTCATTTTAATGTTCTTCAAAACACAGATTAAAACAGTGGCAGTGTCATTTAAATGGTGACCATTTAAATAGTGACCATAACCTTAGAAAGGTTAAGTAAATACAGGACAGTGAGTTAGATTGCATAGACTTGAATGACACAGCTTTGCTAGATGGGAAAAGTCCATTTCAGTTGCAGTGCTTAGTTTTGCTTCTATGTCTAGCTTAGAGTGGAGAAAGGAGTTTGTTTTTTTCCTGTTTCTCAGCCTCTTAGTGTCCTTTGTTTAAAATTGCTAAACAGTTAAATCAGGCAACTGGTATAATCCAACAAACAGTGGAGGAAAAGTTGTCTGCTGAAGTGACTTACTGCTCCATTTACAACCAGGTGCTTAACTAAGCACGTAGGGACATACACAGTATGGGAATTTCAGTCTACCTAATTTTAATTAATTTCTGTTATTGCTTTACTATTTCTTTTTCCCAATTTAACTGAAGGCTATCTCAGTACTGGTTTAAGCTATTAATTTTGAGGGTTTTAAAAAGGTAAGGAATATTTTTCTCGAGAATAACTTCTTAGAGTAAGTTGGAGTGGTTGGTAGTATTTTGTACTCTATATTAAACTATGTTCTTGTATGCATATGTACGCACACACAGATATGATTTGATCTTCAAATGGGAAACATGCCATTTTTAGAAATTTTTGAATGGGATATGTCAAATGAAAACCCTCTTTGTGACAGAAACAAATTTTCTTAAAATTTCTCCTTTAATAGTGAGAAATATTTATTTTATAAAGTTGCCCACATAATCAGCTTAAATTGAAGTTGGTAAACACTGCCACTAAAGAGGAATTTACATTTAGTTTTCAGCCATAGCTCTCCTTGATCAAGTGTTAGACAAAAAATAATGAGAGAGAGAGAGACAGAGACTAGATTTTTCAGCTTCAAGCTGCATTAAAATCAACTTTTTGAGGATAGTTTTATCATCAGTTAATGGTAGCAGAACCTTCAAGGTCAAAAAGTGGTGTCTTGATTCTTCACAGGGGACTCATGGATTGCAGTAACAGGTTATTCTTTAAACACTCTGGTTTTAACTTTGCTTTACTTTCACGCTAGGTACGGAACAGGTTGTTTCTTGCTATGCAACACAGGTCAGAAGGTCAGTTGCTTTTTTGAGTTGTTTGCTTTTTTCACAATTTATTTAAATTCTGAAACACAACTGGATGTTAGCCATTCTTGGACTTATTAACAACAATTACATTGCCAATCAAAGAGAAAAGCACATACTGAAATCTGAAAGAATAAAAGTAGTAATTTTTTCAAGGTGTTTCTGTAAGACTCCATTTCCTACCTCCTTAAGTTTCCAAACAACACTTTTCTTAACAAGTTTCTTGCTCTTCCCTTGTATATGTGTCTTCTTGTCACCCAGACAGGATTAAGCATTATGTTATTTAAACATGTGCTTTTTTCCTTGCCTTGGCTGTTTTATTTCTTCCCTTCATTTTCTCTCATTATTTATTTGTAGTTGTACTTGAATAAATAGCACAAAACTGTCTTCCTTCTCATATACACCTTCCCCTAAAGACCCCCAGTTCTTTTCTATAAGGAGGATGGAAAGATCTGCAGCAGCTTGTGGAAACAAGAATTAGCACCAGCAGTCTAAGTGTTCTATCTTAGGTGTTCATTTAGAGTGACTGATAATTTATTTTGTTTAAACTTTGTGTGTTTCATTGGAAGATTTGGTTCCTTGTTTATTATAATTTGAATGTTTTTATTTAAGTATTTTCTACCTCTGCTCATGTTTACCTTTTCTTTCCCCTTTCCCCATTTAGACTGTGTTTTCTGAGCATGGTCTTATAACCACAATAGCTTACAAAATGGGCAAAGACAAACCTGTTTTTTATGCACTAGAGGTAAGTTCAGAAGTTTCTTCATTTTTGTAATGACACATGTTCTGATTTACTTCTGTTGTCAGGTATTTTTATGGTATCTTCAGCTGTACAGAAATGAAAATAACTGTTATGTTGTGTGTCAGAACGTTTTTGTGTGGTTTTGGTTATTCCGGTCTCCAATCTATGTCATGTAATCTAATAAAAAATATTTCTTCATTGCATCATTTATACTTTCAGAGCTAGATGGCTGAGACTTACTCAGTCTCTCAAATCTTTAATAGATACTATAAATAAAACCCATAAATTTTTTAATATTAAATTTGGGGTTAAAAAAGGGGGGGGGGAAGTATTAATATTTCAGTTACCTCATAATAAAAGTCATAGCTAAATGTTTTTATTTTGTTCTAATGGATTTTACTTCTAATTTTTAAAAATGTGGATCAAATTTCTGGGGAAAAAACCCTCTAACAATTTAGCTTTTTTACCACTTTTATTCAGATGCCTTCTTGCAGAATTTAGTTTCTCAGTTCTCCAAACAAATCTGTGGGCATCCAGATTCTATAGAAAATTGCATTTATGCTTAAACTTTGGGGTTCATTGTTCTAAAGCATTGCTTCTGAAGCACAGATCAACTGAATACTTATTTGACACCAAAGCTTTGTTTAGAGTGCAAAGTATTGTAATATAATAATTATTCTTGGAACACATACACTGAATGCTGATATAGAGCTTTTGTAGACAGACTGTGTTTCCATGTGAAATAAACACAATACAGGATTTTCTTCTCTGCGAGAATAGTTTGTGGCTTATGGTAATTTATTAGGATGTGGGAGGCTGCATTTATTTCCTTTTTCTTCTCTGAGCAAAGTGAATCTTATGTTTGCCATGACCTGGCAAACTCTGGGATTTTTATTTTGTGTGGGTGTGTGAGAGGTTTGTTTTATTTTTACCCTGTGTTCTTAAAACGAGAACTGAAACTGTCTTGAGAGTGATTTGAATTCCTGTATGCTGAAACACCTGCACTTTGCTTCTTCTTCACCTCCAAGTCTTTAATGATATTGTCTGAAAACATGGCTTCAACAGAAGCTATTGTGTGCTTTGTCCTATATCCATGCTAGAATCATCTACAGTCTACTGGTTGAGACACTACAGAGGCAGAAAATGTGGATTCAGCCTTTTCCTTTAATCAAACTGGTACCTTGTAACTGTAATAGCTAGCTGCTTAGAAAACACCCCTGGCCCCTTCTAGCAGTGGCTTTCAATGAAAATATAATGCTGCTGCTGTTTTACTTGAAGTTTAGTCTACTGGACTTAGCTTTGGGGTTAGATGGGAGCCATACCATCCATCTGTGATATGATGAAGCCGTTGATTTGCTGAGGCAACAGAACAATTTTGCTGGCAAATACAGAAATGCCTGAATTTCCTGTCTTTCTGAATGTTTGTATTTAGACTAGACTTAATTAATCTTGGGGTTTTTAATCAAGACATAAAAATATTAATGTGTCAGGAAAAGAAGTCTGAGGCTACTGAACCTCATAACTTTATATTCACAAGGCATAAATTAGAAAGATAAGAAGACTGCTTAGGAAATGTCATTGTGACTTCCCTCATGGAAAAAAGCATACAATATGCATCTTTTCTACCTGAAGTCTGTGTAACGGGCTGGCCTTTTTCATGGCAGTCTCCAGATGCCAAGAAACTTTGTGGGTTTGTTGTGAACATACTTGGGAGTGCTCCAAGATGTGATTGTAAGCCTGCAGGTTGAGGCCACAGCAACCTCTCCTCCCCAGTCCTTTCAAAAGCAGCACAAATCTACCAGTTATTGCTGCCTAATGGAGTGACTTTGTTTGCTTCAGGGATCTGTGGCAATAGCTGGGGCCGTTGTTCGTTGGCTGAGGGACAATCTGGGTATTGCTAAGACTTCACAGGAAGTTGGTGAGTATGGAGTTGTTCAGTTTTTTAAGTTTTCCAGTGTCACTATGTCTCTATTGGTGAATGAAAACTCTAAATATTTAAGTAAAGAAAAGCTTGAGGATGCAAATATTTTGCTGCATTTAAACACAACAAAAATTTACTTTGCATCCACAAGCTCATTGTTGTTACATGTATTTCACAGAGCCTATCAACACAGTCTTGGAAAGGCTTTGTCAGCTTTGCTCTGTTGCAGTCACTAGTTTTTAGTAGTTTCCCTGGTAAGCACATACTCAGGAAGATGCATACTTACAGAGTATCTCCTGGTTTTATACAGTGTTGAAGTTTCTAGAGCCAAGAGTATTTAAGTCTGTGTAACAGAAACCAGCATATACGAGATCTTAAACCTACATATTCTTGTCATAAAAATGAGAACCTGGGGCTCTGCAAATGCAAATATTTATATAGAAGGCTTCATATCCATTGAGTTAGGGATCTCAGTTTGCAAAGTTGCCTCTTTAAGGAGATGTGAAGGAGGTAATCTGTTTTGGCTGAGAACGCAGTAATCCTTCAGCATTAGTGTAGCTGATGTTTTCTGATTCACATGAACTGAAGCAAGCTGGTTTGTAACATTAAAAACTAGGAACATATTAAAATTTGTATGATAATGTCAGAAGCATGCAAAGGCAAAAATTTGAAAGTGACTGATTTAATGAGATTTAGGATTGAAAAGAAATTCATCATATATTTTTAATAAATTGATATCTTATTCAAAAGTGGGAAAATTAAGTATTAAAATTTTATTTAAAACTTCAAAGATTTAGCAAAAACTTAGAGTATCAGTCTCTTTTTCTGAAAGAAAGTTTTGAAGACCGTACAGAAGAATATAAACTGCTGTCACATAAATTAGCCATTTGTTGAGTTGACTCTTCACAAGTTTGTCAAGACCTTTGTAAGGTTTGACTTTTAGGATCTTTAACCTTGTCAGTGTTGTTAAAGTGACATAGGGATTCATCATCTCTTCCTGTTTCACTGAACTTGTCCTTCATTCTGCCTTCACTTCTTTTTTTAAGCAGTTGATATGAAAGAATCATTTTAGAAAGACTTTTTGAAAATGTTTTACTACTTCTTTCCTATACTGCTGTGTTTCTCTGATCAATGCAAACAGAAGAAATTAGCAAAAGCAGAAAGAAAATGCTCCTTTCATGTTATAGGAAAGAGTTGTTCATTAACATTAACATTATCTCTTTTGCCATTCTAAATCTCTTAATATAATTCTTTTTAAATTACAAATATTTTGGTATTGAGAAGTTCATATATCCACAGTTGTTATTCTCATATCAAGAAACTTCAGATTTCCTTCTAGCTGGCCTTGTGATTAAATACATAAGCTGACAATTTGGAGCTCTAAATTCGTTTGAAATTAATAGGAATTTAGTTCCCCTTTAGTCTTGATCCAGTTTCACTTGTTTGCCTTGACTTAAGTGCAAGCCAATTGTGACCTTTTGGACTGTTTTGAAAGTTGCATTCTTTACCCGCATGATAGATAACAGTTGAAAACTTCACAAAATCTAGGTCAGAATATTGAGTACAGAGTTTTGGGTTTCAGTTTTGATTTTTGATTTTGCATTTTAAATTTCCCACAACTCCCTGTGCTCAATCTTCTGTTCATATTGTTGCAAAAGGAAAACTGGTTAACAAGGAGCAGAGTGCCAGCATTAGTTGTATTTTCTAGTTGTACACATGGCTGGATTATGTTTGTAGATAAGATATACTGAACGTTCTTCTTATTTAAATAATAACATTTTTAAGTGCTGTATTTAAGAGTTGGTACAGTTCTGAAAAGCTAAGTAAGTGTTTTGTGTGTGCATTAGAAAAACTGGCTGCAGATGTGGGAACTTCTTACGGCTGCTACTTTGTGCCAGCATTTTCAGGACTGTATGCACCATACTGGGAACCCAGTGCAAGGGGGTAAGGATCTGACTGAATGCTGCATTTGCAGGGGGATTTAATCATTTTACAAATACCATTCCTTCCAGATATGTGAAATTGTCCTTTTTGTTGCTTTCATGTGTCTGGATACATCATTCTCTGTGGTATTTTCATAAGCTACTGTGTTTCTGTTTTACATTTAACCTGTTCAAAACAGCAACTGCTACTGGGAGGAAATAATTATGTAGCCCAGCTATTCACCCTCCTCTCCTGTCCTTGTCCACCTCCTCAAAAAAAACGTGTGGGGCAGCAAGGCAGGGAAAACAATTTCTGATTTTGAAAGGGTTTTTGTCTCACTAAAGTAAAAGATGTCTTCATTCCTGTGAACTGTCAGTCTATAAAAGTAGTAGAGGAAGAATTTTGTGCTGATCAGTGTTTTTGAGTTCAGTTTCAGGCTATGTAATTCCTTCCCACTTTGCCTCCTTCCCCTTATATATAGCTTTCTTTCCAGTCTATTGAAAATTCTTTTCTACTCCTTTTTTCCAGTCCCTTTCCTGGTAGTTCAGACTCAACCCCCTGGTAATAGTTCAAACAATAGGTTTTGTATGTCTTTTCTGCTGTGTGAGCTTGCTTACTGTTGTTGGAATCACAACATGCCATGGCAGTCATGGAAGCATAACAAATGTAATTATAAAATAACTTTCCCAGAGTGGAAAAAGAAGTCTTAAAGGTTAACTTGTTCCCAAGGTTTCAAGTAGTTGCATCTTTAGAATTCAGATGCTTCTTGTATGGATCTTTTTCATTAAGGAAAAAGAAAAATCTCTGAGTTAGAAGTTTTAACAGTTTTTCATATCATAGTGCTTAACTTTTTAATACTTAAAAACTCATCTTTGGAATGGTAACAATGAAAAATGTCCTTTAATATCTTTGAGCTTGCATGTATCCAGCAGTATTTCTGTATAGTACTGTGCTGTTCCTCAGCTGTTGAAATAGAATAAAAGATGGTTATTTGCTCTGCTGTTCAGAGTATTGGCACAATTTAGCTTACTCATGGTTAGATGTAGCATAATTCACATACCCAAAAATCTCTTTGAAGGTTCGGGAGCAACTAATGTTCAGACTAGATCTGAAAACTATTTCAAACATTTAGGGAACAGCACTGAGCCAAATGGGCTTTTCCTTAAGAACTGAAAGCATTAGAGAATTTATTAACATTTTAGTGATAATTTATATTGTTTTGAAAGAGAAATCAACCTCAATCATACTTTTTTTTTTTTTTTTTTTTTTTTTTTTTAAAAAGACAAACTAGAATCTGTGGGGGTGTTTGTGTGTGTGTGTGTATGGATGATTTATGGCAACTGTATTGATTGGGCCCTAAAAGCACCTTGTCAGGAAAATGAGAAAGTTTATATTAAAGAAAAATGAGATTTTTAATATTCAAAAGTAGTCTTCATACAATGAAACTGAATGAAATTTGAATTAGAAGACCTAAGTGTGAAGTATAGGTTTATGTCTGATAAAGAAGAGTGTCCTGATTGGGTTTTTTCTCTCTTCAACAGTATCATCTGTGGCCTTACTCAGTTTACAAATAAAAACCACATCGCCTTTGCTGCACTAGAAGCAGTCTGCTTTCAAACACGAGAGGTAAAGGCAAATTGGGTCCTAAATTCATTGTAAATTAGTGTGATAACAGGAACTGCAGCCCTTCAGGAAAAGAGGAGATTTAAAAGATTTAATGAAGATTAGTCATATGCTTTATAATGTGCTTGGATCCTATTCTTTGCTTGTTGCTAATGTTGAAAAATTGCACCTGTGGACTTAGCTAAAATTGAGTGGTACATTTTTTTTGAGTGGTAATGCTTCTTTTTATCAGCATGTAAAATAAGTGAACATATTTTGTGACAATTTTGAAGGGCATAACATAGATTGGCAGGGCCAGTAACATAACTACAAAGTTTCATTAGTGTAGGAAACTACGCTTTATGGTCTGCTATGACAAAGATGGCTTATGTCACTTTTGGTACACAAGAACAAAAAGGAGCTAAAGCAAGACAGCAGCAAACATACCAAGGGAAATCTGGCTTCAATTCCTGCCGGTTCCATCCTTCACTGCCTCAGATGACATTCAGTAACAGCCAACCAAAATTCTCACAGAGGAAATGAATGCTCCAGCCAAATCAAAGGGGTTGATATCAGTATGAGCATTGAATCTTTATATCACCATCTACTCCTCGTGTTTGCAATGCCTGGGTTCTGTGGAAATACATGAGGAAATGAAATCCCTAGATCTTGCAGGATAACAGTCAAGCCTTAATTTGATTACATGAATTAAACTACTGTTATTTAAACATACTGATTTTTATAATAGCATCCTACTCAAACTGTGTAAGAAGAGGGAAGCAGTGTGCTGTTTCTGTAGTGCCATAGAGTAAAGTACTCATTGAAAAAGACTGACAGAAATTTCACCCAGGCTTCTGCTTTTCAAGCTGTGCTGACAGCCTCTGAGTCCTCAGAAGGTTGTGAAGGAAATTGGAAGTAGCATTCTGATTTTCTAGTTCTTGTGCTAGAAGTCAGGGGAAAGTTACAGGCAACTGAACTGATTTGTCATTTGCTCCCATTTCCTTGTCCATCTTCCCACCCATTCCCTCTCATGTGACAGCTCAGTGAACTTTCCAGCAGAAAATTATCCCTTTTTTTGCTGGGCTATTTATCTGCTGGATTAATGACCTCAGCTGCCTCACAGAGGCATTCAGCAAATGTCAGAATGCGAGGCAGGGCATGTGGCTGGGAGAAGGAGAGAGGAGAATAAAGCTGTCAGACTGAGTGAGGGCAAGGTCCACTGTTTGAACAGATCTAACACTTCCCCTACTGTAGTCACTCTTAATTTATCACAATGACAGGAGTACCAATGGCAGATCAGACACTGGACACTCTTAAATGAACAGAATAAGTTCTAGTGACACAGGTAAAGTATGTTTTCTGAAGATACATTAGTTCTGCCTTGTCAAAAACAAAGTTCTTTCAAATCTAGTGGAAATGGAAGTCTTCAGGAAAACCCTCAAATGACACCTTCATTGGAGTTCTTGCCTGTTTGTGACATTAAATCTTTCTGAGTACCTCGTTATCCAAAAAAGCTTCTCTCATATGCAGACAGATCACACTTTTTATGTTCTTTCTTCCAAAAGGCATTTTGGAAAAAACAGCAATTTTTCAGTTCTAAGAGCTGTACAATGCTGTCATTAGGCAAAATCTGCATTCTTGGATCCTTCGTCTTCATCCAACCTCCATGCAATAGAGATAGCAGCAGCATGACCATGATTTGTTTTGTTCCTTCATCCCTTCCTGGATTCTAGCATTCCTTTATTTTAATCTCTGCTGAATGCATGCTGATCCAACATGCTCTTACACAAGTGGTAAACCAGAGCCTCCAATGGTGCTGAAGTTCTGAATGGTAAAGGCAGATAATATCACCTTAGACAAATGTAAAATGATGTATATGAAGGAAATAAGTACTAGTATAGTACTGCCAGCAAACTTTGTGCAAGGATCCTGGTTTCCAATTTATTTCTAGTGCATTGAACAATGCAGGCCCATAGGCAGATGCTGCCACCATGAAAACTAGCCTTACTCTCCTTATCTTGAAATTTTAACCTTTATTTATCCTGAACAGTTCCTTTAGTTCCTTTAAAGATTTTTCTGGTAGGGGCCCTTGCTGGCTTACTTTCTGGAAACTGTGAGAATCTCCTGGATAGTTCATCTCCAGGTAGTTTTCACTGTCTTGCTAGCCTACCATTTTTTTGTTCTTTTTTAAATAGCATGTTGGCTTTTCCTGGTAAATATTGTATTACTGGGTACTTTGTGAACTACAGAACGGGGCAGAATGCATTGTGGTTTTGGTCTTTTTTTGTGGTCTGTGTTGCTTTGTTACTTAAAGCTGAGAAAAATACACCTCTTTTTTATTTAAATACACTGAAAAATTACAGAGACAAAATCATTCTGTACTTGTTAATGCCAACAAAACTTATGCCCTAGCCTTACAAAATGTAAATGAGACATTTAACTGACTGCTTTTAAAAAAAAACATAAAAAGCACTATTCTGTATTTAATGGTGCTTGTGGGGTAATGCCATGGTGGTACCAGTAATTAAGGTTTGAGGCAAGTCTTATGTTTTTAGGGAACTCTCTAAAGGCATACTGAGGTGTATAAATGAATTAAATACTCCATCTTAGTTAATTATCCCTTGCAAACCCTTCAACACTTTTCAGCTAAAGACTGTGCCCAAAAGAAGGAAATATAATTTTACAAAAAATTACACTAACAGTTTATTTTTGCTGTCTGTCTTGTTTGATATAAAATCCTCAGTTTTCAACAACTAATTGAAAATATTTGAAGAGGCTGCTTTCAAAACATTTCAACATCCCTCAGTTGTTTTTGAAGAGTCTTCCAGATTGCCAGTTCAAATGTTTTAATTCTTCAATTCTTTAATCCATCAAATTAGAGAAAGTATCTAGACAAAGGATGATCAACTGAAGGACTCCATTTATTATTGCTGCTTCCTTTGCTAGCTTTGATAAATATTCTCATCAGCTTTTCTTAAAATTCTTCTCAGGCCATATAAGCAGCTACATCTAGGGTACCTGAGGAGAAAGATGTCCTACACTAGGATTTCTGTAATGAAGAGAATGCACATGCTGTGCTTTAAACAAAACTGTGTTGTCATTTTGTCTGTTTTGCCTTTTAATATATAGGGGAGAGGAGTGATCTGCTTAACCCTCTTCAGAAAATGCTGTAGTATCAGAGTTTTATACTTGGAGGGTATCAGAACATTTCTGTGCAGTTAAATTGTAACATGTTTTACTCTCATTTAAGATTCTAGATGCCATGAACAAGGACTGTGGGATCCCACTAAGTCAGTTACAAGTAGATGGAGGAATGACCAATAACAAAATCTTCATGCAACTCCAATCAGACATTCTCTGTATTCCAGTAGGTAAGATGAATTTACAGCTCCTGCTTTCTTTTTAATACTGAAAACAACATTAGTTTGTAATGGCTGTTGAGAGCAAATTGGATAGCTTGCTTTGCTGTTGTATCTTGATAGATATGTCAGTCTTTAGTTCTGATGTCATCAAGGTGACTTCCATTAAAAATCACTATGGTCTTCTCTGTGTTTTGCTTTAGTAAAGCCATCAATGCCTGAAACAACAGCTTTAGGAGCTGCTATGGCAGCAGGAGCTGCAGAGGGTGTTGAAGTTTGGAGTTTGAATCCTGGAGATTTGACAGCAGTGACATGTGAACGATTTGAACCACAGATCAACCCAGAGGGTAAAATCTTTTCATGTTACCTGAGCTGGAAACTTATTTTTTCACAGATGTTGACAGGACTGGTTTTGGATACTGTTCTTCTAGCTTTAAAAAGCCTACATTAATTATTGCTTTTTAGCTAGCTATCTTTCTCATCAGTTCTGAAGTGCTTGTAGAGATGGAAAATATGTACTTGACATAATTAATTCCTGTGCAAGATGAATGCTTTTTTGTCTTTTCAATTATTTCTTAATTTTTTGGTACATAATTTTGTCTTAGCATTTTGATTATAATTACTTCTAAAATCCCTACTGCAAGACAGCATTGGAAGGGTTTCTACTTAAATTGCTCAATTTTGTCCTGCTTGTAAATCTTCTTATTGGTGAACATGAAGAAAATTCCTTTTATTTCTTCTTACTGTGCATAACTCTGGGTTTTGGGGTATAGTATTTTTTTATATTCAGAAAAGAAATTTATATTCCTTTCTCTGTGCAAAGAAGTGGTACTGTGCAAAAGAGTGAAAAACTCACATTGCTGTATCCAGTTCTTAAATACTTGTGGTTGTATTCCTATGTATTGAGAGGCTTTTCTGTTTTCTGATTTCTTATTTTCAGAAAGTGAATATCGCTATGCCAGATGGAAGAAAGCTGTGATGAAGTCTATGGGATGGGAGACAAGTGATGTTCCTTCAAATGGTAAACCAAAAATTTATGCAGGTCAGGTGTTATTAATTAGGCAGTTAACCACGTAGCTCATCTGGCTTCTGTTGACCTTTTCTGTTCATACCATCTCTGGACTATTATAGTGATTGAAAGGTCATTACTTAAATCCACTGTGGAAACAAAGCAGGAAAATAGCTGGGCCTTCCTCCTGAAAGGAGGGCACAAGCAATATCTTATAGAACACTTGCAGGTTTTGCAGAATGGCACTGATTTACAAAGCAAAAAATCTTGCCTGCAAGATGAGATACAGCACAATTCTAAGAGTACAGGGACTTTGTAAACTTTCTTGTACCATAAATTTGTGCTGCAAAGGAGAAAAGTTCCATCCTGTGGTTTTGCTTGCTGTATCTTGCCTTCATTATTTGCTATGTAGGAAGGAAGGATTGATATCCACATCAAAATCTATTTGACCCATGGGGGGTAAGAGCAAGGAGTTATCACAAAGCCAAGAATTACACAGATCTATTGTTCACATACAGAAAATATGAAAACACTTTTGAAGGACTGAACAAGATCTTTCTTCTGAAGTAGAAAGCTTCCTCATCTGTCACATTTGAATTCAATTAAACCTGCAATCTTCTGTGATCTATAATTTGAATTTTTATTTTCGTATTATTTTGGGATAAGTTTTTAGTTCTGAGTAATAATATAACACATTATTTATAGGCTTTTTCTTCATTTAATTTCCCTTTTTATTGGAAAATCTATTAAAATGAAAAGTACTAAATAATCCTCAAAATTTTAACTCCCCCCACAATCCAAAATGCACAGTTGGAGCCCTCAAGCTGCGTGTGGCCACTTTCTTCTTGAAAGCTAAAATTTTCCTTTTGCCATCCTATTTGATTTAAATATTTTATTTAACACTTTGGTTTGTGGTTTGCAAACAATTCTGTCAAGGCTGTTAGGAAGGGAAACGGGTAACTTAACATGAGCAATACAATTCCTTTCAGTGCTGGCCTTTATGATTTTACTCTTATATCTAACCTGATGCTTATCTTACTAGGATAAAACATTCTGTCTTGGAGTAAATAAATCTGGATTTTTTTTCTTCAGTTTATATGAAGAGATATGTTAATCTTAACTTACTTTAACGATTTTCTGGTCTAACACCTGGGGGGAAAATGTTATTTTCCTTAGTTCTTTGATACTTTAGGGGTAGGTTAGGATTGGAGAATACTAGAAATGGGCTCTCAGCCTAGCTGACAGTGGAATTTGGACTTGAACTCTTAAAGAGAGAAACTGTTTTGAATTATTATGGGGTTTATGCAAATAATATTTTTTTAGTTCTACTAAATGTCACTACATTTGTTACTTTTTGCTTTTCATATATATTTAACACATATATTGCAATTTATATATATATTTCTCTTTTGATTTGCCTGACTGGAAACACCATCCCCTGGATGCCTTCAGGTGACAGTAGTATCTTCTGTAGTCTGCCTTTGGGTTTTTTTGTTATGAGTAGCATGGTAATGTTAATCGGAGCAAGGTACCTCTCAGGTTAGTTATTATTTGAACTAGATCACTTTAAAAACTATCTGCACTATTTTAAGTTTTGAGTTTTTGGTATTCCATCTGTCTGTTTCTAGCAAAAATGACTGATGCTTTTTGTTGTTCATGCACACAAACATTCGAGGATGTGAATTAGGCATAACGTACCTAAAGGAACCAACACAATGCCATCTGAAATCCATCTTCATGTGCCATTTGATTTGTAGCTGTTGAATGCACATGAAACCTTGGACTCTCCCTTCCCTTTGTCTATCTGTGCAGATTGCACACAGTTTATAAAAGGGATACAGGTTGGAGCAGCCTAGCAGAGTTCTGCATTGCCTGCTTTGAAGTGTGCATGGCAGATAGAATAAGGTTCCATCCTTTATCCTGTATTTCTTCTTGCACTGTTTTTCATTATTTTGAGGATCTTGTTAAAGTTAAGTGAAAACTTTTTTATCTGTCCCTGAAAGACTTCATGCACCTGTTTGATTTTTCTGAATCCCTCTTAACTATTGTATTGTTAGAAATCTTCACCTACTAAATCTATAAAACATTCTTCTTCTACTTTGCTCTTGATGGATAAGTGAATTAATTTAGTCTAAAAGGAAGAGACACTAAAAGGCTTAGCTGCAAAACTGGGAAGGGACTGTGTGCATATGCAATGAAGATGCATCTTCAACCTGTTTATATACAATTTATTTTAAAAGAAAACTCTTAATATAGATGACAGTGTTAGTTACTTATGCCAGAAGTAAGATATTTCATTAAACATGTTTACGGTAAGAAAAGGAAGTTTATTTGATGATGTCATTTATTCCTTGTCACAGAATTTCATTCCAGAGAAAGTATTTTACAGTATAGGCATTGTTGCTGCTTAGTAACCTGCTGTTTAGTAAGGGGGTTGTTTAGTTTTCTTTTTTTTGTTTTGGTTTTGGAGGGATAGGCAGTGAGTGTTAATTAAACAGACAATTGAGGACTCTAGAATGCTCCTGTGGTGATATGTTTGTATTTTGTTTCTACTCATTCAGCCTGAATTAACCATTCAGCTGTAATTTTCCTTGCATGGAAGAGATAGTTGCAGCTTGTAGGAGAACTAAAATCAAACTAACAAGTGCTAGGCAAAAATCAAAATGAACAAATGGATTGATGGTGATTTACTAACTCTGGAATGTATCTGTGAGTAAAAAAGATCTATATTATGAAGAATAAAATAAATAAGCTGTGAATAAATGGGTAAATTTTTAACAAGGTGAACAAAGTAACATGAGTATAAATTTTAGATCAAGTGTTTCACCACATAGAGGATACCTAATATCAAAAACAATATGGAAAATCAATGATAAATGAGCAACTTAAATTCTGGAATTGCTTTTTAAAAACAACTAATCAGTAACCTCCGTATTAAACCTGCACTGCTGGAAGTCATAAGAGAAGATTTCTTTTACTCCTTTCTTTAAGCTTGTCAGTGCCTTTCTGACTCACAACTGGGAAATATGTTCATCTCAACTCACTGTGGCCTTTAGAACCCATTTTTGACCTTGTTTTCAGATAACAGTAACTATTGATATGGTTGTTATCACTATGTATACATAGTTGTTATTCCTACCAGTATAATTTATATATTTTATATATATAATATACTTTATATATTAATATACTGAGTTACCATTTACATGGTAAACTTGGAAAGAGAAGTTGTGAGAAATTTCCTGTTCTTTACTTTAAAAATTATGGAACCTTTTAAAAAAGGAACAGCAACAGTAATGTTATGTACAGGGTATAGTATTGCCCAGAGTGCATTAGTGTAGAGCATGAGATAGAGAATTTGCATTGTCAGTTGGAGCACTGCTGCTTCCCCCTTAGACACTTGCTCTGGTAATGCCCTTTTGGTTTTAAAAGCTACAACTTGCTGACCAGGCTTTCCTTCTAATTCAGTACAGATACTCCCTTTAATTCATTTATTACATTTTATCTTTTAGTGAAACACTGTAACTCCAATGCAGTCATTAGAGTAGTAGGTTTGAGGATTGAATTTAGGGAGGATTGAATTCATCCTTCGTGTGCTGAAACAGCAGTAAGTCTTGCATAGCAACAGTGCTGATGTTGAACATCTCTCTCTAGGGCAGGGCCGTGATTTTACAGCTACTGAAATGTGTAGGAAAATCTGCTGTGCCAGAATAGAGAGCCCTAGCATAGCAAAACCCCTTTTACAGAACTGCTAAGCTGCCTTTTCATGTGGCACCTGATGACTGAACAATACTGCATTTAATTATATATAATTGCATAATTTCATGAAAATCAGAACGATTGTTTGTGCCTTATTTTATGATCTTCATTCTTCTCTCCTGGGGAGAAATGAAGAAATGAATGGTATTTTTCACAATTGAAGCAAGTTGTGTATAACAACTGGAGTCCTTATGCTAAGATTTTTTCAAGTTTTTCACACTCATTTTGGAAGTGGACATCAGAGTGATTTCAATATATTCCATAGCTGTTTTTTTGTTTTTTTTTTTTTTTTTTTATGGGGGTGGGTAGGAGTTTACTGAAAATGATCCTATATTTCATTGGAATTAAAATTTAAATAAATGCCTTTGTGGGCTTAAATTGGCATCTCTCAAGTGAGGTATAGTGTGGGTTGGCTATATATGGGGCCTTATGTGGCATCTGGGGCATAGAGTTCTTTGATTTTATACTGAATAATAGAATATTATCATTCTGAATCACAGAATGAGACATCAGTGCTGATAGCAAAACTATATTCTACTATTCTCCCTGCTTAAACACCCTGTGGGTTTTGGGTTTTTTTTAGATTATGGTTTTCCTTTTTAGTTCCTTGTGTTGTGATTTTTACTGCCAAATTGCATACTAATGTATATATAGGGATCACTGTGCAGTTCTGCAATATAATTTCAACAATATTTTCCAAATTTCTGAAAGTCAAGCTCATATTTAGAAGAAAATGAGATTAAATTACCTTCTTTCAATTCTTCTACTTGTTAAAAATTTACCCATCTTAGTAGTGTGGTCTCTGCTCCCCTACTCTGCACATCCCATGCATTTAAGAGCTGGCTTGTCTGGTGTCACAAGACATATCTAATTTATCATTGCAGTAGTTGAAAACAAAAGTTGGTTTTACTGAATTCCTCTTACGGCTCAGCTGTGTTATAGAGTGTTACTAATGTTTTAGAATAAGTTCTGTATTCCTAATGCACACATTTTTTTATTTAAGGTAAATGTCCTTAGTGGACTCACTGGATGCAGCTGATTTTTTATTTCGGTTTATTTTGTTGTCTGAAGAGATTCCACCACCAACGTGATTATGCTACTTTTGTGGTTCAATCTATTCATGAATCCATCTGTCACCAGTCCCTGCGTAACTTCCCGGTGGTGCACTGAAAATTCAGTCTTCAACCCTTCATTACTCTGTTCCCTTATCCAAATCAATTCCAAATGCACTGGAAGCCTTTGTGTGGGCTATCTCACATCATCCTCTAAAATTTCACAAACTCTAGCTTTTTCTGAGAAAGTGGTATGAAAAAAACCTGCAATCTCTGAGGTAATGATGGCATATGTTTAGCTGTCCTTTTCAGGAGTTTGGTACTTCATGCAACACACTTCAGAAAATTAATGATGCACTATGGAACTTTATAAACATCTTTCAATTCTTCCAGCTGCTATAAATTACTTTTCATATGCCAATGGTTGCCAAAGATGTTTTATTGTAGTTGCCACTGGTCTGAAACACCTTCCATGGTACAAACCTTTTAAACACTAGCCCAAGATGGATTACCATAGCACACATTGCCACTGGTTTGGCAGTGAGGAGGTTGCTGCTATGGTCCACAGAGTATTGCTGACACATTCAGTTGAAAGGTTAAAAAGTTGGATTTGGCTCTGGCACATGTAGTCACTTGGCCCATTCTAAGTATTTATGACACCAAGTCCTGTAGTTGTACCTTTAAAGAGATGATAATGTTTTGGTTAAGGCCATGTTTCATCTTGTGGTTTTGTGCTAGATTGGAAAGACAAGTTTGGTGCAGCATGTTATTGACAGGACAGCTGCTTGGTCCTCAGCATCTGATAACTCTTCAAACTACTCTGTACAGTGCACTTTTCTTGACCAATACTGCATATATCCTGTCATCCTGCTTAAGTGACTATTCGTTATACTTTAGAAAGTTGAAGCTAACTTAGTTTTCATTAAAGAGGGTCCACTCCAAACTAAATATCAGTGCTTTAGTTCTTGATTTCATTTAGTATATCTCAGGGACCAAGTTCTCCCTTTCAGTTTCCATGTCCATAGTTTTAACTGCAAGTTGTTGCAAAATATGCTGGGACAATCCAAAACCCTGGCTCAGTAGAGTAACTACTGGCACCTGAAATGGGCCACTGGAATTTACAGGCAATGGTGACAACTGAATCACATCCACTTTGAAATCTTTTGTTTTCCACATGAAAGGAGTGAGGTAATAATCTTATCTTCAGCTTTCCTGATGGTACCGACAGCATCCCAAATGCCAGCCTTATTAGTTAGGTCAAGGAAAAGGAGTTCTTGTGTAGTGATGTTAGATGGGTATGGAATGGCAGCAAGGTTAAATGTGGGAACAACACAGAGAATTTCAAAGATGTGTTTAAATGCACTAGGAGTTAAAGGGAGAGGTTTTTTGTGTGCATTGTTCTTAAAGATTTTTTGTCTTTAACGAAGTTTTCCTTTGATTAGAGGCTTAGTTTTTAAAAGGATGTTATATATGTCTGAAGCAATGAATTGCACAGAAGTTCAGGTCTGTACAATATATTTAATATCAAATGCATATTAATTGCCTTTTTATTGTCAAGTGCAATGACTTTTGAAAATGTGACTTTTAACTTAGAAGATAGAGAAGGAACATTTTTTGTCCTGTGGTTGCATGTATAACTTCAGCAGAGAGAAGGGATTTTGTACACAAGTGAAAATATAACAGCATCATTCAAATCCTGTCTCTCCTGTATATACTCACATGGGAAGAGTAACAGCCAAAATATCTGGCTGTTTCCAGTTTGTATTGGAGAGGTGAAGAGTGAAAAAAGAATATGATCCCATAGAAAATTTTTCATACTCCTTACCTTTACTCTGAGCTGGTTTTGATCCCACTGTACCCAAGGAAGAGGAGTGGAGCAGCCTGTGGAACACAGGGAGCAGGGGCAGCACACACCTCAAACTCTGGACTTCTGAATATGACCTCTGAGTCTTGCCAAAACCACTGAAGTGCTGAACCTGGGAATGAATAATGCTGAAGTATTGCCTTTGCCCGTGATAAATGTGGCAGGGGGAAAGCTTGTACCTAACAAGTAGGAGAGGGATTTTTTGCTGCTTTTCTGACTTATCTTTTACTGGGAAACATAATTCCTATTAATTTTTCACTGAGTAAGAATCATTATTTTATTTTCAATTGCTGTTGCAAATGTTTTTTAAGAGTTTCACATCACTGTTAACTTTCTACCAACATAGTTGAAATATATTGTAAACTGCTTGTTGGCGGGGAGGGGACAAACTGTTAAAGTTAGCTTTTTGTGAAGCTGTGATTTATTTTTTTTCTATGAATTACCAGTTTATAAATTCTTAATTGAGAAATGCATTAACTTGGTATTAAAGTACCATAAATGAATTGATGTAAGGTGTCGGTTTATTCTTGCACATCATCTTTCAGACACATTGTCACTAATATTTTTACATGAGGCACAAGTATACACTGATGTGTATAAAGCAGTAATGCAGCCTCTCTTTACATGCTTTTAGTTGCTCAGCTGTACAGGTGAAACACATGCAATTCTGTATTCCGCTTCAGTGATGTAAGGACTCAAGGACTGGATTAGAAATCACATTTTCTCAAGTCCCTCCATGTTCAATTTTCATGAAAAATCAGGAAAACACAAGTAAAAGGACAGGAACGAACATGGTTGTAGTACAGGTTTGATGGAAAGGTGGGGTGGAGTCAATACACCATCCAGGTTTAGGTCTTGTACCATAGTCTGGCAATTGCTACAGATTCAAAAGCCTTTGTGAGCTGTGGGGAGAAATGTTCATGAAAGGCAAACATCGCTGGGGGTGGTAGCTGGGAGCAGAAGGTGCTTCTGTTTGTTTAAGAAAGGGGAATGGGGTGAATCTGATCAGTACATTTAAGGAGTGTGCACCTGCTGGATTCTTACTCTGTCTCTTTGTGGCTTCCAGCTGCCTTCTACATACCCAGTGCTCCATGATTATCCAAGGATCTGGCCTTCATCCGTAGCCTTTACAGATCTTTAGTATTCACAAATCGTTAGTCTCCTATATGGAAAAATCAGTTGTGTGTGACAGAAACAGAACACACACACACACCGACACACATCCTGGAAACAAAAATACATTTAAATTTCACATCAGCACACAAACTGAGGTAACACCTTATCACTCAATATCAGGCTTCTCTCTCTGCTGATGAGACTCCAGTGTCTTCCTTTCACATGGCAGAATTGCAACCTTGCCTTTGGCTGCCCTGCACAAGAGCATACTCAAATTTCATGACTCATCAAGCAGGAATTATGAGATTAGAATTATGAGAGATTAGAATTATTATAATTATGAGATTAGAATTTTATTAATTTAGTTAGTTTCAGATGCTTATAAATAATTTTTTATAACAAAAGTTAATACAATGTCTGTTACTGGAACTCTGTGCAGTATAAGCAAGCTTAATATCCATGTCAGCATCCAAGCTCTAATCTTTTCATCTAAAGAGCCCTAGATCTGTATCAGCTATTGGAATGCTGTCCCACTATGAGCTGTGGCTGGGCTCAGTGTGGTTGCTGTATGTACGAGTATGTTTTTCTAATTACTATATATATTATGTATAAATTACTAGAATTTATGGAAGTAGTACTCTTCAATCATGGAGGTAAAGATGGGCAAATGAGTAGCAGCCCTTTAAAGCTGGGAAGTGGCACAAGAGAATTGCTGGAATGGTTTGTCCAGAGGGCCCAGTGCTGTCCTGAGGGATCTCTACAGGCTGGAGAAATGAGCCTGATGAAGCTCTGCAAGGAGAAGTGCCAAGTCCCACCCCAGGAGGGGCAAACCCCTACACTGGGACAGGCCAGGGACCACCCTGCTGGGAAACAGCCCTGCAGGACAGGTCCAGGGGGTTCCTGGTGGAAACCAAGTTGAACCCTTGTTTCCAGCACTTGAACAAAGAAGGCTAACAGACCTCAGGCTGGGTCAGGCAGAGCACCAGCTGCAGGTCAGGGGAGGTGATCCTTCACTCAGCCCTGCTCAGGTACACTGTTGCCCACAGCAGCCATGGATATGTTCAGTGGAAATGTTCAATGCCAAGTTGGATGGGGCTTTGAGTAACCTGGTCTAGTGGAAAATGTCCCTGCCCATGGCAGAGTAGCTGGAACTACATCATCTTTAAGATCCATTCCAGCCCAAAGCATTCCATGATTCTGGGATACCTGAAGTGCTGCATCCTGCTCTGGGATTGCCAGGATAAGAGAGATGCAGACATAACAGAGACCTGTGACAGGCCACAAAGATGGATGAAGTGTTAGAGGATTTGTCATGGGTGAGAAGTTGAGACACCTGCGCATATTCAACTTGGAGAGAGCTCAGATATAAATTCCTGACCTAAGGACTAAAGGCCAGACACTTCTCAGTGGTGCCAGGTGACAGAATAAGAGACAAAGGACGCAAGTGAGCGCAGAAAATCTCATTCAAAAAATAGAAAACAATGTTTTATTCTGAGGGTGGTCACACAAGGGAGCAGGTTGCTCAGAAAGGTGGGATCTCCATCCAAGATACTCAAAACCTGATGGGACATGGCCCTGATCTCACTGACTGCTCTGAGCAGAGAGTTGGCCCAGAGGTGCTCTCCTGCCTTGGTCCATCTGTGGGGCTGGTTAGATCAGCCACAGCTCAACCCCAGAACAGGCTGAAGGCTTGAGCCAGCTCAGAACAAAGGCATGGGGAAAGCCCATGCTGGTTTATTTGGGCAAAACCAGTTCAGTTTGTATGAACCAGCTGTCACCCACTGTTGTATTTCAACATTCTTCAGCTGGCAGTCTTACTGTGTTACCCTGTGTACGTATTTGCTTTGGAAGACTCAGCACGACTGTGTGGGCTGGTTATCTTGCTTGGTTTAGTTCTGAGAGATATTGTCTTAAGCAGTTGCAGTGGGAATTTAAGTAAAATTACTCTTTTTCAGATTTCTGATTGCTTTAATCTAACACCCTATTTTTCATAGGGAATTACACCACCAGGTGGTTCAAAGGAGCCTAGAAGGCGAGCATGGGATAATGTGTTTCCAGAGAGATCCCAGTTAAATTGCAGTTAACAAAACCTAAAAGTGTGGGGTCCTAAAGTTTTTTGTAATGGGAAGATATCAGTTTGAGAGTAATTATATTTTTTTTTCTGTAGGGCTTTTTTTTCTTCAAATCTATCAGCTGCTGGTCTAGGAGTTCCTTCTCTGACTATCCTTCAAAGTACATCCACTTCAGCTGGAAGGATCTCTCACACTGTTCCTTCTCAGTTCTGAAGGGAGGGGGTGCTTTGAAAACTGACGATCCAGCAGCTCTAGCTTCCTGATCACCTGACACACTTCCTAGGTCTTGTGCAACTAGAAAACAGACAGGATGGCACTGGCCAGCAGTTGTCACTGTCTAGAACAAGCATTTTCCCTCCCATGACTAAAGCCAGTTGCAGTTGTATTCTGGTTGTTCTGGCAAGAGGATGAGTTAGCATGCTCAACAGCACTCACATTTCCTTTGCTGCTTCACAAACAGCTTCAGGGTTTGGGGGTATATCACTTCAGCTTCTTTTTTTTTGCTAAGCTTTCATTCCTATCCCTCTTTCTTGCACAGGTTTTCTTACAGGTGGAGCCATTGCTAAAAAATTGCTGCAGAGCTTATTGTTTGATACAGATTCATGAGCTCTTTGCCTTTAGCTTTTATGAGCACAGAAATTCCTTTGTCATTACTACTCACTCTTCAACACCAGGAGTCAGTTGAGAAGATACATAACACAAATATGAATGCCCTTCCCTTCATGCTGTTTCAGTAATAAAATCATTTTCTTCCACAAACACTAAAGCCAAGTGCTGCACCAGTATGAAGGAAGGTTACTTGAAAAATTGTATAAACTGCTTCAATCTCTATCAGCTTATAACTAGAAACTAAGCCCAAGTCTTCTGTGGACAGCATTTCTGGGAAACTAATGTTTCAGTGCAGCTTGTCAACCTTGATTTCTCAAGGGCAATTGATTCTCCAGTTGTACAATTCCGAAGAACTGACTCTTCAGCAGAAGAAAGTGCTTTAACAAAATAAAATGCTTTTAGAGATCTCACAGTAGAAATACTGGAGGCATCAGATATTCTCCACATGTTGGCTTTTTTTTAAGGAAAACGAGGAAAAGTGGGAAATCTGAAACATGCAAGAATCATATTGTCACTGTAAAGCAAAATACAAGATGATAACTATAATATTGTTCTCAGCTAAACTTCAAGACGTATTTTTAAGTCTTTGCACCAGGAAATAGGTATGCATCACCAACACAAGCTATTTTTATGGACTCTAGCTCTCTAAAAGGTGCAGACCACTTCAGGTGCAACATGATGCCTCTGTCCTGGGACTCTAATACATTAATCTTAAAGAAAATAAATTGCACTTTGTCTTGCTTTGTATTTCAGCTCACTGATGATGAACTTCTACCTCAAGTCAGGGACTGCTATATCCAGCAACACATATTGGACCATGCCATCATAACATTGACTCTTACCAGACTTTTTGTTTGACTTCTGATATCACACCAACAAACAAGTACACACAAGGCAGGGTTTGTCAAACTTCAAAATATTATGTTGAGCAATGCTAAGTACAATTCATATGAATATAGTTAATGATTAAATTAAATGAAACATAATTGTGCTGAAAGATTTTATTTGCTAATCTTGAAATAGGTTGTTTGCTTATTCATGAGGATGTGAAATACAGAGTCGCAATTGATGTGCAGATGAGCTACACTGTATATTGGAATATGCAGGTAGGGTTTTATTATTCAGTGTGTGAGGTAAGCACTTAAGAAAGGTAGAAAAAACATATCTGAATTTTAGCAGTTCAGAACACAGTGTAACATGATAGTAGATCAATATAAGCAACAGGATGGTTAAAGGTCATAACAGCAGGAGGACACTGGTTTACAGAATATCCTTGATATATCTGAAATTGTTGGGACAGTTCATTACAGCTTCATTAAAGAAAGCAAATCAGTTATTCCCACTTGCTTTTCAAAATCTGTTGAAACTATCACATTGGCATTTGGCACATATTATCAAAATGAAAATGTTGAAATCATTATTTAAATATTTATGCAGAAACATGAGTCACAGCTGTACTACCCTACAATAGAAACAAAGATAACATCAGCATGCGGGCAGCTCGCTTACACACTGTAGATCAGTTCTGCCAAACTAGTTTGCACCAAATGTTTGGTACTAAACACTTATGAGGAAAGACAGTGAGGTCTTTCATAATAAAATCTTTAAAAAATAAGTGGTGTGGTAATTCTTGTTTACAGATATTCCCTTAAGATTGTTCATATTACAAATTTCCACCTAAAAGTCAGGAAGTTCCAGCACTAAGATTACACACAGACCTAGTAGTCCATATCCATTGAAGTATAATTAGTAATTTCTTTCTCTCGGTGGGTATTTCATTTTGGACACTGTCTAAACTTTGAAATTATTGATGTTCCATAATGAAGAAAATGGATGTAATTAAGATCCGTGTATTTGTTGTTTCTCTTTTATTTTGAAGTTAGAGGTTTTGTAAAGCATGACATGAAATTATGAAATTATGACTGAAAATGAGCCACAACCTTTGTAGACACACCTCTAAGGTACCTCTCTCTCGTTCTCTTGTGGCACTGTAAACACAGACATGTTCAGAAGGCTGCTAGCAGTTGTTGGTTTATTATTTTGGGTTTGCTTATCTACTCCATCATTTTGTCTGGACTTGGTGTCAGTAAAAGTGTTCCTGCTTCAGAGCAGGAACAAGGGGCTGGGGTTTCTCCATCTGTCCCCTCACCCTGCTAGTGTATTGATATAATATGTGGCAGCCTTAGAGCTGACATGTATCACACACAGATGCCAGGTAACATCCTATTTTCAAAGCACGTTTTCAGACCATGTACTCCTTTTTCCACCTTTATCATGTATACCCTCTCTTGCTGGATAGCTGTGTAGCTCCAGCCCAACAGAAACACTATACAGAGGGGTGGGCTAAACAAGAGTTCTGCCGAAGTCCACACATTGAGGGTTTGTTTGTGTTCAGGGTAGAATGTTACAGATTTTGACAGGTCTGGCTTACATCATGTCAAGAACAGAGTACTGCTTCTGGAAAAAAGCATTTGGCAGTGAAAAAAAATGAGTGTTTGATGCACTGAATTTGTATAAATTCAAAGGCCCTCTCTTTCCCAGGCTCAGTGCTGAAGCCAGGCCCACACAGTAGCCTGCCCAGCAGAGCTGTGCTGCCCATGGCACACAGGATACCCTGCTGGGTTGCTGATGTGCTGCCTGCACAACCCACAAATAATGGCACTGCTGTGCTCTCACTGGCCTTTTGGGCATTGGGGCTGATCTAAAACCTCTGTATTAGTGCCACAAAATTGCTGTACTGCTATCTTGTTTCTCTGCATTTAGAAAGGCTTTTGCAGAGCTCGCCTTGGCATCATGGGCCTGAACTAAACCAGGCTGTTACCAGAGCAATTTCAACAGCTCATTTTTCAGGGCAAGTCACATAATACTTCTAATTTAAATGAGTAAGAACAAATAGAGTCTATTCAAAACCAATCTTTCTTCAGAGAAGACAAATTTCCAAATCGTTCAAGAAAACAATTAATGGTGAGAGTTTACAAAAGTGAGAGAATCTCTTCAATTTGGGTGTATGCACAGGTAAGATTGATCAATTCTTCAGTCCCCTTTGTCCTTACATTGAGCTTGAGCAGCATCCCACATGGTGGTAATTTTCCAAAGAACAAAAAATAGATTTGTCACCACTGTCATTTTCTTACCAGAGCAGATGTTAAGGAAATGTGGTTCTGACTGTAAATATGAAAATATTGTTTGATCAGTCAAGTAACTACATTCCTGGCCCCATGTGTGGGGCTTATCATTTAGCGATGCATATTTCATACACAGAAGTCACTTGCTCTGATATTTATTATGCTATTATGTTCATTTTCAACAAGTCTATACTCATTTTACTTCTTTGACATTTTCATCATCTGCTAGTGCCACCTGGGTTAACTTTTAGTTAATGCCACAAGTGACTTGAAATAGTAAATAATTGTGCAATTTATAAACTGCAATATAAACAAAGCAAAGCAAAAACATGTCCACATGGGTATGGTAAGTTCTGCTTTGAATCTGAAGCTTCTGATTGATTAAAAGTTTAAAGCACAAATTGTATTTTCTGAACATGGGAGCTTTCTTAATCTCATTTTGCCTTTGTTGAAAAGTACCATCTGTTTATAATTTAAGACAAGACACTTGTTGACTGTGTTAATTTCTCAAGAAAGCTCAATTCACTTATAATTAAAGGCGTTCACTTGGCAGTTTGATGAACAGAAGTCCTTTGTTTATTCACAAAGAGAGCCATGTGCAGGCAGCACACTAAGTCTTGCTCTCTCACCCTCGTGCATCACATACCCAAGCAGATTCTTGCTGCCAATTAAATCTGGGCCATCCTGGGCAGAGGATGTGTGGTGAGATTACCCTTTGTCCCTTGTTGGATGGATATCATCGGCAGTAGGTGGGCAAACACCACTGGCTTTGTGTCAGTACCCTGTGGCTGGATCTGTCAGGCAATGACCTGGCATCATCCTGGATCCCATTCATTCACTTTCCTGCATGCATTTCTCTTCTATTCTCTTCGTTTACTGACTGTTTTCACGCCCTTTTTAAATGACTCAAAATAAGACTAACAGCAGTGGGACCAGCAGCTGGCCCTAAACTCGTGCCCAATGTGCACCACAAGCTGGTATTTTGGGAGGACTTCAGGATCTTTGAGGAATGATTTTGGACCTTCAAAGGCAGCAAGACTCTCTGGGCTTGCAATAGGACTGAATAATTCGCCTGGGGTCACACCAGGATTCTTTTGCTCAGGGCTGTCACTCTCAAACAGCAGGACCTAAACAGGTAGTCTGATCAAAGATCGAGTCCTCAGCCTGAATGGCAGCCACAGGCAGCTCCCACTCAGCCATTCACATCATGTCAGCTTTGCCCAGATGACATTTAGAAACCTGCCAGGGTCTTTGACAAAAAATAAAGCCAATTTTAAAATCCAGAGTACGGCAATTACTCAGGTTTATCAAATTTATCAAATAAATTGTGTAAAGGAAGTAGACTTAAAGCACTACAAAAGTTTTAATTAGAATTTATTTTAGTATGTAAAAAGAAACTACCGACTTTCATAATTAAATCTTGGCAAAATGATTTTAATGAAAATGCCAGCGTGCAAATTGCATTAATTGTGTAAAGCTACTCAATATGGCTTTCTCTGCTACTTTGCTGATAGAGTAGAAAGAAGGATGAAAACACCATGCCAAAACCTCTCTGCACAAGAGTGGATATTAGTCACTTCAAATTCTTTCCTGTTTAATAGAATGCATTAGCTTAACTTTCAGAGGGAGGAAAGTAATATTCTCAGTGGTGAAAAACAGCTGGGTATCATTAATGGCTTGAAAGTGGAGGTGGTGCTTTCATCACTTCCATTTCACTTCCTCCTCCCTTCTGACTCCTTTTCAGAGCTATAGCTTTATTTTCCCCTGTTCTCACTTAACTGATTCCTAATTACAGCTTTCTGGCAAAATGAAGCTGGATTTTTGCAGGTTTCCTTCTATATCTTGTCAAGCAAGACACTGGTGTGTAATGTTCAACAGATTTGCTTTTTCTCTGGGTTATGTTTCTTTTGTTGTCTGAACCACTTCACAAAAAATGAGAGAAGCTCTCCCACATCACATGTGCTCAAACCCCCTCCCTCCTGACTCCTCCACAAGTGGAGCTCCAACTTTGATATGAAAAGGACAGACAACTTTTATTATGTTACCTCTTTTTCCATCAATGACTCTTGCCTCCAAAGGTGGCTGCAGCCCTCTGCACATCCTGCTCTGGAGAGCCCTTGTTCTCCCCTTGCCCTGCCCCAAAGCCACAGCTGGAGCAGAAGGCAAGGCTGTGTGCAGCACATCCAAAGGAATGTTTTCTTCCTCTTATCCCAAATCTGTTCATCTTCCTTTCTGTGACCCATGGGCAGGAGGAAGGACAAATAGAAATGGTTTTTATGTGGCCTAGTCTTTCTCTCTGCTACCTCTTTTGTCCTTGTCTTTGTAGATAAAGAAATTTTTATGGTTTCTAAGAAATAAGAAAGGTAAAATCTCTGACTTTTGCAGCAGCTGATGCTTGTTGCTCTTCCCAGGAAGGAGTTGTCAAGAAAAGAGGAATTTCTTTGGGGCAGTCCAACAGCTGAAGACCAGATTTTGCAGGGTTAACTCCAGTCAGAGACAAAATGCCACCATTAAAGACATGTCTGGAAAAGGCCACAAAACAGAAGAATTGTCATCCTGTGTCTATTTGTACCCTCCTATGGCCAGGATCCAGTGTTAACTGTATATTACTATACCCAGTCTCATACTAAAGATGAATTTCCTTGTTCTCCCATACTCCTTCACCTGGTACATACTTTTCTCCTGATTGCTGCTCATTCCTTTCACAGTAGGAGACCCTGCTGCTCTTTGTTTTATGCATTAGCAAAAGCCCTGGTGGCACTCCTGGATGATCAATAGACGAGTCACAGCCCGTGGCATTTAATTATTTACAACTGTGCCCCAAACAGGTTTCAGTGATACAGCTGTGGTTCTGTGGTGGAAGGTAAAGCTCTTAATTAATAAATTGCTCATCCCACAGGGATGGGGGTGGATGTTTTTCACTGCCACCAGCTCCTCTGTTACTGCCATCCTTTAATTGGTGAGGAAAGTCATGAGGCCTCACCACTGCCCCAGGGATGATGCATTACCAAATGAGGTAGGTGCATATTCCAAGGAACACAGGCAGGATAAAGGGTTTATTCCCTTCCTCTAGGGGACTACAACTGGTTTCTTAGCCACTGATGTTTTGCTTTTCCACCTTCTCCTTCCCCAGGGATCACTTTTCCACTTAAGGGGATTACCCTTGTCAGATTTAATTATTTTAATACAAATTTCCCAGTGCTTAGAGTTCTGGGTTAAAGATATCAGTTGCAGGTATAGTTCTGTGTATATATACGTATTTTATCATTTCCACTTTTCATCTCTTCTCAAGCTTCAAGGAGTAGATAAATATAATTCTGCTTTTCAAATCATTTGGTGTTTGTGGTGTTGGACTTGGCAGTATGTTTATGTCCTCTAACTGGACTTTGGAAGACAGCTCTCAGAAGTTTGGTTGGGTTTCAAGGGATTACCTTCTCCTTATGTATTTTTTTCTTTTTCTCTGTGATGCAGTGTGAGTATGTCAGGATTATTCTACTTGAAGTTTATTTATTACTTTTCCATAACCTCCCTTTGTGAAGTGTTGAAAGAAAATCTTACTGTTATAGTTATATACAGTTGTAATATGTCAAATAGGTGATTTTTATTTTTGACTCTCTTTTAAAAATAAATGGATTTTCTGCTTTTTAGGATTTGATCTGAAACATGATGAATCATTGAAAAATTGTAGTTTGATTTTTTTTCTTTTTTGCTGGTGGGGACACAGAAAAGTAAATACAGCAGCTCCTTATTAGAATGCAAGGAGTTCACAAATCATTCTAAAATCAAAATCTGAGTGGGTGGATGAGTACATAAGCTCCTGGCAATTATTGTGCTTTCCAGACTGCATGGTGGGACTTGTATTATTTATATTCTGTCACAGGTCTATTAACTGTGATGAGCCATCAGCTCTAGATTAAGTTTTGAGATAGTGTGCTTTTCCTTGTATGATCATTTTGGTTTCAAAATAACCTTCATTCTCTTCCTGCTGTTCCTGATTGGGCTAATGAGCAAAGCTTGTCTAAAATACCCCAAAGGGTATTTTAACCCAGAATTTATTTTAACCCCAGAATTTAATTGCTGGTTAGAAAAAAACTTTTGCTAAGAACATTTTTATTCCAAGCCCTGAATCATCATTTAAAATCACCCAAGTGACATTTATGTAGCTCCTTCAGGGTAAATATTTAGTAGTGGGCTGTTGATTAGACCTCTAAATATCTTTGGGGTTTGTCAGGTCTTCTTTGCTCATGGTTAACTGAATTTATGTTTGAATAACTTCTTTGATCATTTTCAAACACTGAAATTTCATTGGAAAAAGTGGGAATAGGTGAGGAAGTTTGGGGGATGTGGACAGGTGCGTAGGTTTTCACTGGGCCATGAGTAGATCTAATGAAATGTTTACCCTCGTAGTTACCAAGACTGTGATTTGGGCTCAAGACAGGATGTTTTTTCCTTATTTTCTTAGTAGTAAGAGCAGTTTGGCAGTGCCCAAGGGCATCTTTTTTTCTCCTCCCATAACTAAATGTACTGGTTTGAAAGTGAACCAGTGGGAGAAACAGACCCCACACAAATACCTTGAGAGATTTCAGGTCAGAGTTACAATATAGTAGAATTGCAATAAATGCAACGATACAGAAAAGCTGGTTTAAACCCACAAAGTCAGAGTACAGCCTTTCATGCTGTTGATCAGGGTGAGGGTGGTCTGATTAAGTGGTGGTTGCAGTCCTGGTGAAGCGATGATTGATCTTGTTGAAAGCAGTGGTCCTGTGAAGGACTGGTCCTCCTGTGGAAGTTTGGGTTCTCCTCTGGACCTGTCCAATGGTTGTGGCTACTCCAAATCCCCAAAGTGCCCAGATTATACATGGTCAGATTAGGGCAGGAAGGTTCAGTACCTCCCCCAGGGCAGGGAATGTCACAACGGAATGTGTCTGAGACTACAGTGCTGTGCTGGAGATTTAGCTCTTGGCTGGTGCTGCCTCTCCTGGGATCTGCTCCCGTGCCGTCTCAGGTTTCTGCTGCAATGCCTCTCCCAGCACTTCGAGGGGCTTCTCTTTGGAGAGCAGCTGTGCCTCCTTGCAGACCTGCTCTGGCTCAGCCTGAACCACACCCCTGGAGATCTGCCGGGTTTGTCCAGGTCTCTCTACCCTCTCCTGCAGTTTTCCAGAGATGGGATTTGTTACAGCTTTTCATATTTTTCTTCCTCACTAGATTCTGTGTCATCCATGTCTTCTTCTAGAGCACTAACACAAGGCCCGAGATGCTCAGCTCCTTCCAGAATGTACTCTTTCTGCAGTCAGGGCAGGATGATATCTTATACGTGTTCCTCATGGAGCAGCTTTTCAATGAATTCATCCATGTGCATCAGCTCAAATCCCCCATTTCTGTTCTGATGTTTTATTTTCCAGTAGTCACTGTACAGTGGTACCAGGTACCTGCAGCAGTCGATGGCAGTGCCTGTCAGCCTCATGTGCAGTGCCCCAAGCATTCAGACATTCCCGAGGCCCTCGTTCTTTATGAACTCCACCATGATGTCCTTCTCGGGCTGGATCTGCAGCATCTTCAGCATCAGGCACAAGAAGGGTGTGGGTTTAAGGTTCCCTCCATAGACACAGCCCACATACTTCAGCTCCACAGCCTCGTCTGCCACCAGCTCGGCTGTGAGGCCAAAGCTCTCCTCCTTCCAGTACCTGGACTCGTAGATGGGGTTGTGGGTGATCTTCTCCCCCAGGTCCTGTGGTTTGGTGCTGTGGGTGCTGTGATTTCCCTTCACGGTGCAGTTGGCCATGGTGGGTGCTGGACAGCCCCGCTCACAGCAGCTCCAAATTCCATTCCCGGTCCGTGAGGGGCCGCGCCGCCATCGCCGCCTCACTCACGTGCAGGCCGATCCGGCCTTGGGCTTCATTTTCTGAGCAGGGGAGAAGGCTGCCAGCTTAGGCTGTCCTGGCTCAGTGATGGCCTGTGTTAAAAACAGGCCAGGAGACCAGCTCCTCTGAAAAGGCCTTTATTAGGGACAGCTTTGGGTGGAGAACCCGAGGGGTTGTGCACACCTCCACTCCTCCCAGGACTGATGTGCAGGAGGAGGTGATCAGCTTTGCCAGGGGCAGAGCTGGGGCTGCCATCCTCACAGGAACGTGCAGGAAGACACTTCTTGGCTCATTGTCCAGGGGTGTTACTCTGGTCTGTTTCTTTTTAAGTTATTGTGACACCATACAGACTGTAAATGTGGAATTACACTAGTCCTACATCTTTAACTGTCAAGATATGTCTTTTTTAGTCCTCTATTTCTGTGTTGGCTCGTTGTTCTTAGGGGTTTTTATTTTCCAGTAGTACTGGCTGTCTCTTCATTTGCATATGGTCTTGTGTGCAGTTCTGTGCACCATTTTTGGGGAGCTGTGGAGGCAATACCCAGAGTGAAGGGGGTACAGGTACAAGGTAAGGAAAAACAACTAGGGGCATTGACAATTTAACAAGAACTTTTAACAACCAGGTAACAAGTAAACCTTAGCAATTATAACCGCGACCAGCTTGGCTAAACAAACACTGTGTGTATGTTTATTTACCACAGTTTGTGTGGATGTGGTGCCTGTTCATTGTCTCCTTTTCCCTCTGGCTTGGCTGGTTTGAAAGTAAACCAGCAGGCGAAATGGCTGTCAGGGTGGTGGCTGCAGAACTGCTGAAGCAATGGTTGCAGTCTTGTCAGAAGCAGTGGTCCTCTTGTGGAGGATCTGGTCCTCCTCTGGATCTGTCCAGTGGTGGCTGTTCCAATCCCCCAAAGTGTCCAGATCATATATAGTTAAATTCAGGTGGGAAGGCTCAGTATCAAACCCAGGGCAGGGAATGTCACAATGGAATGACATAATCCTATGAGTCACAGGATATTTTGGGGACTCCTTGATGGCCCAGGTGGTTCCAGTTGCCCATTGGTGTGGTTGAACCTTTCTGGGCCATTGGCAGAGGTAAGCCCCTCAGGCCGGGTGCAGCTATCACAGCTGAGTCAATTTGTGAGGACAAAGAAACGCTGTCCTGCCTCAGGGTTTGCCTCTTTTCTTTATCCGGTTTGCACCCTAGGGGCTCGGGTGTGCGCTGGCAGCTGCTGAAAATGACCCACCATTAGGAGTTCATCAGGAATAATGCAGTGGGGGTAGAAGCCATAGTTTGGTTACACCCCACGTTGTAACCCAGCGCACTAAGCAATGGATTAAGTGCAGAGTGTAAATAGAAGTGATTAGATACCCACTGGAGGTTTGGGTAGCTCTGTTCCCAAAAGATGCTGTGCAGTGGCCACAGGCACAAGATTTGCCGTGTGGCTTCTGTGCAGCACACGGGTCACTCCTGGCTGCCAAGGTTGGGGAGCTGCTGGCAGGGCTGGCCCTGGTGACACCGGTGACACTGCCTGGCACCAGTGTCCAGTCATCCTACCGGCTCCAGCAGGTGACTGGTGACAGTGTGTGTGCACCCCATCCAACCGTTTGCTTCAGGTGTGTTGGCAAAGCAGAGTTGAGGGCTGCTGGGGGTGGTCTGGTGACTGAAATGAAGAAGATGCTGTCAATCCCTCACTCCACACACCCTGTCTGCCTGGCATGGCCCTCCCACAAGAGTGGTGCACATAGGATTTGCCCTGCTCCTGTCCAAACATGAGCTTCAAACAATGCTACAAATTCTGCATTTTTTGGACAATAGTTCTATTCTTATATTAACTTCCTCAGGAACATTTTTTTCTTGTGTTCTAAGTTAATGCAACTCATGAAGAGTTTTACTTTGATTTTAAAAGAAAGAAAGTTATTGGCTTTTCATCCTGGAGAGGAAAAGGGTCAGGGAGACTTCAGTGTGGCATTCGGATACCTTAAGTGGGTTTATGAAAAGGAGGGGGAGGAACTTTTTTTATGGGGACAGAGCAACAGGACAAAGAGCAATGGTTTCAATGTTAGAAAAGGCAGGTTTAGATTCTTCAATGTGAGGGTGGTGAGGCAGTGGCACAGGTTGCCCAGAGAAGCTGGAGGTGCCACATTCCTGGATGGGCTGGATGGGACCCTGAGCATCCTGGGAGAGTGAGTGGCATCCTTGTCCAGGGCAGGGGGGTTGGAAGTGGATGACCTTTAAGGCCCCTTCCAACCTAAACCATTCTATGATTCCATGACTTTAAATTCTACAAAATACATCAAAGGATTCTTTACAATATATTAGCTCCTTTCCCCCAGCACTGAACATTGATGCATCTTTTCTATGGAATGAAGCTGGAGTTTAAATCAAAGGCATCAATTTGTTGGTATCTGCTACTGCATCTCTAGTACTGCAATCTATTTGATTTTGTAACTAAACAAAACTGTTGATGCCATTTGATAGCTTAATACCCTCATAAAAAAAAAAAAAACTATAAAGAAAAATTGTATCATTTTTATTTATAAAATTATTTTAATTATGATTTAAGATAAATATCTGTAAATCAAAATATGTCTATTCATTACTTTTGTTGTATTTCATCTTGTGCTTTTCCCATCTTTTAGCTGAAGGACAGGAAAGGATTTTAGTTTTCTCTGACAGTGCATTTTTTTCTTTAAGGACAGGGAAATTAAAAAAAAAAAAAAAATACCCAGGACAAAGTGCTGGATGTAATAGCTCTGATCCAGGGAAATGTCTTCATTCAGAAAAAGATTTTAACTATATTTTAACATTATCATCAGCTTCAGTGAGAAAGAAGTAGGTGTGTGTTTCCAGAATAAAAAATCAGCTTTGAGCAATTTGCATGCTTAGTCCTTCTCCCCAGGAGGACAGGAGGTTTGAGTTCCTTGATGAATGAGAACAATGAATATGCAGATCCAGTACAGCAGCCTCTTAAATCCTTTCAAGAGACCTGGTAAAAATAGACTGATCAAATAGAAGAGGGGAAATCTCAGTGTGTATCTCACGTCACTGGCTCTTTGAAATACAGAGTGCCTGAGGTAAAGTGAAACCAGTAAATGTAAGGGCAGGATGGCAAAACTGGAGTAGGAATTTTTCAGGGGAAAAAAGAAAAAGAAGTTTGAAAAAGTAATAAATGTTTCATTGCCTTACATTCTGAAAGGAGTTTAATCAATAATGGGAAAGGTACCAAAAAATTCTGTATCTCAGTATTGATTTTTATGCTATATTTATCTTTTGAAAGGCACAAGCAGGTCATTACTGAATCAGATAGAAGAGCCCTGAAAAGCTGAGGACTTTTATCACCCTCAAAAGCTACGTATTTGTCACTCAAAATCACAGTGAACATTTATTTTTGGAAAACCATTAGTTCCCTGTAGTATGTAAAGGAGAACAGTCCCAGCCATCAGACAACAAGCCTGATGTTTCTGTTGCTGTCTGTGAGGGTTCATGCATCATCCTTTATGTTTGGAAAGAAGATAATTTTTCTAGCCTAACAAATAATTCATTAATTTACTTTGGCTTTTCAGTTAATCATTACCCAGCATTGCACCATTAGCAGATTCGTGACCCTCTTTATTTATACAAAGTCCAATATGTAAATGCCATGGGTTTTACATAAAATTGTAATAAACTCTGGACTAACCAGAGGCCCTGTAAAAGAAAACAAATACTGTTCCAATGGCTAAAAAATTCCCCCTCCCCTGAGGAAATTTGACAAGCTCTGCATTTGTGTGAGGGTTTTCAGGGCTTGGACCGTTCACTCCTGGGCTTCCCACACGGATCCTCCTGCCAAAGGACAATGTGCAGCCCTGTTGTAGCAGCAGTAGCCAAAATGCCCGTTGTGCAATGTTTATTTTACAACTTTTCTATATTTGCTTGCCAACCAGCCTTCTGTTTAATTACAGTTTAAACTTAAATTATTAAAAAAGAACCAAACAACTCAATCCATTTTTCAGTATCTCATTTCCCTGCCCTCTCTGCTTTATGGGTACTTTTTCTTTGCCCTTTTTTTTTTTTCTTCTATTGATTCATGAGGAAGACAATATTTTCTTTGGTTATTAAACATACAGTAGGATATAATGAACAAGGAAATCTCCAAGTTAAGCCTTCTACCTCATTATGCTTTACAACTTCATTTCAGTTCTTCCTTTAATAGCCTTGCAAGATCATGATAAACTGCTCCAGAAAACATTTTTCCCTCAACAGAGATCAAACAATTGTGTTGGGGTAAAAACCAGGAATTGTATAGGGAATGATAAATGAACACCATGACAGTTCATAATAAATTTCCTAGAAAAGCTGACTGTGAATGAGATTAAGAGGAATGTGCTGTGAGGGGCTGAGCAGCCCTGCAGTGGCTCAGACCCCTAATCCTGCTTGGCTGTACCTGGTGAGGCACCAGCAAACAGCTCCACCTGGGTCCTGGGAGCAAAGCAAGACTAAACTGGATAAATTAATTCTGTGTTATTTTGGGGAGTTGTAAAGATTAAAAAAAAGAAAAAAAAAAAAAAAAAAAAGAAAAACCCAAAGCCCCAAACCCCCTGCCCCCACTGGTTCTTCTTTGCAGGTAAAAGATGATTGTTATGTTAAAAATAGCAAGGTGTCTATAATGTATTCAGTTGTTTTTATTTTGGGGTTTGGTGTCCCAGTTAATAGATATGGTATTCAGACTTCCTTTGAAAAAATAATTTCAAACTTTCCCTGCAGATAAGGATTTTTTGACAAGGGCTTTGTGCTGAGTGTCTGCTTTAATAATTCTGTGAACTGCAGTAAAAAAGAGCTACAGTGAACCTGAAACTCAACCCCAGAATCTTGGATATTCTTCCAGTGTCTAAAGTCTGTAATTTACATAGAATCTGCTCTAAAGATTTTTTTCTCTTTGTGAAAAAAATTCTTCATTTTCTCTTTTCATCAGACAATTCCTGCATCTTGTATTATTGACAGGTTTTGCTAGACAAAGTGAGGAAAAATTAAGTTGTACAGTTTCATTTCTTCTCAATTTTGAAAGATGTGATTATATCTTTTGATTTTTTTCTAAAGATTATAGGTCTTCAGGTAGAGAGTTTTAAACAGTAATTATTCCTGTCAGGAAGAAAGGGAGAATAAATGGACTTGTAGGTATTTGCTATTTACATTGATGATATTCAGCCTTGCTCTAAATGTCTTATCATTATGTTTACAAGATAAAGTAACCTTAGTGTTTTGGCACCAAATTTTGCTGCCTTTCTTAATGTACACAGCCCAAGCTGTCAAAACAAGTAACAAATAGAATAGAAAGAAAGCACTGAAATCTGTAGAAGACATGGACAAAAAGCTCTTTTTCTTATTGAAAAGAGAACTGAGCCCATGAACCACAAAGACTTTTTCTGTTAACATTCTTCCCTGAATTTCCATTATTGCAAAGGTGCTTTAGCACTGAAAATCAGAACTTGCATTAATATTAGAGCTGATTTATTCCATATTTTCCTGTTAAACAAAATTGGCTTCTATAAATAAATAGACCTGTGTGTTCCAGGCTAATACCTTTCTACTCTGTGTTGTAATCTCTGTAAGTGCTGCAGTTCAGATATTCCAGGAATGCACACGGAACATTGACTGCTGGACACTGTGCTTATTGCATTCTCATAAATATTCCTATAAACTGTGTTAGGAGTTGTCACACATCCAAGTCAGCACTAGGCAGCTCTTAGTAAATGTTTTGCTTGTTTTCTACGTATTTTCGGGCAGAATGACGTGATTGTCCTAAATTCAGGTATCTTCAGATAACATGAAACAAAACACTATTAAAACCTGTGAGACTGTTGTTTTATTTATCCCAAGGCTCTAATTTGGGGCAGTAACACAGAAGGCATGCCTGAGACAAACTGGATTCTTGCAGAAGTTTTGGAGGGAGGCAGATTTTTCATTTCCCTTTGTAGCTTGGTTTTGAAACCTACTCCTTGTACCTTACCCTAAGAATTTTAATGAAATTAATTTGTGCAAGAGTCTCTGTTTCAGTGTGAAAAATGCCATTGCAGGCTTGATGCTGAAGACATGATTTCTTGTGAGCATAAACTCATGCACTAATAAAGCAATAGTTCAACTGGGGCTGCTCTACACAGACTCAACCCCAGCAATTTCACAGTTGGTTTTGGCTGAGTTGATGCATAGCAAATGTTTGGGATAACTCAATTTGAATGGACTGAAGGCAAACATCATTTACTTTGCTCTTCTGTATTTATTAAGATTTTCCATTTACCTATTTTAATTTCATGAAAAATGGTAATGACCAGCTAGGCATATTTTATCTGTCCACAGAGGGAGTCCTTTTACCTCAGTACATTAATAAAGGTAATTTGTTGTATGTTTGATGTAGCAAAGGATGTTTTCCTTTATTTTCAATGATTGTATTATGTATTCTGAAACTTTTCTTTAATCACTTAACATACGTAAATCATAAGGAACTGGACTTGGATGACCCTTGTGGTCCCTTCCAATTCAGGATACTCTATGATTCTGTAATTATATAATGTAGTTAATTCACATTATATTGGTGTTTGTTAAAGTGGATTTTTCTAATAGCACCTAGAAGTTGATGTAGGTGTTTTTAACCATGAACTGTGTCTTGTAGACAATGATTTCCTTCAGCAGCTGTCCAATAGCTTGTACTGAGATGAAGATTTTGTACAGTATTAATTTTGCTGTATAGGACTGATCAGGAGAGCAGAGATGGTGTTTTCTGGCTGGGGTCACACTGGGGCTGTGGCAGGTTTGGGCTCAGCTCCTGGTGTGTGACAGTGGGCCAGTGCAGTGTTTGTTCTTTGGTTCCCCCCTTCCAGTGGGGCAGCAGCAACATTCTGCTGCTGGCAAAGGATATTGTGGGAATGTGTTGGCTTCAGTGCTGTCCTCTTGGAAATCAGCTGTTAAACTGCTCAAAAATAGCTTTTTTCCCTTGTTTTGTTAGGAAAGTAACTATTCCATTATCCCAGCTCGGGATTAATAGAACTGTTTGATGAGTCTGGTTGGGAGAGAGGGAAAGAAAAGCTTTTCAGGCATTCCTTTGGTTTATGGCTTATCTCAGCTTTAACAGGTGACACATCAGCACAGTGCTGACCTTGAGAAGGGTGCTGAGCGTGTTTGTACTTGGCAATTTTACTGCTTCTAGCAAAGGATCGATGATACCAGCAGGTTTGCTCAGCACAGGGGCTGTGGCATGTGGATCTTCATGAAACTCAGTAAAACTGACCACTAAGCCCCTAGAAAGACATCACCCTGAGAGCCCCATACCTACACATACAATGCCTGTCTCTGAATCTAAATTTATTCCATACAATGACATGATCAAGGTGCACTTTGTCATATTCCAGAAATTTACCCTTGTAAAGTGTGGTTTTGCCAGGATTTGGAATGGAAAGCTTTGGCTGAGTGGCAGCCTTGGAGTTACATGCAATATTGGTCCCTGCTGTAGCAGTGGCTGGGTGTGGCTCACAGATCAATGTCAGGTCTCAGGTGCTGACAACACAAACACTGTACACGCTATAAGCACCAGAAGTTAATTCCCAGAAGGCAAAATGTTGGTTTCTCTGCAGTTAGAACTGAACAAGAAGTTAAGAAATGCAGCTGCTGAATCCCCCTTTTAGGCTGTTACACAAACATCGCAATGATCAGGTTTCTCTAGGCACTTACAACACCCTTTACCAATTTCTCCAGGCCATTCTGGTTTATTTGGCTGTAGGATCAAGTGTTTGGGCACAAGTAGAAGCGCTGATTAGTTTTAGACACCTTCAGAAGCCAGGGGATGCTGCAGAGCAGATTGTATGAGTTCATCTCTGAGGCTTCAATTCCTTTAAGTTACTTTGTCCAGGTAAATCTCTGAGGTCTTGCAAGCCCGTTCAAAGAATCTTTTACTGAAAGTCACTTAGGTCCTGCAGCTCCGTGTGGACATTGATGTGTCAGTGGAAATGGTTCAAAACTGCACAGAGGAGTTTTAGACTGGGTATTAGGAAGCATTTCTTTACTGAGGGGTGGTCAAAACTTGGGCCAGGCTTCCTGGAGAGGTGGTGGATGCCTCAGGGCAGTGAGTATTTCACAGGCATTTGGACAATGCCCAAAACAATAAATATGCTTTAACCTGGCCAGCTCCGAGGTGGTCAATTCAGTGTATCCAAGTGATCAGCCACCCTGGGACCAGCTCCAAGCTTCCAATAAACTGGATTATTTTATATTTGTGTACACACACATCTACACTCCCAAACATCCTGCTAGCAGGGCAGGTGAAGATCAGGTAAAAAAACTATCAATATCTTTGTATCAAATAAAAAGAAAACCGAACCAGATATGAGTACCCATCTTGTGGTTCATGTCATGGATACTCCCTTTGTAAAGAACTTTTCTTGGTTAAATTCAGTGATTCAACTGTAGTGGAACAGCACCACAGCAATTGCAAAACTCCACATATTGGAAAGTGAGAAACAAATAAGAAATTTCCTTGGAGAGGCCTGTGCATCACACCGATGCAAATTGAGACTAATTCATATCGGTTGTGCTTTCAAAATCTGTCAGGGATGATAAAACTGATGGATGCAGAGCAGGTTTTAACTGCTCACAGAGCTGAAGATCTGGTCTCCTACTCCTCCCGTTTCTCCTCCTGGGAGGAGCAGGGCGCTGTTTCAGTGTTCAAGTAACCCTGTTGTTCTTTGTAGGGAATGTCTGAAGTCTTAGAAAAAGGGCTTTGAGGTTAACCTGTCAGAAATCTGAAACTACTGCAGTGTGGGAATAAATGTGACTTGAAGACTAAGAAGTTTGTCTTGAAGGAATATTAGATTTTACCAGCATCTTCTCCTGTCAAAGCTGATGAGCAAAACCAAGTCATATATATTTAGTGCTACTAGTGAACCTTTCAGAACTAGTGCAGCACCTCTGGCAACCTTACCAAAAAAAAAAAAAAAAAAAAAAAAAAAAGAAAAAAAAAAAAAGCAATAAGGTTTTCAGTGAAGGTGTGGCATTTAAAACCTTAATCTAGATTATATCTCTCCCTACAGCACATGAAGAGGCTTAATCTGCTGCACTTTTCATTCCTGATATTTGAAATTGAATGTTTATGTTGGTACATTCCTGAGAATCATCCCTGAGCTAATGGACTGCATTGTGCTGTGCATACCATTGAGTAGGAAAGAAAAGAGGAAATTAGAGAGAAAATTAGGCTGTTTAATTATTATTTATTTATTAAAAAATAATATCAGAAGTATTATCTATATTTTATCTGACCCTTTTTCATGGCTTTTGGGAAGAGGGCTATAAGGGCATTGTTGCCACAGTGACAATAATGGCAAACTTGGTGATGAGGTGCCCCCCAGAATGTTTGCAGGTGACACAGCTGAAGGATGAGAGGGCATCCAGAGGGATGTGGACAAGCCTGAGAAGTGGGACCATGGGAACTTCATGCAGTTAAACAAGACCAAGAGCTGGTGCTGCTCCGGGCCTGGGCAGCAGCACAGACTGGGACATGAGCTCATTGAGAGCAGCACTGCAGAGAAGGACCTGGGGGTGCTGCTGGATGAGAGGCTGGCTTTGAGCTGGCCATGGGCACTTCTAGCCCAGAAAACAAAAAGTGCCATGGCCTGTATCAAAGAGAAGTGGCCAGCAGGTCCAGGGAACTGATTGTCTCTCTCTATTCTGTTTTCTTAAGACCCACCTGGAAAGATAACCACTACCAGCAGAAGTTAATCCCAATGTTCTGAACACAGTATTTAATGTAAATAACTACACCAAGGTGCCAACGCATCTTTCCCTTGATGTTCCTATCACCTTACTCTTCAAACACCTGAATACTGAATATTATAAGTAAAAATAGCTACTGGTTGTACTTCTTCACAAATTCTGTCACTAAACTCTTAAGGCTGCACAGTTTCAAAAGGAGTAGTTCAGATTGGGTACCCCAAAATCAGAGACAGAGAAGCAGATGCTCTGAGAAGTGACCATACCATGAACGTCTGAGGATGCTGGGATTTCTGAACCCTAGAGGCAAAGCACAAGTGTTGACCTCTTCCCATAAGAAAGTGGTATGACAGGTGTGTCACACACATCTAGGTCACACACATGTGACTGTCACAGGGCAGTGACCTGCAGGAGCCCAGAGAGGCCTTTGCCTGCAGCTGGCAAAGGCACATGGAAAAATGTGACAGCTGAAAAAGAGCATGACCTTATAATGATCTGAACATCTGCAGAAGCTAGAAAAACCCAGACAAGACAAAATTAATATCTAGCAGACAATAAGTTGTTACTCTGGTTATGAAAGAGGCCCCTCATTTGTCAGGGCAGAGAATTTCTTTCAAAACAGTTTCTTTTCTAGAACAAATTTGATGCCAGTAGAATTTGCGAGCTGGAAAATGAGCAAAGTGATTATCTTTCACTTCCACTTTTTAAGGAACAGCTTTGAGAACTACTGGGAAACATTTACACACATTTATTGCTGCAATAAACTCGCTTTCATTTTTAAAGCCAAACATTAGCATGTGGGGATTCCACGCACTTGGTGGTTTTTATAGCTCACAAAAACATCTGTATTTCCCTCCTTGATGTAGAGATGATTCAAGTCTCACCCAGAATACTTAAACAGTGTAGCCATATTTAGTGTAAGGCCCGGCTTTTGCTGTGCTGCCACGGGGATGGTCCTCACACCGGATCCTGCACAGGTGGGAGCACACAAACACATCCAGCCAGGATGCTCCAGCAGCGGGGCTGACACGGAGTCTCTTGGAGCAGCCCAGCCTCTCCCCTGCTGCTGACACCTCTGCTTGTGTGCACTTGGGCTCTCCTCCAAAGGCTTCCTGGCCTTCTAGACAGTGGCATGGTATCCACCCACCCTGATCCTGGAGTACAGCTTGGATCCCCATAATCTCATTTTCCACAGCCCCAGTCATGGGACACCCTGTCAATGCAGTAAGACAATCCCAGTGAGGGAGAATTTCCTTAGAGAGCACCAGGCCATGGCAGTGCTTAGAGAAGGATGACCCAGGTGCCTTGAGTGAGTCTCAGCAAAATTACTGATCCAGGTAGATCAGGAAGACAAAAAGGCAGAGTGACCGTGGCTTCTCAGCCCCACACATGGAGAATACAGCTGGATTTGAAACAGTCAGCCTCTCATGAGAGAGAATATACTAAGAATATATTAAAAAAAAAAAAAAAATAGACACCATAACAAATCAGAAATGCTAGGGCTTTTCACCTCAGCCTCACTGAAGGGGAAAAATCCAAAATTAGGAATTAACTAGCAACCTAGGAAAAAGCCAAGCAATAAAGCACATTGATACAGCTAACGGATTCTTTTCTAGTATTAAATTCAGAGAGAACTTGAAGTTCTACACATGATATAAATTGCATCAGCTGCCATTCCAGAAGACTATCTCAGAATGTTTCAATAATGGCTATTTTTCATGACATATCCTGCCTGCACACAGCTGTTCAACACTCAAGAGCTGACTTTAAATGTTCGTAGCTCATCTGTTTGGATTTTTTCACTTCTAAGTCTACTCCATTTACAGAAGTGCTGCTGGAGAGGTTATGCTCATCAGGTGGACATTCACACCAAGAACTGTTGTTAATTCAGAAAAATTTTGCTGTCCATCAGATAACCTTGATTAAGGAGCCATCAAGTACATATGGAGCCTCCTTGGCCAAAGTAAGATATATTTCATCCTGGATTAGTAGTGAAAGGCAAGCAACTGGGAAAACATGACAGAATATTTAAAGGGCATGTGGTATCTTGTTTGCCAAGTTTAATAGTGCTGTAGTTGAAACTAAAAAAGGATTTTGCCATCACTCTTGAACCATGGACCTCAAGTTTTAATACTGTGATACAGAGACTGCTAGATCAACGTTGTGCATGCAAATCACTAATCGCATGATTAATTCAATAAAACACTAAGTCCAACTTATATACTTTAAAAGCAAAATCTATTTCAAATATCTCATTTCAGTGCACAACATAAAGTATACAAATTTTGCTAGCAGTTGCTGTTTCACTGGAGGTAACATATTAATTTTTTACTACCAGCATTGGCTTGACTTTCTTAAAAGGGGACTAGGATCAAGGCAGCCAGTCTGCTTCTCAGCTTCATTGAAAAGAACAGTACTAAGTTTCAAAATGAATGACATGTATTTTTTTAAGATTGGCTGTATTAATTTGTAGAGTATTTGTCCAGTTCTTTCTGTGTCATACAACACTGACCTGAGGTCCCAGTGTTGTGTGGAAGTGTGAACACACACACAACTTGTTACCTACTCACTGTGAGTTACCTACTCACCGCACCTCTGAAATTTTCAGAGGTTGAAGGATGATGATCAGGGATAACGTCACGGTCATAAAAAAAAAGTAAAAAGATAAAAGGATGCCTGGTTTTGAGACAAATGGAGGTTAGAGTTTTGGAAATGCAAAATCAGTTACCTGGAACAGCAACTAAGCCATGAAGCAGCAGGATCTGTGATTATGAAAGCCACGGCAGGCTCTCCACCACCACAGCTCTCACCATGAAGCAAAGCAAGGCATCTACAGAAACTTAAATACAGGGAAGGATTCACAAGCTCTAATAAAGCCCAAGTCCTTCTCTGCAAAGTTTTCTCAGACCCTGCTTTCTCCCATCACCCACCTGGAAAGTGTGTTTGACTGTCCTTCTCCCAGTCCTTGGGGGTCAGGGGGCTCCTCCACCTGGATCTGACTGTGTGCAGTCACACCAGGCACTCTCTAGCACACAGGGTATCGCCAAAAGCAAATTCTGTTTTGCAAAATTGTTAGATTCAACTGAATGGCTCAAAAGTAGAGAGCAATAATTTCAGGTGATGTGAAATATAACCCTCCAAGCCTGAAATGTGCAGGACTGGTTCAGGAGACTTTAGAACAATCCAGCAGAGAGCCACTGAGAGTTTGGGATGAATATTTGAGCTGTGACTATTCTGTCACTGCAAGCAATGCCAAAATTTGGCACCAATTGCACAACACACTGTTGGGCTGGTACCAATTTAGAATCAAAATATCACATTCAAACCTATGAAAAGTTTCCTCACATAGCAGATTTCCTCCTGAAGTATTCCATATTTTCCCTAAACTTTTCCTAAAACTCATAAAAAAACAAAACAAAAAAAAAATCAGCACCTGCATTGTGTACATCTTTCATTCCCAGGCTTTGTGGTTTTGTCTCTAAAGCAGTAATGGAACCATATTGACTTTATTTTTAAGCAAATCTGGCAAGAGAGATTTTGTTAACTTCAAGAAAAAAGGGAAAATTAATTTGTATCTTCAAAATGGAGCTTGCAAAAGCAGCAAATATGTGCAAGGTTATAATTCTTGTCTATCTGGGAAATTACCTGCAGAATTTTTGTTGGGTTTTTTTAACCCAATATATTACTGTTTTCTAGAGAAACAGAATATTTTCTGAAGCAGAGTGGTGCCCCTGAAAAGGCTCTTACAGGTCTGGCCTGGCTTTACTGTCAAACTAGAACATGTCATAAACACAGAAAATACAGGTAAAAATTAACAAAACCACTTCTTCAACAACTTCACAAGGTTTCCATAAAAAAAAAAAAAAAAAACCAAACCCCCCCCCCCCCCCCAAAAAAAAAAACAAAAAAAAAAAAAAAGGTAGCCCACTGAATACACTTTGAATCTAGCTGTTCAGATAAAATCAGGTATCAAGCACCTCCTTCAAAAAAGTGCATTACAACCAGAGATGGTGCAATAAAGAATACACTGCACCTACCCATCACAGCATGGACTATCCTGACTAGAAGCAGCAGCACTAAATTCCAGGAATATTTACCAGACCAAAGGACAAACGATCTCTCAAAGAACCACAGGTTTAAGACATGTTTCAGTGCTGCCAAAACCAAGTAATCCTGAGGAATTAAGCAACCAGTTTTATGCAATTCAGGCAGATCTGCCTCCTCATTACTTCAGGGAAACAATAAAAAATGGTGGCCCCCTGGTTCGACTGCTGTCTTTTGGCTCTGTATGGACTCCATCAGCACAATATACTTCACAGGTGTCTTAAGTTTATGCTGTTTTTTTAATCATTTCAACCACAATGATTTTTGAAGTGAAAAAAATCAAATGCTTAATTAAAATACAAACATCTCCTGAAACTGTGATAAGTTCAACTTAGCAAAAGGAATGCAAAATTAAATTCTTACCTCTGTTTCCTGGCTGAAGTGCAGCAGGTTTGTCAGTGGGAAGGTGCTGAAGGACATTCAGTGTGTGTGAACAGAACCCAGTAGGTGCACAGCTCCAGAGATCTCGAGCTGTGGGGAGCTGATGCGATGGAGATGGAGAACACAGCCCCAGAAAGTGCCTGCACTTGGATTTGTGCACTTCCACCTCTCCACCCTCTCCCAGAGCAGTGCCTTTCCAAGAGCTTAAAGCAGCAGAGGGACTTCTGTGATGCAGCCACTTGGTACTGCTGCTAAGCAGGGACTCAGCCCATCATCCAGGCTACAGCCCTGAGGTGCTACAGCAGGTGAAGCTGCTCCTTCAGAAACAACCTTCTATTCAAAGGTAAGGGACAAGTGCCAAGGTCAGTATCACACTCTGAACATGCTATGTCCTGTTTCCACACCAGAAACTGCATAGAATATCCAGCATCTAAATGGGATTCCTGCTCATTCACGTCCATGGGAACAGGATTTGGACCCCAGTTCAATATTTAGCAAATGCCTAATGATGATCAAAACAAAAACCCCAAAAGCCCTGAAACAAACTTGCTCTAGCTACAGGTCCAAGTGGGAGACCAGAAACAATCAGGCTATGAAGGCCAAAAAAGGCTGTACTTTTAAAATGTTTCCTACTACATACAAGAACAAATGCAGGATGTGATGTTTGCTTAGTTTTATTAATTTATTTTTGCAGGAATCTGCAACTTGGAGTATGCACTTTCTGGAGGTACCATGCATGCATAGCCTCTGAATGCTTTTATACAATTTCATCTCTTAGTAATAAGTTCATTCACAGCATACACAAATCTAGAATGTAGACACCATATATACAGGATTAAACAAGATTGTGTCTTCTTTTTTTTTTAATGAAAAAATTTAACAGGGTTTCACACAGCAGGAAGTATGGATTAGATACACTGGTGCCACCATAAATAAGTTTCAAGAACACAGTTTTTTAAAATTGGTTTCAAAGATACTGGAAATCCAGGATTATAATATTGCATTAACTCCATTGATTTCTGATTATTCCAAGAAAAATATTTGCATTTATGGACATAAACAGCAATGAAAGCCCCAACTGAAGAAAAGTGGCAAAACTCAGTCATGTCTGGGTTTATGTAAGATTGACATTTTGAAACAAAAACAAATGCAGCTGCACACAGAGACAGTACTGACTGTGAGATGTGATATCTGTGCATGTCTTCCTTCCTTGTGGGATTTGGAGTCACTGCAGTGCAGAGCACATCAATTCTGTGGTACAAAATTGGCTGTTGAATTGTTTATGTCCAACCATCCACTTCTCATCAGGATAGTCATGTTCACATTCTAGGGTACACCACTGGATTTTAAAAGAAGAACTATCATCCTGATGACAAGCTTGTTTTTAACATATTTAATATTCTCACATTCTTTTTTAAAACATTCTTTATTGGTTTCATTTTGTCCCCATTTCAACTCAAGTATTTCTATTTCAGTTTCAAGGGATTTTACAATCAATATTAAATGTAAAAGTACTTAGAAATTGAAAAAGTATTTAGAAATTGAAAAAGTATTTAGAAATTGAAAAAGTATTTAGAAATTGAAGTGAGAGATGTATAGCTGGGAGAGATAAAGTAACTGAGAGAAAAGTTGGGTTTTTAAAAAAAAAAAAACAAAACATGATTCAGTAGCATATCATAATCAGAAAGTACTGAGACCAGCTCTTTTAAGAATTATTACACCTTTTCACCACATCTCCCATTTTTCAAGGGAAACACACACATACCACAGACACACAGATACACAATTCAATCTGATCTAAGACTACATTTTACAAAGTACTTCCTTTTGCTTGATTTCCTACCCCTTTCCTCTTCACCCATAAATGACTAATAATTACATCAAATTAAAAGTAGATCCAATGTTCAGGATTTCTTTTGGTTTACTATGTTCTGAATAATTTTCCACAAGCCCCACTCTAAATAAACTTTTAAAGAACTACAGTAGTATCCTATAATTAAAGGGAATTCATCTTAATAGCACAGTAAATATAAAATAAGCTTTATAAAATTTCAATGAACAGTGAGATCATTTTGAATAACTGAATGTCCAAGTCAGTTACAAACTCTACCAATCTAGTAGCATGGCTGAGGGAAAGCTGTCATTAAGGAAAAAAGAAAACACAAGTAGTGCATTAACTCAACACAACAGCATCAGCATCCCAACATTCACATTCATTCACATACACACACACACACACACACACACACACACACACACACACACACA
>CM031857.1:106027682-106141556 GCA_018697195.1 Certhia americana
ACACACACACACACACACACACACACACACACACACACACACACATTTTATACAATACAGTGCATTTTGTATGCCAGCTGACATGAGGGTTTTATGTGCATTCAATAAATATTCCATAAACCAATCTTTTTGGTATAATCTACAATTCAGTTGGGGTTTGAATGGCATCACCTGCTTTCAGAAGGAAAACAAATCTTCCAATATTCAAAATACAATTACATTCTAACAAACTAGAAATATTCAAGCACCATGTTGAGTTTTTACTATTAATGTTTGAGTATGGGCATTTACAAATAAAAGAATACAACAAAAGAGTGTGGTGGTTTTCTTTGTTTGTACAAGCAACAAATAAGAGTAACTGAAAAAAACTGAGAAAAATCATTGATACGAAGGACTTATTTTTCAATTTAACAGCGCTCACTCACTCTTGCAATAAGTATCTTGCTGTGGTGGCAGCCTTCCTTCTCTTCCTCTGGTGAAGCTGGGACTAAGATCTGCAAGTCTCCATGTATGATTATTGCAGTTCAGGGCATTTTTGAACTGAATGCAGATTTGCACCTCCTCCTTCAAAAGTAGCATCTATTCTGTCAGCAAATGGCACAACTGTACTTTTGCGTGACACCCCTACTCTCATTTGCTGTCACTTCAGTTGCTATCTTTTTGTAATTCCAGCAAAAACAAATGCTTCTAGAACTTCACCAGAAGTACAAAGGAACAGAGAATTGAAATAATACAGCGGCAAAGCCATCAGGATAGAAAAGCCATGAAGTTACTGGTATTGTTTGCAGTCATTCATTATACAGCTGGTAACAGCAATGCCTCTGCTCATCTGTTTTCTAGTTCTCAGTTTTGTCAAACTGTCCACTAACATGCACAAAATTAGTAACTGCCTTTTAATTTCAGCTCATGGTAACTGACAGTAACTTACTTACCCCCTTCCACATGTGATGAACTCCCCCCACAGCACTGTAAATCACTAGGAAGGAAGGAAAACTATCTCTGATGCCTTTGACTTTGCTTATCAGTGGTGCACACTGATTGCTAGAGATCTCTTAACTTATTTAAAATTATCCTGAAGATTTAGTTAGTGCAACAACATATTGAAAAATGCCAGATAAAATATTGGTTCCTCATCTAAGATCAACAGTTCAGTTCTTACTGTTGTCCTTATAAACTGTGGGGAGAGAAGACACCAGATTGAGCACTGCAGTCGAGTTTTTCTCCACCCACCCCTTGCAAATGCTTCTTTTATTTTAAATAAGGATTCAGACATATGATTGTTCTATCACAGCTTAGCATGTTATCACACATCAAGAGAACTGTGGTAATTGACAATATGGATGTGGCTGCCATGAGCTAAGAACAGCTTAAAATGAAGGAGTTTAAAACTCTCATGGTAAAGTTAATAGCAAATTTTGCTCTACCAAGTCAATTACCATAATTCAGCTGAAGTGCTTGCCTGCATCTCTGAATTGTGATGAAGTTATACCATAAAAACTCAAATGCACTGTACCAGCCTCTGACCAGTACACAGAACACCCTACTCAGTCACACAGTTGTGTCACAGAATCATTCAGCTGCCCAAACCCAAATTCAATCTCAAAGTATCGAGTGCTTTATTCCAGCAGCCTGAAGCATTCATACAGATTGAACATCAACTTTAGAATATAGTGTATCATAGGCAGATAAGTACCAGCAGGATTTTCAATTGCAAGTCTTGTGTTCTTTAACCTATGACAAGTATTTCCTGACCAAAATAGAAAAAATGCAGTGTTTAATTCTTCAGGATCTGGCATCTGCTATTTTGCACAGGCTGGTTTATTAATAATGTGCAAATAAACCTTTACTGAAGAGCTGATTAATTATATTTCAGCTAACTTTGATCTGGGGCACAAAGTACCTTCTGTGCTGTAAACACTATGAATTCTTCACAAATTGGAAGCTGAAAAGGCCTAAGGAACTGGGTACAAACTCTTCTTAAACACAACCACGACCAGGGCTAAGCCCAAGTCTTCCAAACAGAATTTGGAGAAGCCTGTGTTTGGCATATGTCACCGTGCTGCTGCACAGCACAGGCTCAGGAGGTTGTACAGAAAAGCATCCTTTGAGTTTGGAAACACGACGGCCCAATGAAAGCATGCAGCAGGATTTTCATCCGCAACGTGGTAGAATTCATTCTCGGTTTATTACCAGTGTTGACACAGCCAGGTGAGCACTGTACAAGCAAACAGGATTGTAAAAAATTACCTCTGATTATACTCTCTGTAACACTCACACGGTTCCTCATTAAGTCACCTCAGGTCACTATTTCAAACAGCAATTTTTTGTAGACATAAGTTACCCTGAAAAAAAGCAGCAATTACAAATACCCTTCTCCTTGTTTTTTTTATACATTGCAAAATTTATCATTGCATTTACCTGTCTTCTTTTTCAGTAGCTTACAATCTAGAAGCACAGGGAGCCTTTGTTTTCCAGCTAGCTGTGGCCAGGTTAAGTCAGCTCTGGGCTCTTCAGTTTTTCTGGTTAAGTGTAACACTTCACATCATTACTAAGAGTCCTATAATTTTCTTTTAAAAAACAGTAGTTTTGGGTTGGGTTTTTTTAGAGCCACTAAGCAGTAACTATAACCACAGGAATAAACACCAGTAGTTATTTGCTTTCCTGCATACATTCTTCTCAAAATTAATCCTTTTACATTTTCAGGTTTCGTTTTCTGCTTTGCTCACTGCAGTGGGAAGGAATTACACCCTTACTTTATTTATTTTCTAGTGCAGCAGAAGCAGAAACATCCTAACACATTACTCCCACCCCTTGCAATATGAAGATTGTTGACTGGCAAAGGCCGGGCAGATGGACTGAAAGGTTCCCCATGTTTCCTTCTCTTACAGCTGTTGGCTTGAGAGCTTTTGTTCAACCCAGTGCAGCCCCTTCCTGAATTTCAGGTGTATCGTGGCATTTCACACTGTTCACAGCGATTTAGTGCTGGGTGATTTAGAAAGGTGCAGCTACCACAATTCCATGGGGCCCCTTCAAAATCTTCATCTCTTGGCTGAGTCCGTGGAGTCTGTTTGGAACTGTTTTGATGCTCTAAAAAAAAAAAAAAAAAAAGCCAAAAGAAAATATTTTATTTCAGAAGAGAAGGATTAATAGTCAAGACCACACTACTGGGAGGTCACCTAATTAAACAGGTGTCATAAAATGGACATGGAAACCTTTTCCTAAAGCACTTCTAATTCAGTTTGTGCAAATCTGAATATTTTATGTATTTCACTTCTGTACAGTCACTTAACTGTAACACCTTAAAACCAAGAAAAGCACTCACCACTGTCAGGCCACTGATACTGCTGAAAGTTTAATAGCTTAGAACATACAAGTTTGTTACTGGCACTGCAGCACCATTCTGTTAAGGTTTACACACAGCAGTCTATTTCCAAATTTTAAATGACAATAACCCTGCTTTACCTGAAGGGGAAACCTACTTCTAACTTAGTTGCTTCAAACAGTCTGACAAAAGACATATTTTTCTAGCAATTATTCAGGCTGAAAAAGAATACAATCTAAAAATAAAATAACAGGCCTATTTCAAAACAAGACAATTCTTCCTCATGCCTTTGAAGTGGGGATAAATGTATGTGAAGCAGCATTTAAGTCTGTTTTCACTCATAAGATCAGTATGTATGCATATCACTCATTAGGCCTTAACCCACAGAAACACTCAGTTTTCCACATCTCCTGACACCACCTCAACAACTCAGTTTATCTATTATTAGGAAGAAATACTCCCAGGATGTGGAAACACAGCAGATAGACATTAACACACACCTAGAAGGTATGGCTAGGATACCCAACTCCTGCACATCTGTGAACTTACATCTAACAAAGTCCTGCAATTTGTAACTGCACACAAAGTAATCTGCAGTTGCTGCCCCACCTGATAGGAAATGCAGCACATCGATGATGACAACAACCTTAGTGCAAATAGTACTTAAGTCTTCTGAGCCAAAAAAAGGAAATAAAACCTCTTTGCTTAGATGCAAACAGTCTCCAGCCCAGCAGCTGCACAGTCACATCAGCAGTGCTTGACCTCAACAAATTCCTCGTAAGCCAGGCAGCGTGGACACTTGACTGCATTCCATTGACTGGCCAGATGGCAGCACAGAGCACACCCTTGTCTGCCCACGCTTTCAAAAGCTCAATATTACACAATATTTATTATTTAAGAAAAAAAAATAAATTATGTCTTCACGTAAAAATTCAAGCTCTGAATACAGTACAGCAGAGCCCTACAACTGAGCTCTAATAATCTGGCAGACAAAACCTGGAAGCTGGTTGTACAAATCCTTACAAGGTACTATCTTCCTATCTGCCAAATAAAATAACTTATTTCATGTGAGTTCTGCACACGATTTTGCTTTGAAATAATACATCAAATATGGTAGTGTAATTAAGAGAATATCTTCAAGCATCACAAAGTTAACAATTCCTTAATCAATTGCATGATCACTGTAATTTAAAGTAACCCCAAGCAGCTGCCTGCACACCAAGGCTCACCTGATGCTACTGCTTTCCTGGACACTACCACCTAATGCAGGGAACTCCTCCCAGTATTGTCTTTTCCTCGAGCCACAAGCAGCAGTTCTAGGCCTTCTCCTTCTTTTAAATTTCTACACAGTAATAATTTTATTACATTAGGGGTAAAACACTTGCTTCAAAAGAGGGGGGAAATTTCCTAAAATGTATTCAAAATTCACTTACAGAAACCTTTGTGGAGTGTTATCAGCAACCAAAATTCATTTACAAACTTCGGAGTGTCAGGGAGACAGCAGGATTACTAAATCAGAAGAGCTACTTATTCTCCACTAACAATGGAGTACATGCTAATTACAGCAAGAGGAGACACAATATTATAAATCTTATCAAATGTAACATTTTCAGGGAAAAAGATTGCTGTTTTGTCTGTATCAGAACATAGGATCCCACATTGGCCATTTCAGCTCTTTTTTCTGTTAGGGAATAACTGTTTCTAATCAAGGTGGAATTAACAGAACGTTCATTTGCAACAATTCGCCGGAGGAAAACAAGTTGTAGCCAGGACTACTGCAAATACAGAAAAATGTTCTGGTTTGAATTATAGAGAACAGTTCAATAAGTAGAGCTGCTTCCTGTCACCACATGGATTGTTTAAAAAGGAAAAAAAAACCTCACTCAATGCAAATTTGGTGTTGATGCCTGTTTGTTGACCTACCTTTTTTATATGGCTTTGGTGGCACAACAGGACCAGGCTCTATGTTATCATAGAAGTTACATGTGGCTTTCGGATCAAAGTTTCCTGTCAGAATGAAAAGAAAAAGTGTAACTTGAAGGTTATTTAAATGCCTATGCCGGTGATATGAACATCCAAAGGCTTCTTATTTTATACATCTTTTTATTATGACATTATATCTTAGCTTTTTCACAAGTTTTGTCACATATTTTTAGATTTCTGTCAATCATAGTAATTCTTAGCAGGGCAATCTCATATTGAAAAATCAACTCCAGCTCAACATTTTGTATTGCTGGGAAAACACATGAAATGAATGTCTTCCTACAGGAGACTTCCTTGATAAAAAAGGACTGTGCATATCCTAATCTGTTTGTTTCTATGTAAGACATGTTTCTGTTGCAAAAAAAACCTTTAAAAAACCCTAGTAAATTTCTGTTTGCCAACCGCTTGGTTGCAGTTGTTCAGTTCTCTCTCTATCATTTGGCCACAGCCTTTGTCAGCAAAAAGTTAAAATTTTAAGTAAAACATCTTCACAACAGAGTCTATTTTAATATGCTCTTGAGAAAGTAATTTTATGTCTTTCCACTTTCTTGCTAATGGAATTTAACTTGGCCAACAGAAGTATTAGCAAGTCAAGTTTATTAGGCTGCAACTGAAAAAACACCCATCTTTTAGAGGTAAGTTGTCATTATTAATATAAACTGAATTATAAATTAAACTCCAAATATTCACATTTAAGCACATGCCATAGTAGAACCATAGGATCAGTTAGGCTGGAAAACACTCAAAGATCCCTGAGTCCAACCAATACCCCAGCACCTCCAAGTCAATCACTATCCCATATCCCCAGGTGCCACATCCAAAGGGTTTTTTTAAATACCTCCAGGGATGGCAACTCCACCACTTCCCTAGGCAGCCTGTTCCAGTGCTTGCCGACTCTTGCCCTGAAGATATTTTCCCTAATATCCAATCTAAACCCATTCTGGTGCAATGTGAGGCTGTTAACTCTCATCTGTCACTTGTTACCTGGGAGAAGAGACTCCACCTCTCCACAGCCTCCTTTCACATTACTGTTGAGAGCAGTAAGGTCCCCCTGAGCCTCCTTTTCTCCAGACTAAACACCCCCAGCTCCCTCAGCTGCTCCTCATCACACTTCTGCTCCAGACCCTTCCCCAGCTCCTTTACCCTTCTCTGCACTCTCTCCAGCCCCTCAATGTCTTTCTTGGAGTGAGGTACCCAAAACTGGACACAGGATTTGAGGTTTGGCCAAGCACAGAGGGACAATCCCTGCCCTGGTCCTGCTGCCACACTCTTGCTGATCCAGGCCAGGTGCCATTGGCCTTCCTGGCCCCCTGGGCACACCTGGCTCATCTTCAGCTGCTGCTGACCAACACCCCCAGGTCCTTTTCCTCCAGACACATTTCCAGCCAATCTTCCCCAAGCCTGTAGCTCTGTTTTCGATTGCTGTGACCCAAGGGCAGGACCCAGCACTTCGCCTTGTTGATCCTCATAAAACTGACCTTGTCCCACTGATCTAACCTGTCCAGAGCCTTCTGAAGAGCCATCCTAACCTCCAGCACATTAACATTCATAACCATTTCCAAATGATGCTTTTTAAAAAGTATCAATTTAATACCTCTAGATTGAAGGAGATCAACTTCTTTCAGTGTACAGTCAACATTTATCTGGAGTTGTCTGTTGAGGCTTCTCAACCTGGTCATTTCCTCAGGCTAGAAAGAAATATCCCAAAATAGTAATTGTGGTAAAGTCAGCATCTTATTTGAAATAGCAATAACATTGCTATATCTTTGTTAACAGCCTTATTAAAAACTGGGTAAAGATAAGGCACTGAAAAAAGTCTAACTGTCTGGCCCACTATCCCTAACTCATTTGCCCTCAAAAAACATTCTTCTATTGGCATGTGAAGAGGGAAACAGACAAGTTACTTAATACTAAAATTGGTTAGTAAGATGACATAGCTAAGCTCAATTTTATAAAATCACACACATTATTAAATTCTGTAATGGATGACTTGTTACCCAAGTTTGCATCATGATAATCAGAAACAGAATACAGACTGCAGCCCACATTAACTGTTACTTGATTATAACTGAATGAGGTCAAAAGTTTATTCATTTGCATCAACCCAACGAGCTTCAAAATGCCAAACCTTCTAACCCAGTATATTTAAATCATTCAATGATGAAAGACTGTAATTATTTTTAACAGCATAATCAGTTATTTAAATGCATATATTTGCATATCATTAAGAAACCCTAAGTTACTGGAATGCAAAGCTTTCTCAATGCTAGCAGCATCAATCACTAACATATTTTATCCCAGGATACATTCCAGTATCACAGGCACAAATCAGAATATTTGAGGTCACAAGGAACCTCTGGAGGTCATGTGGTCCAACTCTTCCGTCAAGTCTCCAACCAGACTTTGTGCCACTGATTGCCTCACTCTTGGCCTGGCTGTTTGTCCAGTTTTCAATGAACCTAAGTGATCATCCAGCCCATACTTGATCAGTTTCTCCATGAAGATCTTACAGGAGACAATGCTGAAAGCCTTGCCAAAATCTAGACAGACAATAACCACTGTCTAGGTTACCAGGACAGACTTTGCATCCTACAAGTTTACCAAATTGGTCAAGCTTGGCTTCCCCTTGGTGAATCTATGTGACTACTGCTGACCATTTTTTTGTCCTTTATGTGCCAGGAAATGGTCAGCAGCATTAGCTGCTCCATCGCTTTCCCAAGGATCAAGGTGAGGCTGACTAGCCTGTAGTTCCCTGCATCATCCCCTTCTTGAAGACAGCAGTGATATTTGCTCTCCTCTAGTCTTTGGGAACTTTCCAAAACACATTAATCAACCAAAGATTATCTGGAGTGGCCTTGCAATGACTCCTGCCAGCTCCCTCAGCACTCACAGGCACATCTCATCCAGGATTATTGACCTTGTGCATGCCTGCTTTGCCTAAGCGTTCCCTGACCTGATTTTCTTCCTCTAAGAGTGTACCTTACCTTCCTTGCTTCACACTTTTCCCAGGGTCTCTGGGACCTGGGATTCCTGAAGGACTGTAAAGACTAAACCAAGAAATTCATTCAGTATCACAAGCCTTTTCCATGTCCTACATAACCATGTCACCCAGCAGGCTGAGCCCACATTTTCACTGGGCTTCCTGCTGACACCTATAGTAACAGAAGCTTTTCTTTTGGTCTTTGAAATCCTGTGCCAGATTCACCTCCAGCTGGTCTCTGGCTTTCCTAACCTCATCCTGGCACACTCAGTGCCTCTGTACTTCTTCCAGGTACCTCTTTGCTAAATGCTGCCCTGAAACAGGTGAGACATAGAACAGCCAGAGTAGCTAAGCAGCCAACAGCCCTTCTGTGCCTTCCAGCCTACACCTGTGTGCTTTGTTTGTGTCAATACAGCCAGTAAGTCTGAGCTGATTTGCTTAGCAACTGCACACAGTGGAAGACATTTTTCAGCCAGATGAATTCCCTTATCAGAGCCACACACATGTTTGGGCTAGAGTCACTTACAGGTGGAAGTCACACAGATAAGAAGAATGAACAAGGAAAATAGAGTTCTAACTATTTCAGGCAACACTGCCCCTGAAAAGTTATTCGGCACATCCTGCACATACCAAATGAGAAATACTGTCTATGAGAAGCAACTACTCAAACAATAAAATTGCTTTTTAAAAACAAAAGTTAAACCTTCCTGCATGAACACCAAGCTCTATAAGGCTAAGGCATATTGAATAGACTTGGACATACTTTCACAGGTTGCTAGGAAAACAAGTATATTCAGTTCTGTGGTCCACAAAAGCACGTGCATAGAACTTTCTGAAGTTTTGCTGGGAACACTAATAAAACTGAACACATATCCATTTCATAAATTACAAGAATTATCTTTTGACAATTTTTAAAATAAAGCATCTCCAAAGACTGAAAACGTTATACTCAGACGTATTTCTGGAACAGAACTTTCATCAAAACACAAAAAATAAATGTGTATGTTGAATTAAAATACTAACAAATTGCTTACTGTTGGAATTGCAGTTGTACAGCTGACTCTTCGAAGCCGTCTCTGCATCAGATCATGCTCCATGCCATTGACTTCAGTCTTCAGGCGTTCAAGCTCTTCTTTCTCAAGCTTCAGTTCCTTTGCTAATCTCTCCATCCTTGCTCGCTGATGTAACAGCAAGGCTAACATTTCACACAGAAGAAATAGTTACTAGCACATAAAAACCTGGAACATTGAATTCTTAACTTATGCGTAAGATTCATGAGTGACCCTTCTGGAAAAAAAAGGTGATCATAGACATGCAGCCAAATATCAGTGTGAAGATGCTTTCATGCCAAATGAACTACAATTTAGAACAAAGTTCTTCCAGAATAAAAACACATTGTGTACAGTAACTTGAAGTTGTTATTACCATTTTGGTCAAAGCTTCTTTTTTTGCATTTGGTCTTTCTCGTCTCAAAAATACAAAGGCACCTGTACAAGGAGACAGCTTCTCAGGATGAAAGAGCAACCTAGTTATACTAATACTCTACTGACAAAAAAAAAAAAAACAAATAAAAACCAAAGGTAACATCAGAAGGTAACACACACTGCATACCAGCTGCTCAACAGCAGCTGACACACCAGCCTTGAGACATTAGCCAAATGTCAGTCCCAAATATTTGCTATTACAAAGTGTGGTAAAACTTTTAAGTAGTCTTAGCTTCTCAGGGAATATTGTAATCTTCAAGAGCGTAATTTCCCCTGGGTTCAGAAGTCTAAGTATAGAGCTTCAACAAAAGAAACTAGAGAACCCAGAAAATAAAAACTTGAGTCAGCTCAGGTGCTTCAGATTCTTATGATAGATCAATTTCTCCAACCTCTCTCTGCTGTTAAGTCAGTCCCTCATTTTCATCATGGTACTGAAATTTATGACTCTCATTCACAAGCTCATGTTGGGCTCCCAGAGAGAGAAACAAAGAAAACAATTTTGACTAGCTAGAAGCTAATATTCAGTTTCCTAAAGAAGAGCATTTCTCAGCATTTCATCATGATGCAAAGCTGGCCAAGTCAGCGTGATGCTTAATCCTTTCTGATCAGGCTGGTTTTACCTGACTGAAATCTGCTAGGAGAGAAAAATAAGACAGTTGATGTTGGTATTCAGACAAACATGCTGCTCATATAACATTGTTCCAGCAAACTGTTCAAAGGAGGCTGTAGAACCTGCAAAATGCTACTTCATGAAAAGCCCCAGTCAGAACTTGGCCTTTTCTTCACCCCATCCAACAAAGGCAAAGGAACAACACGTAATATCCAAGAATATTAACATATGAGCTAAAAAGAATTAGAAAAATAAGTAACAATGTGCCAACTTAATGCAAAAGCAGAACACCCCAACCTGTTAGAAGCGAGTATCAGCATTCCACACAAAAACGCAGCACTGTAATTTGGATTTTGTATGGTTTCACCAATTCATGGCCAAAGAATAAACACCAGAAACCCTAGCCAAGAATAACAACAGGTGTTTTTACACTACAGGAACCAGAATTACTGAACAGAACTGTTCCCTACTTTTTCAAGTAGCATAAGTCATGCAAGCAGAATTAGAAAAGAAGTACCGACACCAGACTGAATGATTTTCCACTGTTACCAATCTCTGTCTCTGTGTGATTCCTTCAGCTTAACACGGTGTGACTACATTTCAGAGCTTCACATTATACTCTAGTACAACTCATCAAATATGACTCATATTACAAAGAGGCAAAGTACAGACACCAGAATGAATTTCCGGTAACACTTTTTACAATGGCTCACATTCCAGCGAAAATTAAATAAACTTGTTCCCTAAATTAAGCTATTAAATATACATTTTCTTAGGACTCCTTTGTGATAGTAAAGAATAGAATGTTTCATCTTCTACAATTTATTTCTATCAAGAGTTTAGAGTGCAGCAATAAAAAGCTCAGGTAGTTATTGCCACACATGCAAACACCCCAAAAAGCATACAGTAATTTGTTTTATTTGGTTTGCTTTTCAGAGACGCAAATCTAGTGGAAGGCACAAAGGCCAGGTTTTACATTTCAGACCATGTTTTTCACAGCTATGTGAAGCTACTTGTATTTTTCTCAAATAAATGACAACCTTTACTGAAGCTGTAATAGTAACAATGCCAAATAAAACACAAGGCCTCAGTTACAGACCTACTAAAGAATTTTACTAAAGAATTGGGTCTACAGAATTTCTGATTGGGTCTGCGAGGTACAAAATAGCTTTTTTGATGAGTTAGAAGAGCTCAAAAGGCAGCAAGTGAAATAATTCAAGAAATACAGAGCAGCACTGTGAGCTCTCTGAAGTAAGAAAGAGGCTAGAAGAAACAATAGATGGACAGACTCTTCTTTCCAAACACAAATCCAGAAAATACCTGTTGCAGGTCATTACCCAAATGACTAGTTTGAATGCTTGCAGATTGATTCACTTGCTCAATTTTAAATGTTTCAAATCTATACAGCAAACAACTTCTAGAAATCAGTTTTCAGTTTAGGGTTTAACTTCACTTTTTTTTCTTTACTGAATTACCAAATTCTTCATTTATATATGGCATTAAAACTATCTTTTATCCCTGTGCAGCAGAACACACATCCTAAAATTCGTCTGCCGATCTCTTCTTCCTCTTTGAAAACTCTAAGTGGAAGAAGTGAACATTTAAAGTTATACAAAATAATTATTTTATTATCTTTAAAAATATATTTGTATTGACAAAGTTTTTTAGCTGCATTCCATCTCTCTCTTCTCTTTCACTTAACATTCTTCAATCTAAACCAATTGCAGAAGCCAGTGCTTCAGGTGTTCTAAAATACTTCAATATGGAACAAATACAAAACATCATAAAAATCCACATGTAAATTTATGACCCACTTCTTCAATGCAGAATTGACAAAACTGACACACACTACATGAACAAACTACTTATCACTGTTAACTGCAGTGTTTTAAGGAAGTCTCCTAATATCAAAAGCACAGCAATGTTAAGACCCTTAAAAATTCTTTATGTATTAGATTGAAATTTGGCAGTACTTAAAAAAAAACAAACCAAAAAACGGTCAGATTTTTTATACAGTTTCTATTTTTCTCTGTACAGGTTCAAAAATTCTTATTAAGTAGCAAAATCAAGCTGAAAATGCATTTTACAACACCACAATTTGCAGGGTGAAATGTTTACCTTGAGTGTAAGCATAGTCGTCTGATCCAGAACTAGAACTTCTCTGATACTTATGGCTTCCTTTTTCTCCTCCAGATCCTGGGATTACAGAAATAGGCTGAATAGGCTCTGGTGCTGCAGAACGCTCTTCTTGGTCCACTAAATTTAAAAGATTCTCAGTCGGTGCTCGACCTACTGTGATTTTAAAAATGGTTGGGTTTGGCTGAGATACCATTACCCGCGGAGACTGTGTTGGTGCACCTGAAGGTCCAGTTGGTTGAGTGTAGGTAATATAGACTGGATTAACACTAAATGGAGGTTTGGGTTGTCCTGACATACCTCTGGATGGAGAGCTTGAAGGAGGAGTAGTGGCTGCATACAGCGGGTGCTGGTTTCGTTGAGATGGTTGATTGCTTATTGGTGAAGGGCTTCTGTTCATTGCAGTCCCAGGTCTTTGCGGTGGCTCAACTGTAATTTCTATTTTATTCATGGAACCTTTGGATAAACTAGGTCCAGCAAAAGGAGGAAGGTACGATACAGAGTGACCACCTTGCTTTTGAAAAGTCTGGGATGCTTGCTGATACGGATGGGGTGGGACAGTGGAAGGGCTAGGAGGCATGAAAACATGTGAACTCTGGTGACTCAACTGAGGAGGTTGAACTTGGTGTTGAGGAGAGCCGAAGGGAGAGGGACACTGGGATGCCGGTGGTGATCGAAAAGCCGACTGAGGGATCTGGGGATTTTTTGGAGAATACTGAGAAGGTTGGTAGTTCTGCTGATGTGGATATACAGGTAGAGGACGAGGAGTATAATGTGGAACCGGGCCCTGTGGCGATGAATGCCACTGTGTATTCTGAGGAGTCTGTCGTCCTGAAGAACTTTGAGATGTTTGTCTAATATAAATAGAGCCAGGAGTCCCATAAAGATTGCTTGGAATCTGTGGAAGAATTTGTAGAGCTCTGGGTACGCTCTGTCCAGAGGGGAGGTTTTGTGATACTGTAACAGTAATGGGATTTGTACTGTACCGAGGTATGTGCATATACGTGGGAGGGCCTTGCATAGCAGACGTGTTCATTCCTGGTTGTATGGAAGATGGCTGTGGAGGTGGCTGTGGAGGAGGAGTAGCTGCATTTCTATTCTGGTCATTCATGAAAAATGGATTGTAACTAGGAGAAGCTGCCACAACAGCGGGAGCAGAATGTGGTTCTTGAACTAAGCAAATCAGCTGTTTACCTGCCGTGCGCTGCGGGTCTATGTGTCCATCGCTTGAGCTGTGTACCAGTGTACGACCACCATTAAGTTGAGCTCCATCCCCTGCGTGATAGCTGGTATGAGGATGAATACCCAGATTAATGTGCAAAAGGCTATTTCTATTCATTCTGGTGTCATCAGGGCTGTGGTACTCCATGTACAAATACTTGCTGCTCTCCTGTGCAAGGGCTCGACAACAGGCATCGAGGTTGTTGTTGTTCTAGGAGCAAGAACAGACACCTGTTACTGCCATAGAGCACAGGAAAGAGCCACCACTGTGCCTTCAACATTCAGCTGAGACCACAACCAAGCCTGCACACAACTAGGGGTCATGTTTCATACACAGGTATTGGGAAATAAAGATGATACTTGCCACGTGGTATGCAAGTAATACAGAGCTCACATTGCATCTGGCAAAATGCTCTGGTAACAGTAGTTACACTATAACAAATGAAAAAAAAAAAGTCCAGTTTTAGGAAAGCAATGGTTACAACTGTCTGCATGTCCTTCAAGGAACAGTAGTCCTTATAGTAACAGCACAAACCAAATTAAACTACATCAAAATTGCAAACTCTGGAAAAGCAGAACAAAAACACAGGTAACATTTCAATGTTTATCTGAGTGTTTACTGTTTTCACTTTCAGTTTACTGTTTACCTGACTATTTCTCTTCACCCAGAAGTTTAAAAAAACAACATTTAAAACCAGCTTCTATTGGTAGAACAGTATTTAATACCGTAACAATGAAGTCAAAGTATTGCTTGAAGAAGTACTGGGGATTCCATAAAGAACATTACAATTCCAACCAAATTTAAACTGCCTTTAAGAATTTAAAGCTTAAGGCTAATAAAGGTTTATTCATACATCAGTGAGAAACCAAATAACCCTTTTAAATGTTTGATTAGTCCTGCAGTGCAGGCAGTTGAAACCATACAGACAATAAATTATGAATCAAATGAGAAATATAATGGGGAATTCCTTTTCCCTTCTTGCCCTCTCCACTCATTTTAGCTTAATGTAGTTTGTTAAAAGAACAACACAAATGATAGCTTTTCCAAAAAAGTAAAATCACTAGAAAGCATTCCAGATGGTGGATTTCTTTTTCTCCCCACTTGACCATGTAACAGCCTCCATCAGGTGTGGTTCAGATTTTAGTTTCAATAGCAGCTAAAGAAAACAAATTTCACTTTAAGTTCTTTAAGTTCAATTAATCTGGCCCTTAGCACTCTATTAAACATGACACAAGGCTGGTACCTTCTCTGTGACACAGTGAGTGTGTACATATTTATATATGCACATACACCCCTGCCCTCTTCAGTGTGCTAACATTACCATTCTAGGGAATATACATTAATAATAGCTGCACTTCTGTTTTAAACACTATCCCTATTTGTATGCATACACTACATATATACACATGCTGCCTTGCAATACAATTTTCAACAGCCACTGGCTGAAAAGTCATGTTGCATTTCTTTTCTCATGGACTGATACCTAGTCAGTTATAGTACCAGACTGAAGATGATTTTCCCAAAATTTCATATGATTTCACTACCAGTTGAAGTCACATATTCTATGAATATGAAGAGTTACTACTAAACATGACAGAAGAGTCCAGCACTTAATTAGGAACAGCTCTCACTCTACAGATATTTCTCCCTGACAACCTCCCTTCATGTTTAGCTCTCCTAGACATCAGTGATCACTGACAATATCCAGTCATATCACTAAAAATTTAAGACCAGAATATGTGGGAACCAGACTTTATAATAACAACCAGCATCACAATGCCAAGACAGCAGTCTCAAAAAAGTGAACCACTACCATCAGCCACTTGCCATCTAAACAGAATTTCATGAACAGAGCCTTCAGCTTCCTTAGGTCACTTGGTCAAGGTGCAGGTAAAGAGAACGTGTATAGGACAGGCTCTGATCTGATTTTATCAGGGGATGGAATACATTTGTCATTCCAAAGGACTCTCAATTTTTGACAGGTCTGAAACTCCAAACTGATTTAAATCTACAGCATTTATTGCAAATGGTTATTGGAAACCAGCTCACACATCTTTAAATATAAAGTGGGTTTGGAAACAAAATCTATACTTAAAAACATAACAGGTATTTGCTGTGCAGTTAGTTGTCTGAAAGTAATTAATTTTTATTTGTATGGTTAAGAAAACAAATGCAAAAATTATGACCCCAATTCTAAGCAAACCTACTCATTTACCCAGGACAGGCAGGATGCAAGTACAGCTTTCCAACCTCAACCATGGCCACACAAGGCCAAACCAGATCTTGCATCTTCCCATTAACTGAAGATCCTGAATCTTCCCATTAACTGAAGGTATTCCCAGATTGCCACTACTTATTACATGTGGTAACTTATTATCACTTCCAATTTCTGATTTTAGATGAAGGCAGAAGGATGAAATGGAAAGAAAAAGGAGTACAGGGAGAAGAACCACAACCTGACCTAGAAAGAGAGACCTCTGGAGAGCCATGGGAAAAAGATATTGTGAAGAGAGAAAACTAGCTAGCTTGGAAGGATGAGTGACTGTTTGCTAAACATATATACATAAATACATGTATGGTATTTATACATTAATTCATCAATTAACACCCTATTAGCCACTTCCTTTATTATCCATATGCATACAGTCACAGGTCACACAGACAATGAGAAAATGTCAGTGCAAAATAACCTCCACAAACCTAAGTGAAGAATTTTTGTACCTAAAAGGCAAGACAGAAATGCAAGTAGTGGAGTCTTCCAACCTTTGAAAATAAAACCAGGACAATGCAAATCTATATGCACCACATATACTACTAAAAAGGATTTTTGTACTGAACTCATAGTTGATGCCAAAATAAAATACACAGACTCCTCAGCATACCTGAAGCATGCACTGAGATACCACCCCTTCAGGTATCTCAGGGAAACGCTGCCGGAGATCATGGAGTACCTGCACGTCAAGCTGTTGGCTGCCCTGCGCCATGCCAGGTGGAGGATGTTCCAGATTATCAGAAAATGGAAGTCAACAGGCCTTCCAATGATTGTGGTCTTCTGAGGCTTCTGGCATTTTCTGTAAGAAAGAAAACACAACATTTTAAGCCATCACAATTTTTCGTCCTTCCCAAACTGCTTGTGTAGAAAAACTACTGTAATGCATTTTAACTACCAAGAGAGACAACAGCTTAAACTAAAAGTGGGAATAATCATGTCTGAAACAGCAATATTAAACACTTAACATACCACAGGTATGTCTATATAGCATTGCACTGGAACGTGCTAGTTCAGATCTTTATTCAATCCTACTGTGGCACCATGTGTAACTTTAATTAGTGTGACCTGCACAGAATAGAACTGTTAAATATTTACTCCCAGTGAAATTCTGAACAGTCTGCAGAAAAGTCTGAAGCTATCACCAAGTACAGATGTCTTATTTACAACAAATAATAGGCTGGAAAACTGAGTAACATAATTATCCAAAAAATACACCTCTATTAATAGTGTTCAAATGCTTTTGTCTTTACATCGCTACAAATTCAAGGAGTCAGAAGCAGTTTTTGTGAAAATGAACGAGAATTAAACAGAATTCAAAGAGCCCTTTCCAGGATTAGATAAGCATCTATGTAAGATTTTTGTAAAGTACCTGTTACATTTATACTAAGATGATGAGTGACAAAAACCAAATCAAACAAAACCCCCTAAACCTCCTTTCATTTCAAATTCTTCTACTCAACAACAAAAAGATTCTATCTGAACTTCAATACCCCAGGGCAAATACTGTCTGAGTCAACAAACGCTTTCTGCACTTGTGGCTCATGATCACAGCAGTAACCAAAAGGCAGCTGATGTCTAAGTAAAGAGTCACAAAAACTTTGCATGAGGTGGTGCATGACAGCCCCTGCTACACATCTATCACTGCTAGGCTTCAAAAGCCTCTCCAACAATGCTGCTCAGTGGAATTCTTAACTGCAGAGAATGCACTGCTGTGTTCAAAAAGGAAACAAAAATCAGATAGCAGCTGAGCTGGTGTTTAATAATATATTAGCTACCCAAAGTCATGCCTATCTTGACCTCAGTGCAACTGTGGGTGGCACATGCCACAGGTATTCCAGTCAGTTTTACACTTGTTAGTTCAACTTCCAGCAGCACAACAGACCAGCAAACGCAGGCATACCTCTAGGCACTAAAATTCCAACAGTTTCCTCTGAAAGTTTCTTCATTTTCATAGGCAAGAAAACAGAAAAAGAAATCTGAAATAATCAGAAGAATAAGAAAAAGGAATTTAAAATAATCTTCACACACCTTCAAAGAGAAGTAAAAAGTAGGGAAAAAACCCCTTTGGTTAAAGTTTTCGGAGTAGGAAAAGCAGGAGTTAAGTGCAGGGTACAATCTGTGTCTCTGCATGTGGACAGCTCTCGAGCTGCCCTCAGCATTCACTGAACACCACATGTGCTCACAGAAAGGATCCCTCTCTGTCCCATCTCATATATTCCAGGAGCCAATATGACACCTGACACATCACACACTATTTCAAGAAAAATGAGACAAGTCTAAAGAACAGATAGTGAGTTATCTTGCTGTAACTTAAGAAATACTGCAATAAACTTATATGGTACATCACAATTCATTTCTGTCCACTGCAGTAATGCTTTTTTTAAAAGGAAGTGGAGATTCCACCAGAAAATTCCTATCTACACTCACAATAGGGGGTCTTTTATAAAACTAATTTTTTATAAATGACAAAAAACCCCCCATACTCTGAAAGACAAAGCATCACAAGAATACTCAAAGAAAACCTAACAGCAATCAAGTTCTACGTGTTTCTAGACAACTCTCCTTATCCCAGGAGGCAAAGGCTGAAATGCAGTAATGAAGAAGTACCCTACCAGAATACATTGCAGTTAAAACCTCTGTGGAATAACAAATGATGGCATCTGAAATAGAATTTAGTAATTATAGGAATTTAATTTGCATGGGCAAGAGCCTTTGCATCACTTCTCTCTTCAAATAAAGGTTTAAATGTAACATGGGTGACTGTAAATGCAACATGTGGACTAAGATCCATCATCAATACGTTCAATGCTTTTCTACTACAGTTTTGAAATAATAGAAGCTAATTTTTTGTTTTCTAACATTTCCCAAATACATGTGGTGAGTAGAGGTATAATACAAAGTACCTGGCACTTACTGGCCAGCCATGAACTTCATCAGACTCCTAAACACAATGGGTAACAAAGTTCCATTTTTATTTTGAGGAGTTGAAGCTTCCAGCCTTTACAGTTACACAGATAGCCTTAAAAAAGTCTACAAGAAACCCAAAGTAACTCCTCGGAAGCACGAACAAACAATCATTCTGAAGTCCTTGGATTACATAGCTAAGATACTGTGGAAATTTGTTGGTTTATTTTTTCCTCCAGCCAATACCACTACATTTACTATTGTCATTATGTACAGCCCTTTGTCCTACCTATTGTCCAGCATTTTGTTCAGCTTATTCTACTTGACCTGACTACAATTGACTGCACATTTTCCATCCTAAGCAGGCACAAACTGGCTGGAATACAATACCCACTTCCCGTGTTGCTCCACAGCACACTGCAGGCAAAGAAGCAAGTTATTCAGAGAGCCAAGGGCTTACAGCAAAGGCTACACAGCTGAGATGCTTAGACAAGAACTCCTGCTGAGCCACAACAGGCTCGGAAAGCAATCCTTCAAAGACCTTCTTCTACAGCATTCACAGGCTAAGGAACACGCTGAGGTGCCTTGAATGACCAGCCTTGTAATTACTGGAAGTTTAATGCGTCAAACACCAACCCCAAAGTCAAAATGGAAACAAGATGCTTCATCTCTAGCTGTCAGGAAGGAGTTGAGGGTACCCAAACTCTTGATGAAAAGTATCTCACAAAGATGGAATAAATTAACAGTGCTAAATACATGGCAGGTCCAATAGCAAAACCTTGTCACAGAATTGGTCCTGCTGCATTAACACACAGAGCTGACTTCTGGAGCCACTCAAGTGAATCTCAGGGATTATGCAAACCATGACTTAAGTCCTAAATAAATACAGTAATTTATTTTTTCACACCTTTTATATCCCCAAATGATATGTACATAGAAACAGTATCTTTACATTTAATCATTTCCTTAAGCCATTTGTGTGTATTACAAGTTAAGAAAACTACCAACAGTTCAATCAACTGATGCCTCTCTCCTGAAAGAATAAACAAAAAAGCAGAATTGCTAGTCTTGATCTTCCCCAAAATCTATCAAAATATGTAGAGAAGGAAATCTATTCCGCTACTGTCATTTTTTGAGGCACTAAATCAATTAAAATGAAGACACCTAAATCACCAGAAATAAGATCCAATTGAAATTATGTCAATAAATAGTAATTATGACAATAAATACTATCTGCAAATGTGTAAATTATGTACTAATGTGCACTTACACAATGACTATGTATGGAACAATTAAGTAATTCCTGAGTGAATTTCCAGAAAACAGGCTACCTGGAAGACAGCTTCTTAGGGCTTAATAATTTATATTTAATTGGTAAGAGTTTTATAGCAATAGTTGAGCACTGAAGTGTAAGAGGAAAAAATCAAGAGGCAGCACACAATAAAAATCAGCTTACAGAATCATAACTATACTGGAGCCAGAAGTGACCACAAGGAATATCACAGTCCAGCTCTGTGCCCTGCACAGGACAGCTCCAAGAATCATAGCTTCCCTAAGAGAGTTTTCCAAACACTTCTTGAATTCTATCAGGCTGATGCTGTGACCACTTCCCTGGGGAGCCTGTTCCAGTACCCAGCCACTCTCAGGGTGAAGAACCTTTTCCTGATACCCAACCTAAACCTCCCTGACTCACTTCAGGCCATTCCCTCGGGTACTGTCACTTGTCACAGAGCCTGCCCCTCCTCTTCCCCTCAGGAGGAAGCTGTGACTGCAGTGAGGTTTCTCCTCAGTCTCCTCCAGGCTAAGCAAGCCCACTGCCTTGAGCTGTTCCTCCAGACCATTCACCACCCTCACAGCCTCCTTGGTAGTTACAACTCCCATAAAACTGAACAGCTTTCTCCACCTTTCTTCCCACCCTCAGTCAACTCAACTGTACTAATTCAACCCATTAAAACAATTTAAAAACCAAACCAAATACTTCTTACTAGTTTTAACAAGCTCTCTCTGCACAACACATATCTACTGAACATCACACCATTGCGTAAAGAAAGATGCAATGGTAAAAAGGGGAAAGAACACCATAAAAAGAACACCACACCACCTCCCTCTTCTCAGCACATGTCAGTCATCTGATCTGTTAAAGCCGCAACAAGTAGACACCTTGACCTGAAGCAGCTTTGCAACAAAAGCAAAAGCTGTTCTTGTATAAACAGCACTAAATCGGGATGGGTGGGGATTTTACCAAGTGCTGTCAATACTGGAGTTAGACAGAGACCATGCTGTGGCACTGCAAGAAAGCTGCCTGTCAGCTGGGCCCCGAAGGTACCACCAGATACCAGGTCAGAACTGAAACTGCACTGCAAACTTCCCATCACTGGCTCATCATCCAACCAATACTAACACTCTCCACTCTACAAAAACTCCTTCTGAAAACTATGACAGACCAGCTGATTACAGGCAGCAGCTCTTTATCACCAGAATGATTACATCCCCTACATCTCTGCTGATGCACTGGTTAAATATTTCCAAAGGCCAGGATACTGTCCATATATATATTGCTTGCCAACAGAAACACATGAGAAGAGAAGAAACTAATTAGCTCAGACAACATATTTAGAAAGCACTTTATTACACTGACTATTAGTATCTTTGGGTTTTAGCTACTACTATTGTTTTAACAAATAACTAAGATTTCAGCCATTACTGCATCATCACGCCCCAATTCCACTTCTGTATTTCAGTACTCAAGTAGATCTTGAGATGTATAATTACTGTGGCACTTCCTACAGTGACTGCAAACACACAGCAGAAAAGCTGTTGAAGAGCAACATTTTTGTAAATCACCCTGTATAGAACCATGACATTTGAAGGTAAAAATTCAAACTGAGTTGCTTCACACAAAGGATTAACTATGCAAAAACGTGTTTTTTAACATCTTTACATACCCATCCCACACATACCTATTATTTAATAGGAATCAATTATAGCCTTGTAAACATGCCCAGCATATGACCTGGCTGCAGATGCAATCAGGTAATCCCACCTCTAATCCTTGAGCAGCCTCTAGAACCACTGTTACCTTAAATTCAAAGGTGCCTGCCTGCAGTAGAAAACTACATTGGCTGTACTTGTTAAAAATCATCACAATCTATTAGTTGCAATACTGAAAACAAGGACAACGGATTTGTACACTAAGTTTGCATTTATTTAACCCTTTAATTAAACAAAAACAATTAACTTATCCTGCAAATATCAGAACACTCACATCAATCCAGCCCAAACGTTGGATTGCTCTTGCAGCAAAGGCAGGCAAATGGTTTTGTGGTAATGTGGTAATGTGACACCTTCACAAAGACTTGCTAGCTGAAGACCATAAAATCTCAGAAATGTGACAAACTAAAATGTTATAACAGCACCAAGAGTGATTTTTTCCTCACAACCATCTTCAGTAACATCCTCACTATATAAACATGATACATGAGAAAACCCAAGGATTATTTTTCCCTGCAACTGTCCAGCTAAAATAATTTTTATGATTATATATAGCTAGGCACAACCTTCCCACCTCAGAAATTAGAATGTCTAGTTAAGTTAGAATGCCTATTTGTTAAGAGAAGTTTTCTTTATTTACAGGGTGATACATCCCACAGCTTTGGGATTGTATTGCTTCACACAGTAGGAAAGACACAACAGAACTTAAAGAATTTTTTAAGTTCATACAGACTTATAAAGTTCAACCAAGCAAAATAAAAGCAGTCAACGTTTAAAGCTGAGCTCAGCATGCTGCTGCCACTGCTCTGAATGACTGACAACCCAGTAAAACCACAGCTTTATGGTTTGGCAAGCTGTCTTCTGATGAACAGTCATTCACTTGTGTAAAAGATCAACATATTCATAAATCTCCTGGATGGTAGGAAGGCAGCATGAAGCACAAAAAAGACATATACAGCAGAATGAAACTAAAGATAAAGCTGACAGGCTATCAGTGTTGAGCAATTGATCTCTTATGGTGAAGTTACACAAGCTCTCCTGACAATTCCATATCCCTGCCCATTTATCCATACAACAGTTAGCCAGATGTGTCATGTGATGGCCGAGAACAGCTCACAGCACTGAAATGGAATGTAAATCATTAAAGTCAGCATGATTAGAATACTATCATCTCATATGGATGAAAAAGGAGGGTAGAGCAACAAGATTATTCCTTCACATGTTTGGATTTTTTTTCTCAGTAGCTTAAACTTAAGCAGTGATCAGTTCTATCCATGTTTGAAACTCTTTCCACAGATCTATAAATGAGTAATATTGTGATACAGTGCGGTGCATTTTTATCACACAAAAGCAATATATAACTCTGAGGTAACAGAAACCTGGGGAGAGGAAACCCATTTTTGGCAGAACAGTGGCACTACCTGTCATGACAAGCATAAAAACATGACTCAAGCATAAAAAGGTTTTATATGTGACTTGCGCACAAGCATGCTAATTTCACAGGTTGTTACAAAAATTTAAAAAATAATTATCAATCACCATTCCCTCTTAGGCACATGTTTTTAGTATTTGCTTTGCTCTTCTGCCTTTAATTACACTCTGCCATCCTCATGGGCCATCAACATTGAAATGAACTAGTGTTTAGTGTTACTCATTTACTGTTTTCTCTCTTCCATCTACATCACAGAATCATTATGGTTGGAAAAGGCTTCCAAGATCATCAACTCTACCTTCTGAAAACTACCATGCCCACTAAACCATATGACCAAGTGCCACATCTACTCGTTTTCCGAACACTTTCAGGGATGGTGACTCCAACCCTTCCCTTAGCAGCCTGTTCCCATGTTTTTCCACTCTTTCAGCAAAGGAACGTTTCCTGATATCCAACCTGAACCTCCCCTGGCACAACTTGAGGCCAGTCCCCTTTGTTCTACCTCTACTTATCTGGGAAACCTCCACCTGACTACAACCTCCTTACATGCAGGTGAAGAGAGCAAAAGGTCACCCCTAAGGCCTCCTTCTCTCCAGGCTAAACCCGGCTCCCACAGCTGCTCCTTAGGAGAACTGTGTTCCAGACCCTTCACTATCTCCATTGCCCTTCTCTGGACATGCTCCAGCACCTCAATGTCCTTGCAATCAAGGATCCAAAACCTGTCTTTTCAAATGAAACATTTACATAGAGACATTATTTATTCCATTGCTTTGGAAGCAAAAGGAGTGAAACTTATTCCTATCCCATATAAAAGTCAGATCTCCACAAAGAAGAATTTACTTTTAATACCTACATTACACTGGGAAATAGTAAAAAACTGAATGACAATGAGAAGACGACTTAACTGGAACAATGATACTCCTTTTAGCAAGTAGCTAGGAGGTTCTTGGCCAGTAAGTCACAGCAGTGTCTGGCTGGGATGACACCATCAAAGGTCACCTCAATTCCAAAGCCCTGCCGAGGGGGTCACTGCACCAGGTTGCCCAAAGCCCTGTCCAGCATGATCTGGAACACTGATAATGATGGGGCATCACTTCTCTGAGCAGACTGCTCCAGTGTCTCACCACCCTCATCAGAAATTTCTTCCTTATGTCCAAACTCCTGTCTTTCCATTTAGAATCATTGCCCCTCATCCTGTCATGACAGACCTGGGTAAGAAGTCTTCCCCAATCTTTCTCTGAGTCTCTAGCACACTGAGAGGATGCATCACATAGTAGGAAATACTTTGAAAGAACCAATGGTTCTCTCACTCCAATGAGCAAGCAGAAGCAGCTCTCACCTCCGAGCGAAGTTACAAAAGAGGAAGTTTCCAAGGCAGGGGGATCTTTCAGGAATGATGTTAGGATGCCACAAATACCAGCTTCCAGGAGGGCTCTGCAGAACACAAGGCACAACTACAAGCTGCAAATGCAAGTGAGTTTGTACAGCTCACAGATAATCTTTAGGTTAGCACAAGCACCACAATTGTTCCCAAAGCTATGAGAACAATGAACTGCCTTTCTTACGAGGACATATGATCTATGATTTCTGACTGAACATTTATGAAATGAAGCTGTGGCTTGGAAAAATCCTGCAGGGATTTTACTGTTCCTGCAGGGAACAGTACACTGTCAGATTTTCTAATTCATCAACTTCTGTGTTGGCCCTGATAAAAGCAGTTTTATGATGATGCAAAAAGTTTCTGGTAGTGATACCCTATTCTGGGAATCAAAATGTGCCAGAAAGGATACAAGAAAATGTGAAACTGAGTATACACCATAAAGCACTGGAGAAGGCCTACTGTAAATCCAGTGAACAAAACTTCAGCTTTTTCTTCATTTTTAAGTATAGTCTGCAATCCATATTTCCAAGTTTAGCAACTAGTAGAAGCTAAGGTTTATACAAGAGAGAAACTGAGCTAACAAAGTTCAAAAGTACTGGACTATCATTTCACACACAATCTGTTTGAAAAAGTGAGTTTCCTCAGAAGTTTGAGATTACCACTTCTCAAACAAGCAATGGACAGTGAGTTATCTGCAGAGCACCACTCTGAATCTTGACCAGCACAAGAGTAATTCAATATTGTTCCAGCCTGAGATGTCTGATAGCTCCTACACAAGGTGATTCTCACCATTAATTCCTACTCCTACATGACAAATTCATTGCTCCATACTGAATTTTCACCTGTAAAACATTCGGAACAGGCTTTGTTCCTAAGATATATTTACAACAGTCAAAACATGGGTCTCTCCACAAGACACTTCTACAAAATCAAACACTGCAAGTACTTTTGCAGGAGATCAGTAAGAATTCACTAAAACCAGAAGTAGCAAAAAGTCTCAAGACAGAAGTCATAATTTCAAAAAAAACCCAAACCACCAACCCATCAAATTTGGATTACTCACACTGAACTTGTAAAATTTCAGTGTTACCTACATTCACAAATCAGCTGTTACACATTTCAATGGATAGTCACAAAATTAGCATAAACATGTCCCTCACCTTTCTTCACCTTTTCACTTTGACTTGGGCTTTTCCCTATTAAAAATGACAGCTCTAAATAAACAAATTGCTATCAATAAATCTGAAAGAGGCTCCATTTGCAGAGTAAAAGCAACACAATCATGCTGATTGTCTGAGCCTGCAGATACTTCTATAAAAGGCACACCACTGCACTTCACACATTCAGGGCTCCACTATTTGAATTTTTAACCATTTTTTTACTTGGGTGGCTCAGAAAACAATTTAACAAAAAAAGCTTGGCCATCAGCCATTCATCACAGTTGAAGCTGTGCAATAACTACAAAATTTAAAATTGCTTAGTCAATCATGCTGTGAATTAGCAACAGGATGAGTTATAATAAAATTTTAAAATAAAATCTAATTGCTTATATTACCAAAGAAAATTTCATCGATTTCAATTAAAATTTTAAGTATTAGAATTCAACACATACCAATGCAGAAAGAAGAGGACAATAGTTCTAACTCAACTGTTTAAATATCACGTTTCCTGCTTCTGAAATACCAGTAAGATTTTTGTGATGGTTTGCCATAGCACTGCTGCAAACAACAGTTTAAAATAAACAGACCAGTACAGTTTCTCTGTTAAGTGTCTGATGAGTTTTTCTATGACAAACCTTGAAAACACTCTATATTCAATAGACTGACACAAAGGATGCAGACAATTTCTGTAACACACCTTGTTTTAAACATTCACGTTTTTCTGCATCATTGAGAAATTGATCACAAAGTATATTTACACCAGAAAGTAAAAACATTCCTTTTCCTGCAGACAGAAGAGACTGTAATTGCCACTGGTTTCAAGTTAAGTGACCTGTTGTAAGTTTATTAGCAGCCCATGTTTTGCAGACAACTCTGCAAAAAGCAACATCAGTTGCAGACTGCCTGCACACTTTATTCCCTACATTCCTACATGCAATATAACCAGTTGAGAAAGGAGAAAATGATACTGGGAAGCACAACATTCAACACTCTCTGGCCTGGTACCACCAGCCTCTCCTCACATGGGCCATCTGAAACTAGAAAAAAACCCCTAGATTGGAAAGAAGTGGAGTCAGGGGATGACAGAACTACCTTTCAGGATCCAGCAAACACAAACTGAATGAGGGCATGATCCTTCACACACGAAACTGAGGAAGGAAGCAGTCAAGCACATGTAAACAGGAACAAAAATTAAGAAACAGAAAGGGAGAAAGCTGACAGAGAAAAAAACAATGAACAGACAGGAGTCAATACAGAACAACAGGACAGAAAAACATGAACCATATTCACTACCGCAGAAAACTTTAACTTCCATTTTTAAAGTTTTGAATTAAACTTTGGTGGCCTGACTGTGTAAATTTCTTTGACATGAATAATTGCTATAAAATACGATGAACAAGTTATGCAGTGTGCCTGTCTTTTCTATCATTCCAGAAGAATTTGTTAACATAAGGGAATCTAACATGGACCTTGCTGATTCTGTGGTGACAAGTCTTTGCATGAATACCTGCTCACAGGAGTGTTGCAAGTCACACAAAAAGTTACACACCATGATATTACTGTTCTTTATGTTTATTGCAAGATAACATACTGACACGTTGAGGCTATCCATGATCACACCTGTACATATACAGGTGATTGACCATGTGCCAAACTTAGGGAATTGCTGTGTCCAATATCCTTGGGCAAAGCAGGAGGCACCTTAAAATAAAAATGTATCTGCCAACAACATAAATACATATATAAATACATATCAGCTATATTTGTATATATACAGATGTCATATATACCCTAGATTATGCTTCTTACATTCTTTTTTCTTTTGGGGGGGGGCAGAGAGGGAAGAGTGCCTTAAAATTAGATTGTTGTTTCTGCAACATGAGACCAAAATCATCTTCTGTCAACATTATCTTATCTTAGCCCCAGATGGACTTTCTGGGGAGATGCACCTTAGATATTACACAATGCAGACATTTTGAAACATCTTCTTTCTACACTGACTTCAGCATTCTCTATTAAAAATACTAATGGGATACAAAAGAAAAAAAAAAGGTTTGGTGAAAGGAAAGCTGTGAGTTCCCCTTTTTCCATAAGCTTTCCATATGTTACATCTCTGCAGGAAGAAGCATTGGTATGTAAGGTAATGTTTGAACAATCAACACTCAGACTAAGCTGTAACTGTCCTGCCTATGGAATTCTCTATAAGGAAGTCTCAATATTATTTCACATTGGCTTGTTCTATCATCTTGGGCCAGAAACGGGATGAGCCAAAAGAGATAATGGAAAGACTAGAACATCAATACAATTGTTCATACTAAAATGCACTGATGCATTCCTGCCAAAATTCTTGTACAGCTTCAAAGGCCTTGAAGAATATTAAGTATATTTAATTGATAGAAGCTTTAGAGTATCTTCTTCCTACAGAGAGCTCCAAATAAGGTGGGGGTTTTAACACCTAAGAAACTACAGACAATGGCATGAAAATTGCAGCCACGCACACTAAACCTTTTCATGAACAAAATTAATTTCTGCTTAGAGCTGCAGAATGGGTTGGGTCAGAAGGGATTTTAAAGATTACCTAAATCCAAACCCACCGCCATGGGCAGTGACTCTTTTCCACTAGATTTATATGTGTGTGTGTGTGTTTGTCTATATGTTTGTTAATATATTTTTATTATTTATATTTCTTGTATTTATTGCTTCTCCCAGATTAAAAATCTAATAGCTACTCGTTAAATTCTTCTGTTCCCAATTCAATGTAGTATCCAAAGTCTGTACATTTGAAAAAACAATACTTATAGACAGAATATTCTATTCTAAGAATGCAGCAGTTTTCACATTGTCAAATAACTTTCATGTTCTTCTGTGCACTCTGGGCACAATTTTAAACAGATTTTTCCCAACATTTATTCTAATTTTCTTATTTTTCTAAAATTAAATTGGAAGATTAATGATTTATAATCACTCATGGGTCAACTATAGTTACATAAAAGCACAAACTCCTAAACCCCACACATTAGCTCTCTCTCCAAGGCTTTTAAGTCATGACTTTGGTAGGTTAACCAAAGCTGCATTTGCAGTCTAGACCTTAGTTACTCAACTCAATGACACTGCCTGTGAAGGCAGGTTGGCAGTATTCAGGTCATCAGTCATAACATTTGTTTTTGTTGGTCTGACACCAGGCCAGAAAATTTCAAATGCCAGTGATGAGATTAATGCAATTCCTGGCTGGAGCACACGTAACTTTTCACATACAGCTGAGCAAAAAAAGACCAATTTTGTGATAATGGAGCTGGATGCTCTTTCACAGAGCCTTTGAATGTAAGCTATAGCAAGAACATGTTGAACAACCCTGTGGCTTTACAAAATCAGCCTCGTGGTTGGGAGAGGGAGGGAAACAAAGGAGAGGGAAAGAGATCCTTGACTACTAGGCAGTCTTTCCACAGCTGATACTGCATGGCTGCTGATTTACAAGTAAATGTCACTTTCATCAGGTAGAGATACTGAAAAAGAAATGGCATGCTATGGCACACTTTCTGGAACAAGTAGTATTTGACTTCTCAAAGCATTTCACCCAAAAGTCCCTATTCACAATTTCAAGGGTATCATTTCAAGTTATTTTTACAATACCTTACTTTTATTCTACATGGCAAATATCCTTCTAAATGTAAGTTACATATACAAGTTAAACACTTTAAGCAATCAGCAACTCTGTAAAGCCAAATCATTTCCCTATTGATCTGCCTTACTGTACTCCATTAAGGTTGGTAGGATAAACTGCAGTGATTTCATTTCCCTTTTAGGAAGCTATCCTCATAATCCTGCTTTAGAAGAAGAAAAAAACACTAGGGCTCAAAGGCAGCTTCAACCTAAAATAGTTACTAACTCATTCTACTTTTACAGATGTTTGGATTATTTCACTTCTCAAAACCAAAAAAGATGCTGTCCAGCAGCTCAAGGTAGGTGCAGCCTCCAAAATCCATGTCCTTCTTTGTTTTAACAGACCTCTCTCTTGTTTTAGGATTTATGGAGTTTTGAAGGTAACTCAGTAAAGCAATAGCTAAAGAACTGTTGAAAAATTCTCAGCACTACAGCGAGCTTGCTCTGGTATTTGTGCTGTGCTCAGGGCACTTCACCTCCATCAGAACAGAAGATTGTAACTGACACCCACCCAGTGTCTCCGATGTGCTACAAGAAAGCAAAAGCCTTTCTTTCACCTGATATGTTACAGTGGTTTCCTTTGCTTAGATACTGAAGCAAAGGAAGAGATGTGGTATTTAGTTCTTTAACCAATCTCCCAGTTTCCTTACTGCTAAGAAGTGGGAGAGTCCATATAGTTTGTAGAAAGCAACAATGTGGAGCATGCCCAGCTCTTCATTTAGTAACTAAGAATGTAAGTCTGGTCAAGCCAGTCTTCTCATTTAACACCCTTGAGTCTTAGAGGGGCATCGTGTACAGAAAACACAGAGGGAAAAAGTAAGAAAAAAAATCAAGGTCATACCTCCCCACAAATCCAGTGCAGTCTTATATACCACACGAGATTAGACAGTAGAAAAATCGAAAGATTAAAATAACTTGCTGGCTCCCCCTGGCCAGCCAAGCACAACTGCCACCAGAGTATTCATTTCCCTGAGGCCAGTGACAGACAATGACTGCACTGGACAAAGGAGGATGAAGTGAGAGATTCATACATTTCGGAATTAAAAAAAAGAACAAAAAAACCCAAACCAGTTGAAAGCCAAAATATATTAAAATAACACTGTAATCTGATGCCTTGATTCGAAAATGCTAGCACAAGTAGTCACACCCTCTGCTTCACCAAAGCCCAATGACTCCTTCAGATTCTCACAACATTACTGCAGAAGAACTCAGCTCTAAGCATTTACACAACAACCCAGACTCCAGTGTAAGAACTTTGGGTTCTCTCTGCTTTTAAAGGAGAGGGAGGAGAAGGAAGGACATGAAAACCTTTGACATTTTTACTGCTGTTTAAGCACAAGCTTTTAATCTATTTTGTTCTGTGCCATTCCTCCCCCACAGGATGGAAAGCAATGCTACGTGTTCAGTACGTGAATGGCCAGATGAGCTGAGCAATACCGTAACAGACCGGTTGAGTTTGACTATAAATCATATGCAGATTCTCTGCTCCTTCCAACTGCTGAAGAAATATGCAAATTAAGTAATTAGATACCTCTGAGAAGCCTGTTCTTTGAGTCAGTATCAGCTTTAAAAAAAATAAAGGTTATTCATGTTTTAAAAAACCTCAGACAATACAAAAATAATTGGTGCTTATTTTCTCAACTATTTCACACCAACAGTTTTCCACAATGGAGAACCAAACTCAGTACTATTTAAAGTTTGGGTGTTTTGTTGGCTGAAAAATTATGAAATCTTTTAAAAACAACATTTACCTGAGAACTACAATGAAAAGAACTCCCAGTTACCAAATTTACATTATAATACCATCTCATCCAACCTTACCAACTCTGTTTTAGCCACCTTCTGCCAAGAAGGGACTGGGCTCCAGTCAGGGAATACACAAGATTTTGGATACTCAACACCCACTAATTTTCCATTACTGTCTGCACAGTTTAACCTACACAGCTACTCTTAATTCAAATATCTTATTACATATTTTGTCTAATTTTCAAACAGATAAAAAGTAAATTTCACACAGATTTAAACATTTGCAGAAGACAATACACATTTGACTTTGTACATACTTCCTCAAATACACAATCTTTATTACTTTATTTGTCAGATTTCCACACCCAACCATTCACTTTGATGAGAATAACTTTCTACATGTTTGAAAAGTTAATGAACTGCACACAGTCCATAGACAAAACAGCCAAATGAGAAACTGCCTTTGTAATAACACATTTCCAAATATGTGCAAGGATAAAGACATTGCTTATGTAGTTATACATGCTCAATTCAACTGAATCAAGTCCAGAATAAATAGAAACTACACATAAAAATACCCCACACAGGCACACAATTAAGCCACAGGTTCAAACACTGTAGTATTGGCTTTCTATTTATTATTCACTATGCAACCTTTCAATGACATCATGCAAGAGTCATATAAACATGATAAAATTCTACTGAAAATTCTCAATCTGTGTTATTTGCTACCAAAAGCAACTTTTAAAATTCAAATTGTTTTTAAATAAGAACCAAATATTTAAAGGAAATCTCATCACTAGAAATCAAAATGTGTTCTTAGTTTACAAAATTTTTCATACAACTGCTTTTACCTAACTAAAACAGAACTGCCAAATGTATTTTACGCTTTAAAAGCAGTTTTTAAATTAATAGCATAAAACAAACATATCTCTAATGAAGACTATGTAATAAACATATCCTAGACTAGTCTGGGAATCAGTAGAAAGACAACTTAGCAGTGAATTCTGGAATATTAGAACCTCTAAATAAGATGCTACTGAATGTTACTTCCAAAAAAAATTTTTAAAAAAAATTAAAAAAATAAATTCTGAAACATCAGAAGTGCAAAAAATTAATGGAAAGAAAAAACCACACCAAAAATTGCAAACACATTACACCCAAATCCCAAGCTCATTACAAACTTTAACTGGGAACATAGGGTGCAATCTCATTCCCTTATATGCAGAAACACCGAAATACCCAGCTACAAGGGAAAAGCAATACTGAACATCCAAATCCATCATTTTTTTTGTCCAGTATACAGTGTCACAACGCAAAACATCAAGGAAACAGCAATCCTAGCAAAAAAGAGAGGTGGTTTTGATACTGCTGTTGAACTCTGAAAAAAACATTAAATAAACTGAACAAGTATTAGGCATAAAACCTCTTTAATTTCAGGAAATAAGCTGGGGTGGTGGGAATCTTTGTCCAGGGAAGTATTTATCATCATAAAATGTTCTCCAACAGCACACTGAGTGCTTCCACAAGAGAAATTGTCACAAAGGAAGTCTCCTCTGACTGTTTCATAATCACTTTAAACCAGAATTTAATAATTCTGAAGAAAGATTTTGCTTCTCCTTTCCTTTCAATGCTCCTGCCAACACACCACCAGAAATCTCCAGACCAAATGATGACCTGGACCTCACTAAAGCTAAACTTGGATTTATGAACCCTAAACACTCACCCAAGCTGGACCAGCTCCCCGATTCCCCTCAAAACCTCACAACACTTTGTGTCATAGACAACCACAGAACTTTGAGACACAAGCAGGCAGCCAGGGTGAGAGAGAAAGTGTTAGACTACAGCGTCAGGATGAGATCTAACCACAAAGACCTCAGAACAGGCTGTCCCTTCAGGTAAGGCACAAAAACTTCACAGAAATTAGATTTGTCATTAAGAAAGCAGTCCAAGGCATAATCCAAGACTCAACTCTTTGATTTAATTCAGCAGTTTTCCTGTTACCCACAGCAATCTCAAAATGCCAGGAATGGTACAACCAACAGTTCTGGTTGCACCCAATATATCTGGTTGGGCACATTTTACCCAGTGATTTAGACACTCAAGTAAAACATGTAACATTTCTAGAAGTCTTATTTTCCACATTAAATGACAGAAAAATCAGAATGCCCTTGAAATCCAGATGATCTATATTCAAGCAAGCCAGAAACCTAGATCTTGGAGAAGCGCTGATTGTTCTCAAGTTCCTGAAAACCCACCTTCCTGAATCTTCATTTTCTTTTTTTTTTTTTTTTTTTGGAAGAACTGGGAAAAGTTCTTAGCCTTGACCACAGGAAAAACAAAGCCATCAAACCAGATTAGTTATGAATTTCAGGGATTAGCAAATACAAATCACAGAACAGAGAAAATAATCCAAAAACCAGGGCAAACTACACAAAATACTAATATTGTGATTGAAAAATTTTAGTATCTTGAGACACAGAACTGATATGAGTTTCATCCAGTATCATAATTTAAACACACATCTAAAGATAAGTTTGCAATCCTCACAGATGCCTACAGAAAAGTTATTCTGCAGAAAGACTTACAGTCACAGTAATATACTTACAAGTTAGTGATCTTTGAGTATTTAATAAAAATAACACAAATTTGATGTACTTGAATATATGTGCAATAAAATCCTACCATAATTCAACCTTGAGATTTGCACCTTAGTAAACTCATTTAATGTTTAAGCAGTCTTTTTTCATAGCTAGTAAAATCATTAACCATTAAAGGAACCCAAATTAAATACAGCTTACTACAAATGCAATACAGCTATTTAACTGCTTTTAAAGAATGCATTATTCAAATCATCACCAACATACTTTCTGAATATTAAAAAAAAAAAAAATCCAATTTTTTTGTAGAGTATTTGTCTACTGGACAATCTTCTAGTGGTATTTTGTCATATATCAGGTATCCAAACAACTAAGATGCTCACAGAACAGAATATGGGATTGTTAGTAGTACTGAACAAATAACCCCAACATCAAGTTTTTCTCCTAGCTTGACTTTTATTATAGTTTAATGAAAATTAAGATTATTTATGATTATGCAACATGCTTACATAATTCACAAATTCTACTATACACAGAAATAACTTGTCCCACAAGTCTAAGTATACCATACACTTGCTGGGAAAACAAAACAACCAGCACCCTCATCTCTCATAAAACCAACTACAGTGAAAAAAAACTAAGCCAAACTCAGAAAAGCAGACAGAAGAAAGCCCTAAGCAAGTCTAAATGCATTCCCCTTAAGTATGTATTCATTTTCTGAACAAACTAAACAGCCTGTGCCATAGTTTCACTTAAAAAATGAGTGCAGCTTACATAAGCATGTGGCAGTCAACCATTTTTACTGGCGGCACCACAACCAACAGTGGCAAAAAAGTTCAGAAAGCAGCACTTAGGAACTAATGAAAAATATCTATACTCCTTACTCCAAGGCTAACTATGTAAGGCTACTGGCAAAGCTTAAATTCAAATATTCCATGAATTGTCAAGTGGATAGAGTAATCTGAGGATTATGCTCCAGAGAAGTTATTCAGAATAGCCCCAAAGCAGAAATTTGCTACTGTCATGAGGACACAACTTGTCCCATAAGACACATCTGTTCTTTCTGGAATCTGTGTTCTAGCACGTAATCAAAACGTAAGAACAAAACATATCAAAATGTCAACATCATAACTACTTTCTTCTCACCTGAATCATAGAAATTCTACACTTAAGCCTATTTATTTTTTTTCCTCACAAAAGCCTTACCTTTCAAAACTTTCAAAAAACAAGAGACATTTAGAGACTTTAGAATCTCATTCCTTAAGCTTCTTTACAGGAAGCTGGACAAAACAATGACCTATGGTATAGATTTTAACAGGATTCAGTGGGGGGAGGGGAAAGCACATAAGGACTGCTTGGTTTTGTGGGGTCTCTCTAAAACTCAACTCACAGAAGAGAGTCAAGGTTCTTTGATCCTTTCCTGTCTGTTCCCCAACACCAATCCCCCTTCAGCTAGTTCTCCAAGCCATCAAGCCCATGAACTGCAACTCCACAGGGACATGGCTTCAATGAGCCCAGCACTGGCAATAAGAAGTCTTCTCTATCTCCTCCAACCACCAGGAAAATGAGCAGAATCTCTCTCTCAGAAGATATGGATTTCTTAAAAGGCAAGAGAAGTAGGAGCTCTTCTTCCATCTCCTCTGTGTTTCCAGGACAGGATTCCTTCATCAGACTGGAGACACCAGTCCACTACCACAACCACAAGTTGAAACTTGTGTTTCAACCTCTCAATAACAGATGGACATGAGAACAAACTGCACTGGGATTTCTGAAATCAAAACCTAAGAACCGAACAGTACAGATAAGAACCAAACAGCACAAGCCTCCGTGCCCCGATCACATCTTGGGTAACATATGCTCCTAGGAGAAGTGTCATAAATTTTTGCTACAACTTTTACAGAAAAATGTCTCAGTTAAGGAAAAGCAGCTTTCAAGTGACTGAGTGTTCCTCCAGAAATAGAAATACTGTTTATCACAGAACCAGAAACAGCTGTGTTGTTGGTAGTAGTACCTCCATGAGTAACAACAACAGAGATCACTGAAGATGTCTCAGTGTCCACATTACTACAGAAAGATGTCACTCACCTGATGGAACTGAGACCATCAAGACCTGCTGTACAGAGCTGCTGAGAGGATTCTTTCTTCTCTTTGGAAAACTTCAAGTTGTCCTCTATAGAAGCCATTGCCCCCTTACTCCTAGATGAAGGAACTTTATTTCAACACTTAGGTGACTTTTTGACTCTTTTCCTCTCTTTTCTTTTTTTTTAGTACAGTAGTCATAACTCCTAAAGACAGACCAAAATAGCTAATCTTACTCAGGTCTCTCTTAGGCCTTAGGCTACCTTCAGCCTCATTTACCTCAACTCCCAAATCTTGAAAAGGATTGGCAGGTAGAACATTTACTTGACTTTGAGCTTTCTTAAAAGCAAAAGAAGCATTTATGGCACCTAGAGGCTGGGCTTCAAATGCAAAGAGGCAGACTGAAGAGAGCCTATATTCTGCCATTTATGAACTTAATTCAGCTGCAACAGATGTGCTACAAACTCTCTCTTCCCTGTCTGACCTGTTTTCCTTTAAACTGAAGAAAACAATAATTAAAAAATGTTTGTTGCAGAAAGTGCCAATGAACTCAAACCAACACAGAAGCAAACTGGATGTTAACAGGGATAATTCTCACTATTGCTGCCTGCTACTGAAACCAGCACACATCGAAGAGAAACAGCTTCAGTGTAAGAGCAGGAGAAAGTACAAATCTGCAAACATATCCCTGAGTAATTATTCCGACAGTTCTTACAATGCATGAAGCATTCAGTCCAACAATGAGATCTGTTGTGAAACACCTGTATAAAACATTAAGGCTCATGAAGTTGGAACAGCACACAAACTTTTATAATCACATTTTCCTGATGCTGCCCAAACAGCAGGAAAGAAAGCATAGATAGAAGCCTAAAATAGCTGTTCCTCTGTGCTGTCCATTTGAAACTTACTAATGAGTTGAAAAAAATCCATGCTCATGAACAAAAGCACTGACAAAAGTTTTAAAATATAACTTCATGTAAGTGATCTAAATTCAGCTGCAACACTTACTCAGCAATTACTAAAGTCACATTTGCAAATGTCCAGATCAGCCAGCAGCTAAAACTTGATTTTTACCAAAGAATAACGTAAAGTGACTTTTCAGCAGAATATCCAGAAAATAACTTAAAATTTTTAACACATTCAAATCAGCAGTGAGAAGACAATATTTGATGCAATGCTTGCTTGTAGAAATTTAGACTATTTGTATTTTTTTGAGCAAATATAAAGCAACAGAGAAATTGTACCAAATTAACACTTTGTCTTATCTAGATACATCATTTCTGACCCAACATTAGCAGAATTACAGTGAGAATTACTACTCCTTCAAGGTAAATGTAGAATTTCAAGAAAAAAAATTAGGCAGATAAACTTTAATGCAATGCTCTTCAACAGCCTAGCACCTGGCTTACTATTTCTGCAAGCTGGTCTTCAAGAACATCCACATGAAAGCCAAGTTTTGTATGTCTTTCATAACTCACACAACTCCTAGGTAAAAAAAAATAAAAATAAACAAACCAACAAAAACCAACCATGTCTTACTCATCAACTCTTCCTGATCCTATGCCCAATGCAGAACAAAACAAATCTGTAACTCTTTCAAGTGCTAGGAAAAAATGCCCACATCATCAGTCAAGCCAAAGTATACAAACTCCTCACTGAAGACAAAGAATTACACTTGAGGATTTATACCAACGTGACAAATAACACACAGAACAAATCAAGCCTTTTGCCAGCCATTTTCTAATGCAGCCATGACACTGTAAAGCAGGAAGAGTTGTTCAAACAGATGAGACTTGGAGACAAATCACCTTAGAATATAACCAATGAATGGAAAAATACTTAAGCTTAAAGCTGCAACAAGATTAAAATACCAGCACTGCTGTGGTTCTTTTTACCAAATCTGGTTAAGAAACAGTCAATACCAAATGCAGTTTATTAAATCCTATCGGGTTTTTTCCTGCCACTATCCAAGACAAATACTGATAGTAACAAAGTTGGGTTTTTTTTCTAAAAATTCTTCATTTGTCCCTAGATGGACCACGATTTCACAGAAACTGACCCACTTTTCAGACTAATGTGCACTTTAATGGGTATGCAATTTCATTTGAAAGCAAGTATTTCATTATGGGTGAGGAACAACACTGATTGAACAGAATCTACTGAAAGGTGTTTTCCAGAAAACACCCTAATGATCCACCAAAAGCCCACATGCAGGTAGGAAAACATCTGTACTTGAGCTGTGACAGCCAGGCTGCTCAACACTACCACAGCAGAATGACCTCTCTCTCTTTGTGACTTTGCTATTTGCTTACAAAGCCCCCTGCTTTAAACAACTCTCTGAAAAGAGCAGTAATTTTCCTTACAATAGAGTCAGATTAGGACAAAACCTGGTAATTCAATGCTTTTAAAATACCACGACTTTGAATTCAGGCCCTTAATAAAATAAAGTTCACCAGGAAATAATGCTTCTTAATGCTTTCTTTAATGATTCTTAAAAACACAAAGCTCAACAGAGATGCTGTTTTTCATTTTTATGATGTAGTGCTATGCTGGTTATTTTAAAACAATACTTGAAGAAAAGGGAGAACCAATCAACAAAGTAATCAATGGGGTGTGAGAATATTGAAACATTACTCCCACTCTGATATTAACGTGAGACAGACGTTGTGTTCTATCTCGTATAATTATTCTTCAAAAAGAAAAAAAGAACAAGAAAAATGCTAAACAAGAACTCACTGCACAACTTGAACTGTATCAGCAATATGGTGGCACTGTCTCACCTTATTACAAACTGAATTTTGTGACATGTATTTCAGCTTCTCAAGTCAATGAAAATGCCTCAGTGATGTTTTTTTCTGGAAGTTGTGCACATAAGTCTCCTGGATACCAATACCACAGTGCCACCTCTTAAACACTGATTGACACAGCACAGAAGTTGCTGACCAACCACCCTCCTCACACAAAACAGGAGATAGCCAACATATTCAGTACATGACACTGAATATCCAGATACCCAGGATATTCAGTACCACAGAACCACCTACACTGTCACTGTTTCTCTAGAGCTGGAGAGAGCATTTTGCTTAAGTATTATGAGCACATTCCCACTTTGAAAGCCTTTCAAAGGACAACTCTGACTGACACTTGAAGGTTTGGCAGACTGTAAGAACCTATTTTAACAGTGTTTTCAACCAACACCTTCAACATTTGCAGGCACGAGTCTAAACAAGTATTTCAAAGCTCAGCTTTCCATTTATGGTGAGAGCTTCACACATGAGAACTGGCAGCAGAACATCACCACACATTCAACTTCAGCAAGTGTTCTCAATCTCTCACAGAAACAAGACAGTAAATATTGCCCTTAGGACAGTATTTTAGTCTACTATGCCCATACAGAAATAAGCCTAGAGAAAATTTGTATTATAGAAATTACAGAAAACCAAGAGTTCCAACTTGTGGGAAAAAAGATAGTAATAGAAAACTTTGCCAGGAATTTGAAAGTAAATCCATAATATCAGTTTACTGCACTACGTAGCACCAAAATTTTTCAGTTTGGCTTCATTTTTCTGCTTAAGTAAAGACAATAATAGGGACAGGAAAAGATATTGCAAAACCTCAAGTCAGAGACATTTCTACCACATACCTCGTAGTCAAAAGTAGTCCAAAAGGTGCTTATGATAATGTTTCAGGCTTTGTGTGAACCCTCTCAGTTTCACACTCCACTTGTCACCTGCCTTTTGGTATGGTTATACCATGTAACAAAAATACCTTCCACTGCAAACACCTTTAGTTACACTTTTAACTTTAGTTACACTTATGTTGGCACACACAGGCACTGCACCCTCTTCAGCTCACAGCAGCATCACAGCCACTCCCGGAGCAGAGTGTGTCATAGCAGAGTCGAGTTGGATGACTAAGCACACATGACAGACCTGACGGTACTCAAAATTTACTAGATCTGATCATTTACTCAATGACTCAATCGTCACTAAAATACACCTTTGGTGTCAAAAAAGTAAATCAAAGGCTTTTGCTCGTGTTGGTGATTTTGCTGAAACACTGAAGCTGAGAAAGTAGATATTTGAAAATTATCCCAGTTGAAGACAAAGCGCTTTGAAAAATATTTCAGTAAAACATGCTAGGTCTCCAGTTTATTATGTACTGAAATACATACCAGTGTAACTCTTGCCCCAGACAAGAATACTTCTGTAGGTCATACTTTGAGGCTACTTATGCTATTTACAAATACATACAAAATGAATCACCACAGGCTTGAAGACGGGAGAAAGCCTCTACAGACCAGCACAACCAAAAACTTCATTAAACCCCTATGTAACTCTTGAGAGGGGACAGGAGAGTTACTGACAGATAACCCAAAGAATCACATCAATGAATTCTCCTGGATGACTTCAAAGGAATCTTTTTCCATGAGGATTACCTTTTACTCTGCAACTCAACAGAGAGACACCAGCACAGACATCACCAAAGCTGGCTGAACGTCAGACATGTTTACACAATATCTATTCAACTTATCTAGTCTTCCTCAAAATGAAAAGTCATGGAAAAAAAAAAAAAAAAAACCCTCAATGAGATTAAGGAAACAAGAATGGACACAGATTTCACAATAATCTTGTTACATTTACCTGCAACTGTTATCTCTAAAGGTTATGACCTAAGATGAAAAAAAAATATATCATAAAAGTATAATTTCATAATAAGAATACATCACACTAATCTGGCTACCTGTTTTTAAATCAAAAGACTCAAGATTAAATGCAGGCTTAAATGCTGATTTTATTATTCTTTACTAATGTGTGCAAAATTTGGTGTGTTGGTAATTTTATGGACAAACTGAGGCAGTCTATATACATATATACACATTAATACAGGCTGTTATGGCACTCTTCAGATTGCTGCTGTCAGCAGACACCATTCACAAGGCATCAAAAATGCAAGCTTTAACAAATGTTGTGAAATTCTTTATTTTTAAGAATCCTGTTCCTCTCTCTCTACAAAGAGGAAATGAATTTAACATTTCTTCTTTTTACATGAAATATGTTAACTGAAAATACACTTAAGGAGGGGCAAAAGAAAGTATTGCTTTTCTCGCAGATCTACAAAACAAAATTAAAATTACCAGAACAGTGACTGGACTTTGGCCATGCAAGCTTTACCTGTAAGTTTCAAGAGTTCTGTTATACTAAGTCCTCTAGAAACATCAGTGATCAGATGGACCTGCTAGAGAACATAAACCCATAAAGAAACACTACTCAATTTTGTCACCAGCACTAAAAATAACAAACACATATTGACACTTCAGCTTGACAGGTTGACCTGACCACTCTCAATATTTATTTAGAATTGAAGAATAGCATCCTCAAAGCTGTTAGCATTGAGACCTTCCACGACAGTGTTATGTGTGTTTCCCTGAACACAGTGTCTTACTTTAAGTTTTTCCATTACTTTCCAAGTGAGGCGTAACTGAGCCATTCAGTTGGTTTGGACAGAGGCATTCTCTAACCAAACCCTGAAGTACACATACTCCCAAGCCATCTAAGCAATTGTCTTTCCTCTCCTTGTTTTCTCCTTGCCAAAGCCAGGCAAACAACGGCCAATATCATGTTACAAGTTATGTCTGAACAAGGGGAAAAGCACAGCGACTGCACAGTCCTGCACTAACACTGAACAGAATGAATAAAAGCTGCATCCATCCACCATATCCACTTACGTTAAAAAAAAAAACAAAAACAGCAAACCAACTAAAATGAAACTCGAATCGATCTTCCTCAGAGCCCATACAAGCAGTCGGTAAGATCTCAAACCCGACCTGAAGCCAGGAGTCCGGACAGAGCACAGCCAAGGCCTGGCTACCTTTGGGGCCCTTCTCTTCCCAGAGCCAAGGCACAGCAGCAGCATCGCGCTGCAGTCACGTCCAAGGGGCAGTGGCAGCGTTTACCTGTGAATCCATTTGCTTTTTATTAATTAATTAATTTATTTTTACGCAGCAAGCGCAGCATCAGCAGCCCAGCAGACACCACAGCCCCTGCCGAGGGGACAGCCTCACGGGATCCCCGGGCACTCCGCCCGCCTCGCTCCGCAAAGGGCCCCAAAAACAAAGACCAAAGTTTTCCCTCCTGGCTGCGTGGGAGTGCGGCAGCAAAACAGGAGCCAGGCTCAACACGCGAGCCGCCTGCCGTCAGCACAGCCGGGCCCACGCAGGGCAGGACAGCCCTGGCTCCCCGGGGATGGCAGCACACGGCGAGGGGGGACAGCCCGCCGGCTGGGGACAGCGGACGGTGTCACCCGAGCCCCCCTGACTGAGGGCACTGCCCGCCCCCACATCCACCCCGCACACCTGTCCCTCACCACCGCCCCCCCCTCACCGTGCTGCGCCGGGGGCTCGGCTCCGCCTGCGGCTGCGGCTCCGGCGGCTGCATTCCCGCCCCCTGGCTCTGCCCCGGGCCCCGCTGCGGGGGCCCCCCCGCTGCTCCTGAAGAAGCGGAGAGGGAGAGGCGTGTGTGCGGGCGGGGCGGGAGCGGAGGCTGTGGCAGGGCCGGGGCAGAGCGCGGCCGGGAAGCGCTGCCGGGCTCAGTGCGGGGCGCTGGGGCCGCCGGGCGGGGCGGGGCCCCGGCTGCGCCCAACGGCACCCGACATGGCGCGGCCCGCGCGCCGCGGAACGCGCGGCTCTCGCGAGACTTGGCGGAGGCGGCGGCAGGACGGGGGGAGCGGGGGCGCGAAGGCGCGCGGCAACGAGCGGGAGAAGGCGCGGGCTGGGGGCGTGGCCTGGGGGCGTGGCTATGGGCGTGTCTTGGGGGCGTGTCCGCCCGAGGGGCGTGGCCGGGCGCTGTGAGGGGGCTCGGAGCCGCGGGTTCCCTCCTGCTCCTCCGCCCAACCACGGCTCGGCACCTTCAAACGGAGCTTCCCCGCAGCCGGGGCAGCACTGGAGGTGATGGGGGGCCTTCGTGCTGGGCTTCCCCCTCTAGAGAGCCTGGGCAGTGACTGGAACTAAGGTGTTACTGTCTGAGTATTCGCAGCAGCGATAAGGGAGGTGCGTGGGCACAGTGGCTACGGCAGAGTTACAGAATCAGGGAATGTGGCAGGTTGGACCGCAGTAGGTCATCTGGCCCAGGCTCTCCGCTCGTACAGGGCCATCCCAGAGCACATGGCACGGGGCTGTGTCCAGACGGTGCTGGAATGTCTCCAGTGAGGGGGACTCCATGCCCTCCTTGTTCTGTTCCAGTTCTTATATAGCACGGGATAGCTATGAGCAAAAAAACGCCATTGTGTTGTGCTCCTACCCAAATGTCTTGTGATCCTGTGCCAGTCCATGCAGTGTTTTTGTGTCCTTCTGCTTGCAGGACAGACTTGGGGCTGTTATGATCAATATGGATTGATCCAATGTGAACTTTTAATTGACATCTATGGGGGCTGAAATCTTCCTGCTGAGGCAGAGCCTTGCAGATGGTTTAGTGGGTGTACACTGATTTTTCATCCACTGACTTGGCCTTGAGAATACATTCAGTTTGTGTGCCAGCGAAAACTGGTGGAAAGCATCTTTTCTCAAATCATAAAGACCATGATTTTTGTGTTTTTCAGGATTTGTCCGAGTGTGTTTAGATATTTTCCTTTGTTTAGACAGCATCTGCCTTGTGTAGACTTTTTTTCCCTTTTTTACTTCTCACAGTTTCAGAGCCACAGAAACACCATTGCACTGATACCGACGAGAACAGATGCAGAGCTCTGTAACCACCTTCTGTCTCTCTGGCAGAGAATTACAAGTGCAGAGGGGACAAGTGTCTTGTATTGCCATTACTGACTCTCCACGTCATCTTCCATGTGCAAAGGCCTCTGCTCCTGTGTCAGAGGTTGTGTGAAGTTAATTAAGGAATTCCTGTATTCTAATCCCCACGTAGGAAACACGCCAAGCCTGACTAACGTCTGTGGAGAGGCAAGATGCAAAACTGGAAGTAAACAGGATCTTGTTGCAACAATGCTTTTATCTAAAAGAGATTGATTCTTATCTTCTTTATGGAACTATTATCAAGATTCTGAAGTGCAGATTCCTCAGCAAAATCCCATAGTTTCCCTCAGCAAAATCCCAAATAGTTTCCAAATATAAGTGTGTGCTGGTAATGCCAAAGAATAACTCCCACAGCTATATCTAGTCTCACTAAAAATGTAAGAAACAGCCCTTGGTGCAGATGTTGATGTTGGGCTCATGAGTCTCTGTGCCCTGGCTTACACACGTTGGCCCTGGCTTCTTCAGCATTTTTGGTGTTGTCCAGCTACTGTCTTAATTCATCCTATCGTTGTTGGTTCCAGATTTTTCAAATCAACATCTGAGTCACTTTGTCACTGCCTGACTGTAAAGTCCTTGTACTACAGCTCCAGTGTGTCCTGGCAAACCACTGTACACACATCATACAAGTGTGCTCCATGGCTCCGTTTCACTTCAGAAGCAACCAGTGCTTTGCTTTTGTTTGGAAATGAAAATGTGCTTTGTTTTGTTTGGAAATTCCTCTGCAATTCTCTGCAATGGACTAATGGGAGACTATAATCCAGCAATTGCCTGACTTTTATCCCACTTTCAAAGCAGGAGTGTTCCAACAGAAATTGCAGACACTCAGAATTTTGCATCGACCCTTAGCTAGTTGTAGGCTTGAGAGCAGGATTGTGAGAGTGGGAAATTAATCGGTTGAAACTTCAGAATTAATCATAGCACAGCCAGGGCTGTGCTCAAGAATTTAAGAAAAAAATCCTTTTGGGTATTAGGTGCCTGATTACCCCAGAAATCAAAGATTGTGTATGTTCTAACTTAGCTGAACACATCTCTGAAAGCAGTTAATTTTATTGCTGATCCAGCTTTTCTGTCTCTTAGCCATATGACAACTACAAAAATTGATTATACAGAAAAGTAATGTTAGGAAAGCACTTTATGCATTTTTAGCTGCTTCTAATGGGATTTAGCAGCTGGAAACAAGGAGAGCTAGCATTGAGTAATCAGGGCTGTTCTTAGACAGCTGTGTGGGAACCAGAGTATCAGGACTCTGAAATAAATCACCTTTTTTTTTTCTGTATTTTAGAAAATGCAATATATGCAATGAAGAATTTGAAAGCTGGACCTCAATACTTGCAGCTCAGACAGTTAACTTGAAGTCAAATGGAACTCATTGTTAAATCCACTCCTGTAATAACTTCTAGATGAAAATGCCCCTGGGTTCAGTGTGATTTTTTTATTTAATGCTTATGGCAGTTACTACTACCCATCTTTGAAAGGCCTCAGGTTTGGATGCTACATTAATTTTTAAGCAGAACAAAAATGTAGTTATTTCTGCTCCCCTTTTCTCTTTATGAGCAACAATCCAAGAGACCCATTTTCCTGTGTTGGAAGAAAGCAATTTTATGCATGTTTGTGCCTAGGAATTACAGTCAGAAGAGCGTCTTGGTAAAATGGTTCTTCCATAGGTTTTCTGTCTGAATAGTTCCTATACTCAGTTCCATTTACAAATCAAAAGCATGATTTTCCAGCATAAGCACCATAAAGTGAGTCTTGAATCAAAAAGGTCAGACTGAGTTCTTTCCCGTTGTTACACCATGGTCAGTGTCACAGAAATGCACCAAACAAGTTGATTTGGTGATGCCTAAAGGAGTATACAGTCCCACTGTGTGGGAATGGAATGCATCCATTTGTCAGAGTTTCAGTCAAAAAAATAAATTACGTTTTTTGGTCCTAAAGTACTCCAAGTATTTAACACTATCTTGAAAAAATAAGCAAAACAGGAATGTGTGCCTAAAGTGAGAAGGTACCCTTTTTTTCCTACTGTTTTCCATATGGAAGGAAGTTATCTTGGGATGAAATGTAAGCAGTCATCTATAGGTCTGTGGTAGTGTCTGATCCTGCTGGCCCCTGTGGTAGTTCATGTTCAAGAAATTGCAGAATAAAGAGTCTAAGCAGGATTATTTAGGTGGAAGCCTATGGAACTGGAGCTCACAGTCAAGGATATCCTTTCTATGATAATTTTAATTCTGCCTGCGTGTTCTTAAACAAGTCCTGTGCAATTGGTTTGTAAGTGCCTTGCTTCTCTGTGTTTCATTACATTTAAGGAATGTATCCTTGGCCTTTCCTCACCTGAAAGTGAATTCTATGCCCTAAAAACAATTACTGAAGTACAATCCATCTACTAGATTCCAGATTTAATCAAAACTTTTTGGAATTATGCATCATCCTTTGTACTTTTCCTTCTGCTAAAGCTGTTTTGCAAAGCTGTTTTAAAGCTGTTTTGACTCTGCTAGATACCCTGGTTATTTTTTCATTTCGAATTGATGTCAGCCATGTCACTGAAGTAGCAGTAGAAAATATTTGTTTTAACAGGGATCATGGATCAAGAAGTTGCGCTCAAAGATATCTTGGAACTTACTAGTAAACATAGCAATAGTGAAGCTGAGAAGTCAAAATAAACCTCTGAGAAAATGGAAAATATTTCCAAGAGCAGTCAAAAATGTTACTGCTTTATCTTAAGGTGGGATCTTTTGCTGACTTATGAAGTGCAGATCTAAATGACTGTGTATTGTTAGACCCTCAGAAGGGTCATCTGTCACAGTCTGGGGAACCTGTTGGTGTCTGTTTAAGTGTGCATGTGTGTCCAGGAAAGGATAAGGCAATGTCCTCCACTATTCCCTTTTCCCCTTATTCTCCACTTCAGACATTCAGCCCTGTGGTCACATCTCTTTTTGTACCAGAACATTTTCAAGGTATGCCTTTGTACTCTGAAGTTCTGTGAGTGTTTCCAGCAGTCAGGCACAGAACTCTTCTGCTCTTTGGGAATGATTTTCTGACTTGGAGAACAAGGCAGACACTGTGAAGAGCCGTGGAACTGCTCCCCCAGGGTGCCAGCCCCCACTTCTTCATTCGCTTGCAGTCATCACTTTTATTTTGCAATTTCCATAATGAAGTTTGCTGCTTTACAGATTAGTCTGTGACTAGGAAGAAATAGACTTCTTGAAGAACAGATTCTTCAAAGGCATGCTTAAAAACTTATGAAAATTTCAAGCCTTCCTTTGCAGAAGCTCCTTAACAGCTACAGTCCTGGCATAGTTGTTGTCACTAGAGCTGTTAAGTGGTGCTGAAAGACTGATGAATTAAATCAGTCATAACATATAAGGGACTGGAGCATAAGTGTTTTCTCAGTTTGAATGGGATATGTAGTGTGAGGAAAGTTACAAGACATCCTTGTGTGTATGCCTTTTATGAACATGCATTTTTGTTATTAGGGTTCAAAGGCTTTAGTAATAATTCAAATGGAATTTGTGGTTTGTTTTTTTTTTTTTTTTTCCTGAAGTGGCATGAAGACTGTGTTTCTCTTTTGGACGATATATATATAAATATAATTGATTCCCTTGGGGGTGTTTTTCATCTCTATTAATTTTGGTGCTCTGGTCAGATGTAGTTTCTGAATACCTAGAGCTCCCCTGTGGTAGCAGAAATTTAAATGAATGATGTCATTTGCTCCTTCTGTGCCAGTGCTATTGTGTGGGACTACTTATTCTATAAAATGAGCTTCCGTTTTTATCTTAGGTGTGGCTGTCCTTCCGCAGTGCACACAATGCCCCTGGTTTGAGTCCATTGTGCCATTTATATGTTACATAGATGCACCTAGATTGGGGAGTCAGATTTGTAAAATTGCTTTTAAGGATTTTTAAGCTTTTAAGAATAAAAGAAACACATTTGTAAATTACCATATTAGAAGACTCTATGTGCATTCCTTAATTTAGGATCATTTGGTGGTTTGCAGTTCCCTCAGGATGAGAGTAACATTTTTGCCTCAGTTCTTGAAATCAGGTCTAATAGTATCAGGGTGCTTTTTCCCAGTTCCCAGATTTTTCACTCAAGTGTGACATTTGAAAAGTAGATGATGCTTTTGAGTTGCACTTACTGCTTGTCCAAACTCCTCATCATATACTGTCAGTGGCCCAGCCATTGCTCAGTGCTGGCTGATGCTGGGAACAGGAACAGGGGCAGATAGCAGATCACTGCATCATAGCAGATATGGTTGCTGGTGAAAGCAGTCAGAATGATTGGGGCAGAAAAACTCAGTCTGTGGAAACAAAATACTCATCCTTATGGGAATGCAAAAGAGCTCTCTGCAACGTATAGAAAACTGATGCAGCCAGAAAACTGGGTGAGAAGTCTACCCAGGGGCTGTATCCTTCCCAGAGAGATGCGTCTCCAAAGGAGAACACCTTCTAGGGGTACTGCTGCTTCCTTGGCTGTGGGGGGATTCCAGCAAGTGGTTTCAGCTCAGTAGTGATTCTCAGGTCAATAGTAATTTTCAGCTCGATGCTGGAATCCCCAGGCTGACGCAGGAACAAGAGAGAGAGAGGAGTCTGTATGGCAATTCCACAGAGATGGTTTTAATGTCAGCGCCTCTGCGAAGGGAGACAGGAACAGAGAGCTCCTAAAAACAGGGGCTGAGGCTGGGGTTTTTATAGGGACAGACAAGGGGTGGATACAGACTATTTGCATGAAAGAAGCAAGGTGTGCTTGGTGTAGTTTACTGGGGTCACCGTAAGCTTGAACCCCCTCAACTAAGGGATAGCTCAAGGGCATCAGCCTGATTCCTCCATGGGAGGGCAGGAGGCCCTCCTACAGAGGTCTTATCATCCTCCACAGAAAGCATTACTGCCTTAAGGATCAAATGTTCTTTACACTCTTTCTTGCTTTCCTACTCATTTGTTGGACAAGAGAGATACTCTTGGGGTACCAGAGTTTGGGTTATTACAGCCATGTGAGTTGTTCCAGAGGGAAAGAATAGGGTGTTTTGACTGTGAAGCAAATACTTCCTTTTATTCTCTCTCGGGTTTTTATACGCGATGTTTTTCCCGAGAGTGTAAGTTTTTTGCCCAGCACCGAGATAGAAGGAAAAAACCGAGAGCCGTCTCCTCTGCTTCTTCAAGGCTGTTTATTTTCCCCTTATCAGTACAATTTCTTCTCTGACCCACAGAGATCTGTTCAGCAGGTCAGCTCATGGGGAATGGACCTAGCCCCAAAGGTGACGATTATCTTTATACTACAAACTACGTAATCAGTTTTTATAATTCTTCACCAATAACTATTATCTATGTTAGAAGGTTAGATTCTATTCTAAGCCAACTATAATGTGCCACCTCACTGCAGAAGATGGAGGCAAGGAAGAAGAAGGAAGAAACCCAAAAGCCATGTGCTTCCTCCATCTTGTCATCACTTGCTTACCATCCTAAAATCCCCATATATCTAAAATTCTCACCCTGTGATAAAACTATGCACTATTCTACTATTTAATACACACTCTTAAATACCCTGCTTCATTTCAGAGCTTAAAAGCCCCTTTTCCATGAACAAAGGTTAAAAACACTGTTTGTCAGAGATTCTAAAATCTCTCAAACATGCAAAGAGAAATTCGTCATATTTCCAGACTCCGACAATTCTCTATTTTTATATTCCTGGAAAGATGCACAAGTGTAATAGAAAACGATTTTCAAGCCACACTCTGTAATACCACACAAAGGTGCAACCCTGCTGCAGGATATGAGTGAAAACCAACTACTTAAATGAGGTTTGGGTAAGGTTCCTACTTATTATATAAAATACAACAGATTTCATTCTGTGATTGTTTTGATTGTATTTTAAAGCCTGCTATAGAAAGGTTAGTTTCAGCCATGCTGAAATATTTTGGGCCATCAGTAAGAGCATAAGTTGTGTGGAAAACACTTTCAGCATCAGTCTAGCGAGTCAGCACTTGAAGTATCTTTACTCAGTAAATGATGGGGCATAACCACGCCAAGTTTAATCCAGCTAGCATGCAGTTTGACAATCATATAAATATAGCACTGTAAGTTCTAGTGAGGGCTCACAAACTTCACATATATATATATATATATTTTACTATATTTTTTTTTATATGTGTATACATCGGATTTTCTGCAGGTAGAGTCAGTGATGAAGTGTGTGCTCCTGAGTCTATATTATTCCTATTTCTAGATAGATGAAAGTTAATGTGAGTGTGCCCACTACACCAGAACCAGTTCTTGTGACAGAGGCATCTGCAGGGAGGCTGCAGTGGTGTCGTAGTACAGACTGGGTTAGAAGCCAAAGATGAATGTAATTTATGACCTACATATGTTCCTAAATAGTAATGGAGAATTTTGTCTCAAATCACTGGTTAAAGCATGTAACTTCTTGGACCTTGAAAAGGAAGCTTTAAGGTAGAGCTCTATAATTAAATATTTAAAAGTGTCTTGACTGTTGATTTGCAGTTTATGACATCTTGCAGTACTGCAGAATAGCCTACAGTCAGAGCAGTTCTATATAACTAAGCAGCACCACTTTTAAAGGAAGACTGGGGTGGTTGAAGAACACTATTACTTCAGGGAGAGTTGAAGCCAAGAAGTTTGTTAAAACACTTTTTTGAAACAGTTCCCCTCAATTTCTGAGAAACTTAATTCTGAAGGCATCTGTGTCCAAACTCATCACAGGACAATAATCAGTAAAGTATTGAACTCCCAGCAGCCTGGGCCGTATGTGAGTATTTTACAGGTGTAATGATAATGTAAGGCCAGGGCAGAGCACAGGACAGTGTTGGTGGTGCATGAGGACTGCATGAGCTCAGTGATTTTGCAGCCAGGACACCATGGACTGGCGTGTGCAGCAAGGAGATTTTGCAGTCTCTCACAGACATTTCTTGTGGGAGAGCTGGGGACAACAGCTTCTGTTTCCTAAGTGACAGCAGGTCATATGTGGGGTTTGAGCTGTTAGTTAACTTGTTTGCTGAGGGCACTACTTTTTAAGCAAGGGGCTCCTTTTGTCCCCAGCCAGCTGAAAAGCACTGGCCCTTCTTTCTGTGTGATGTTGGGGTCAGTAGTAGCAGGTGCTTCCAACACTTTTGGTGTGGTGTACCCTAATTGAAGTGGAATGGGAAGACAACTGATGAAAAAAAAATCTTACATCTGTCTTTTTGCTGAGGTACTTTTGTTAGCTGCCATGGATTCCTTGGTAGTAGCTTTAAATCCTTAAAAGTATTAATCCACACAGTATCAAATACTGTGATTCTCTTTTGATCCACAGACCACTGTTTTTTTCCAGTTACAAGACCTAATATAAAGCATAAAACAAATCCTGCTGTCATCAGGTGGAATTAGATTAATGTTTCCTTTTTAGGAAATTCCAGATGGTCTACGGAAAGGTTTTCCCTGAGACACTAATAATAAAGATTCAACACCTTCTGCTCTCTTTGAAAATATATACTCCTGAAATTCATTCCACCATTGTTCTCCTTAATTAATAGAAGTAAATTTTCTGAAGACAAGGAAGAACTTCTAGAATTTATAAAATTGGGCAATTGTTCTAACATGCAAAGCTTAAGATTCATTTGTTCTGTACTAACCAAGGCTCTCATAGTCCAGCCTTCTGGTTTTTGGGGTTTTTTTACACAGGTTATCAGAGCATGAAAACAAGTTCTGATTAACCTTCTGTCAGGTACTGCAGGAATAAGAGCAAGCAAAAAAGGACAGAAAATTCCAGCAGTTCTCCTGAATTGTATGACAAAATAGACAAAATCTGGATGGGTGGTTTTCTTCAAGCCAGTAGTTTGAAAAGATAGGCAAAGTTCACAGGGGGCAGAGGAGAAAAACAACCAGAAAAACAAAAAAAAAAAGAGAAAGAAAATAATATGAATGTTGACTTTCAGAAATACATACCTCAGGGAACTAACACCTTTTAAATAAGCCTTTAATCAGACATGCAGTTTTCCACCACAAAAACTGAACATCTTTTCCAAGCAATGTATTTTCCTTTGTGTCAAGTCTGTGCCAACACAATAGTAAACACAGTGAATGCAAGTTAAAAAGAATTAAAATCTTCATTAGTACAATGAAATTAGTGGAGAAGAGAAAATAATTACTCCATATTTCAGTCAAATAATATCAGAGAACTAAGTGAAGCAGTAAACAAATCAGGGTATTTCACCAATAATACTGTGACTTTAAAAAACCATATTTTTCAACATCTGCGGGATTTCATTTCTTAACAAACACTTCCAGTTATATGTGAAACAAGGTAGCTGCTCATTTCCAAAGACAGATAACTATGTGTTTTTAATTTATGTTACCACACAATCCTTTATTGCAGTAAAACACAAAGCACGTTCTTTTTTCATATCAGACAGCAGCTGACAGCCACTACTGTTGTAGGTTTAAAAGCTTACTTTTTTTGTCTGTCTTGTCCCCAAGGAAATGTTTTGTTTCAGAGTCTGCATATGTCTTTGAAAATGTACCTTCAGCTATATAATAGCTGGAATGGTGTTATTCATCCTTGGATTCAAGGATTCCACTCCTAAACTGTTACCCAAAGTTATCAGACTATGTTGCATGTGGTTTCAAGTGAAAGCCATTCAGTTTTCCACTAACTGGAAAGTACAGTGAAGTTTTAAGATGCAGCTGCTTTTAAAAATCACTTTTCAAGCCTCACTCACACAGGGTCTGCTACTTGTTAACATTCAAGTCAAGGCAAAATTATCTGTGCTTCCTTTGGCACAGAAGCTAATCCTCATGCATCGTTTGCATGGGAAGGCAGCCAGGCCTGAAGCATAGACAAAACTCTGTGAGTATCCCCGGAGCGAGGGTTTGCAGGACGCCTGGCCCTGCGCCTTTCTTAGCAATGCCATAAATCTTCTGGAACCCATCAGCAGAGGGGAGGCTGAGGCTGAGCTTTACTGCTTCTATTTCCTATCTCATTGCAGTCTTTCAGCCAGAAGATGTGTCTGCCAAGGTGTACATAGAGGGAGCTGGTGTAGTTCCAGGAGTGAGTTTGTGCTATTGAATTCTGTCAGCACTGCAGCTTCACTCAGATAAAAATGTTACCAGAGTCAGTATGCTTGCAAGGACTTGCAAAAGCTGTTTGATTTGCTGTGTGGTTTGGTTTTGTGTAAGGATGAGGCAGGTTTTAGGACAATATTCAAATCAGACCAGCACTGATTATTTTTCAACTGTAGAAAAATTACATTGTGTAGAGTGTTGTGATTTGAGCAACAGGTGTCTGCTAAGGAAAGCAGGAGCCTCTCTTGGAATGGAGAATTTAAAACCCCTCCCTCCAAATTATTATAACTTTGAATTTAAGGGGCTCTCAGTCAAAGATATGGGAATAGGAATAACAATTATTTATTAGGGGAACTAAAATTTAAAAAAAAAAAAAAAACAAAAACTAAAAAATCCCACCAAAACACATGCAGTACTACAAAAGAGAATAAAACAAACAAACAAATAAACAAACCCCACTGACAGAGTCAGGATACAGCCTGACACCCTGTGGGTCAGGGTGTTGGTGGCAGTCCCATTCCATGGTGGCTGCAGTCCCAGTGGCAGATGTGGCTCTGGTGAAGTGATGCTCCTGGAGAAAGAGTGGAGTTCTTTGCTGAAGATCCAGTGGTGAGAGATGGGCCTGGTCTGCCTCTGAGAATCCAGTGGAAAAGGCTGCTTGGTGTCCCAAACCTCAGATTTTTATCCAGGTAGGAATGCTTGGCTCCTCCCCCTGGCTGGAGCATTTCCCAGTGGGATGATGGAATTCTATCAGTGAGACTCAATGGCCCATGAGCAGAAGATCTCTCCCTGGAGTTGTGAGGATATAAGAAAACTGCCCCAGCAGTTTCTTGACAGTTGGCCATTGACAGACAATTACACCACCATCATCCCCCCCCCCCCAGCCCAGTTTGATCAGATGGTGATAGAATACAGAGTTTTTGTTACATTTTGCACTGCAACCCATTATTACATACAGAAATTAACTCTTTAACCCATCATGGCAGGGTTTTTTTTTTAGATTTTTAAGGAGCATATTTAAACATAACACAGCTGGAAGATTTTCCACTAATTTGATGTGCACAGACTCAGACACTTAATATCTGAGAAGAGAATCAAGTGAAAGACATACTCAATTGAAAGAGAATTAAGCATGCAATAACCTTCTCCATAAAGTTAATTTGTTTCTGGACTTTCTTCTCTGTGAGTTATGACCATGTACAGATTTCCTTGCTGCGTGAGTTTTGGTTGTTAATGACAGGAGCTACAGACATCAGACAAACTTGTACTGTCAATTTGTATTTCCATTTCAGCCCTCTCAGTTGCCATTGTAAGCTGTGAGTCTTATCTAGATTTTACTATGGCAGGCTAATACCCCTGAAACCAAGGGAAGAGGGAAGAGCAGGGTCAAAGTGTGTATGGGGCTGGAAGAGAAAAATTTCGTAGCCATTTAATACTGGCAAAAAGGAATACACACAAGATGGTTTTTCCTTAAATAGGTTGAAAAGTACCTGCATCTGTTCCACCAGAGCATTTGAAGTACATATCACCAAACCCTGAAATTGGCTTAGAAATTGTGAAGAAATTTAATTCGTTTCTTGCTTGTGATTTTGCCAGTACAGTTAAATAGTTTTATTGAGACATTTGCTTTTCAAAATGCAAACCACCTTTTTTTTGTTATCCAAGTGTTCACTTAAAGCAGACAGTTTAGCTCATATACAGCTATTGCTTCCTAAACAATAAACAGCAGAAATGTACTTCTTAACGGATCTCCTATTCATCCTTCCTATAGTATTTTGAGTAGATAATTAACACTGGGTAATTAAAAGTATCTTGTGTCTCTCTGTAATTGCACAGCCTGTAATTTTTCATAGTAATATGATTCATTTTATCTGAAGTTGTTCAACACATATCTTTGTAACAATTTGATTTGCATGCCTGGTTGGTGCCGCCTTCCCTCGGTTTCCTTCATTTTGTGAGATGCTCAATTAGTCACAAGTCTGAGCAGATTCAGGCAAACTCACAGCTTGGAGTACCCCTTGCTCACTGAAATCCTTTATAGGACTTAGAAAGCACAGTATCCTTAGGGCTAAACCTCCAGTGCAGCAACACAGCCCTCAATTTATAGATAGCACACCAAAAGGGAGCAATTCCATGGTCATTACTTTGTAGCAAAAGGAGGCAAGCATCCGTGAAGATGGAGGGATCTGTTAGCCATGTGTATCTTTTTCCACAGCTTTACAGAAGGCTCAGGGTATTGACATCTCTGTCCTCCCCATCACAGGCTTCTGTGTGTTCTCTGAAAAAGCCCAGCCTCTCACAGCACGTGTAATTTTATGGCCAGGGTGTTGCATGAATGTGAAACTGTGCAGATTTGGCTCAGCAGAATTGACATCTATGTAACAACCGTATTCTAATGTGTTACATGAAAAGATGCAGTTTGATAATTTTCATTTAATAAAATGTTTTATGAGTAAGCAGTTTAGAGATTCACACCCTTTTTCTGAAAGAATTACTAGGTGAATGCAGATGAGAAGCATTTCATGTGGTAACCTGTCTATGTTGTTGCTGTCTAAATGTTTTTACAGAAATACTCTTAATAAGAACATATTTCCTAAGTGATTGTCAGTTTGGTAACAATTCTAATTCAAATCATATAGAACATTGAACCGTGTTCTGTATTTAACCTTGCACAAGTCTCCAGCAGAGAATAAGGTGGACAGAAGTATTTTCATGTTGTCGCTGCGCTGTCTGAATTCTGGGCTAGATTGGGTCTGCTTGCTCTAGGCCACAAAGCTCAATGGTCTAAAGTCATGACTGTATCAAATTCAGAATCCATGTAAGAAAAATAAAACTAGAGCTTGGCACTAATGTACAGTGCTTTTGTCATGGGGTCAAAAGTTACTTTTGATTATATTTTTGATCACTCTTTGTGATGAACTGTGTTGCCCAAAGAGAAAAGAAAGTCTATTTATGGATGGGAAAACAAACTGTTTCAGTCATGACTCTCCAGAAATGTCTTATATTCTGTGCCAGCTCCTGCATTCCTGAGGCCTTTGATACTCATGAGTCATTTCAGTAAACCTTATTCCTTCTGGCTTTATTTGATTTTTCTGTATTGGGACGTATCGTAGTAGATAAATGTTGTGCCATTTATTTGTCCAATGGTCATTTTTTTCTCTGCTTTAAAAAAATCTGTGAATTTGGTTTTCCTCTTCCATTAGGTCATGTAGTGAAGCATTTGGAGCCTTCCTTAGCACCATAATTACATTTTTTCGAAGTTCCTTTGTCCCATTAGTTGCTATACACACGTTTCTTTCCGTGTTATTTCAAATCCACCCTATCAGAATGACCAAAGCTCAAAGTGTCAATGAAGGAGATGCTGAAGAGGACTGAGAGGAACAATAGCCAGGAAACTAGCCAGGCTTCCAGTGAAGAGACTGAAATACCAGCCTTCAGTATAGAGACACACTTCTCTTGGACATTTTTAATGTTTGCAAAAGGGAGCAAAGATTGGATTATTTTATTTGTCATCTCTGAAAGTTTCTTGGCAACTAGATTCCCTTCTTTTAATTTATAACAGTTAGTTCATGACTATTCTGACAAAGACTGGAGACATAATAAATAAAAATATATAAGATTCTATTTTACAGTGTATTTTGTTCACAAGAAAGGATGCCATGGATTGCACATCCTAGGGCACCCTATAACGAGTTGTATAAGAAGTCTGTGGCATGGACAAGAATTGAATACATTGTTTCTGTGGCTTTCTCTTCCTTTTGGCAAGGGATGTGGGAAATTCTCACCTGGTAGAGATCCAAAAGGGGAGCAGCATTAGTAAAAAGGCAGATGTAAAAGCTGAAGCCTTCTTTTCCCGACCCAAGTTGTGCAACTTTGCTAAGTCAGAGAACTGAGTTTGTGTGAGGTCTATGATGTAGAGAGAGTTATTGGAACTTTTTTATGTTCAAGGGCTGATAATAGTGCTTGGACTTCTGGTAGAGTCCAAGACCAAATTCAGAACATGTTTTGATACAACATCACCACCACCAAAATAACCCAAACTTCCAAGAGAATGCATCTGAGAGGCACTGTGACTTGCACACGAAAGGTTGTCAGCAGATTTGAGTCAAATTTCATTCTCAGTTACCCAGCTGAACTTAGAGATCCATCACCACTTCTACACACACCCTTCTGGGCCAGTTCCTGCTGGCAGTCCCTCCTAGTTCCAGGAGTACACCGTGGGATTGCCTCCTGCCCCAGGGAGACTCAGGCTGTGGATGTGGGGTGGTTTTCAGGAACTGAATCTGTAGTGATCAGCTGACTCCTTTCTGATCCTTTCATTGATACTGCACATGGCATCACATCCACATGACAAATCTGGAACAGAGCTGGTTTCCCTGCTATCATTAACTTTGGTTCATCACGATGCTTCAGCGACCTGCCAAGCTCTCCAGTAGTAATGGGATAAATATAACTGCCTGAAGCAACAACACGAGTGTAAGCAGCAACTTTATCTTGCCATTTCAACTTTACACTTTGGAAAAGGAATGACTGTTCTGAACAACTATCATTGCAGTTGCTGATATTAGCCTGAACTGTTGATGGTGACATGGTTTCCGAAGGAATCCACAGCATCCCAGTGGATTCACATTTTATACACATCAGCTTGAAAATGGTGGGAACTTCCTTTTGGCATTACAAGGGATCAGCAGCAAAGGAGCTACATAAGCCACTTTCTCTCTTGTAATTGATGCAATTGACTTTTCAGACAACCAGGCCCCAAATATCCACTTAATACTTTCAGTGTTAGGTTTTTAAATTCATTTTAGTGGAACAGTTTTCTTGGGTTTGCCCATGATTTCTATTGATTTAAATAAAGGATACCAAATCAGGTTCCTAAAAGTGACTATCAAAGAACTCAATGCTGCAGAAGAAGGGCTAAATACTTATCCTCACTGCTGTAAACCCAAACTAGTACCAACAAATCAAAATAATTTAGTTTGACAGGAAAGTATGATACCTAATACAGAATATATATAGCCTTCAGCACCCATGGTGTTAAATCCCTATTGACTGCACTAGTGAGACTGAGAGCAAAATGTGTCCCCTTTATCTTTAAGAGATCAGCATCCTTAGAACAGCAAATTAGCCTCCATCTATAGTCTATGTTAAATGAATGACATTTATCATACTTCCTCCAGGAGTGCAGATATAGGGTGATATAGGATGGATATAGATATAGGGTGTACACGTGCTTCTTGTTAGTCGCTCAAGGATGACACCTTCTATATTATGCTTGCTACCATTCTACATTAATCTACTTTACAATTTTATGTCAAATACTTTTTTGAAATCCAAGTAGATTATGTCCATTAATCACTTTGCCCAGTCTGTGTTTCTTGTGATGTCATTTCTTATTAATATCTTTAGGATCTTGCCTACCACCAAGGTCAAACTGGTCTATCATTTCCTAGCTCCACCCCAGGCCTTTTTCAAGAGGGTTATGTTTGTGGCACGGTGTCCTTCAGTAGCTGCTTCATTTTCAGAAAGCTATTAAGAATCTTTCACCTGTTTTGTATGATTTTGATTTCTAAAGTTTTCTAGAAGTACTGAAAATGTTGCTTTTAGTTGCTTTAGTTGGCCCTTTTGGTGTTAAACCTGGACTCTTTGCTGCTAGAATCTTTCCATATCTGGCATCATCTCATCTTCTTTCTACATAGAAAGTTGCTCACTTAAGTTTTCATTTACCTCTTTCTAGTGTAAGGTTTCTAATTGCAAATCAAAAAGCCTTCAGACTTTTTTTCCACTTCTGTGAACATGGTGATTCTTTTTGTGGTCAGTGTGGGCAGCATACAGGATCGCTTGGGCTACACAAATATTCTTGATTAGATTCTGTTTTTCAGGGGTGGAAATAAAAAAAACCCAAACGAACCAACTTTTATTGATAACTGTCTGGCTCTCATTGTATCCTGTCTTCTCTATATATCCTTCAAATTTGAAAGAAGTTCATTAGAGGCCAGACCATTTTACTTTGAAGCCTTTAACACATCCCAAGCATAGCAATGGAATTTAAAAAGCAAAAAAGAAAGCAAAATTGCAGCACAGTAAACAACTATATACAGAATACAGGCTAAAGATGATTTAGATGAGGAAAAGATATACAGAAATAACATTTTAGTACATTCTGTAGGTAAAGTCTTTGTCCAGATTGGATTAATTACATCTGTGTCGTTGAAAGTGACATCCAGAAAGTTAATTAAATAAATAGCATCCTTGCACATGGCTTTAGCAGAAATCCAAATAGGCTAAAAAAGCCATCAGCAGCAAGTACTGTACCTGTCATAACTAGAACCGAGGCTTGGCTACCGTAATGAGTCACAGAGAGAACTTTTGACTTCATTCTGTCAAGTGTTTGTATGGCATGAGAGTAAATAGGAGATTTCGCTGGAAATCCTTACTGGAAGTCCTTTAAGAGAATGAAAATACGTTAAAAATAAACCATGGAAATTTGCTTTATGTATTTCGAAGGAAAACATCTTGCTGTTCTAAACATTCTTTCCCTGATAATTTCCATCAATGATATGAGTAAATATGTATATTTGACTCGGTTTTGATTTGGATTCTCTCAGTTCTGAGCAAGACTGCCCTTTCATGTTGTGTGCAGAACAGTGCAGATGAGGGCATAGAACATGCCACATATATGGTGTCAGCATTCTCAGCATGTAGCTTAGCTTCAAAGGCATGTCACAAATTAAGATCATGTTTAATGTACTGTTGTCTTTGCTGATGCTTATGAAATTTGCTGCTAGTGTTACAGCTTTTTTTTGGATTTGGCACCCAGTCTCTTCATGAAGGAGTTTACATACATGACTTGGTCAAGGATGCAGCATAATGGCTGCACCTTTTGAAAAAAAATGTGGGTTTTACCAGCAGTAACTACCAATATAGTGTGGGAGGGGGCATGAGTGGAATTCTCAGCCGGTTCAGGGAGAGGGAAATATTTGGGCAGGAGTGGGTGCCTTCAGTGGATCAACACTTGGTGCAAGGCTTGTGTTGCAGACAGGAGTTTGGCTCTACCACACATGCAATTAGGAGGAGCAAGGACTTTAAAGCAGGAGCCAGATCCATTTGACAAGGTATGGCAAAAAGAGTGTCTTTGGGAGGCTTCAAGCATAATGACAGCTTGAAACTGGTAAATTACTCTGTGATGGAGAGCAAGCATACAGTGTTTAATCTCATGGTGCACCATGTTTAGACTGATTTCAGAGAGGCCACACACTTAAGCTAAGTATGAGTAAGAACCTTGCCAGAACTGAAGCCTAAAATCCCTTATTTTTTTTTCTTTTTTTTTTTTCTCTTAAAGAAATGAGTAGCTATATTTTCTCTTCCTCTCCTTTACACAAATTCAAAAGACCACCTGAGAAAGAGAGGGCATAAACAGCAACTCTTGTATTCGCTTCTCTTTGCTTAATATTCACTTGAGGAGCAGAAGGAGGGGCTTAAATCTCACGTTGAACAAGCTCAACACAGTGAAGTCAGTGAGTTGCCAAAGCTGCAGTATCACTGCACCCATCAGAGGGCAGCAGAAACTGCAAAACAGGCCACAGATGCTGCTTCGTTGCTTTTAATTTCACACTCAGGAAAAACCTGGAGAGAAAAGAAACCATTTAGAAAAAGAATAAGAAACACTTCAGAAGCACTTCTGGTAAAAACTAGATTGATGCTTCATTTTAATAGCTTTGAAGTTGTCTAGTGCAATTCTGAGCATAACAATTTCCACCAAAGTAGTGTAACTGCCTGCTGGTGAGAGCAGCTATTCTGCATGTGGTAGTTGGAGCACTAGCAGTGAGGATATGAGGCCATTTTAGTAAAATGGTAATTAGGGCAAGGGTCTGAATAGTCATTACAATGACCGAACAAAACATTGTAGTAGAATAAAACCAGACTGTTTGTTAGCATGGAATTTTGGATTAGTGCTTTAAATAACAAGGAGAAAAATATGTTGCAGTTTGCAACAGGGATATAGAGGTCTGCAGTGACATTCAAATAACACCTGTTGGAAAATAAAAGTATTATTCCCTAATTTACAACAGTCTAGGGATTTCCAACACTAATGCATTTTCAGAAATTGTATCCACAGTAATAAATTAATGACATTCAGAAGCAATAAAAATCTAGAATTAACATGGGATACAGAGACTGTCAGTCTAATGATCTCTGCAAATGTCTACCATGTCATACAGAAGGTATGAAAATAGTGGAAATAGTTTTTTATCTTAGAGGACACCTTGAATTAAGTTGGGAGTAGCAAGTGAATATAAATAAATGATACATTTTTTCCTACTTATCTGAGTTATTAACAGTATTTTGAAGTGCCTGAAGGAACTGTCAGAAAGTAAGTAAATCCAATAAGGTTACTCTGAAATAAGCATTGAAAGTATTTCTGTGAGTAAAATTTTATTACTGTGCCAAAGGATCATCCTTGAGGAGAGGGATTTTAAAGGGATGGAAACAGGAGCAGTGGCCACTGTCTTTAATAATCTGTGGATTGCACACTAATCTGGACAGCTAGTTCATCTGCTTTAGGACCTTCATGCAACTTCTCACCCAAATCTCATCTGCTTTCCCATCTGAAGAGTTTTTGGTGTATGGTATGTACAGGCAGAGTCCTCGAAATGGCACAGAAGCCTGTTCTGGCAGCTCTTAAGGCATGGAAACCAGTTAGCTGAAATGATTCAGGCAGCCTGCTCTTCACTTCTTCCCTCAAGCAAAACCACAAATCAGAGCTCAAGGAGGAAAAATCAAGAGATCCTTCCTCAGAGACAAGAAAGGTCTGTTTTACAGAGCATTCCTAATCCATATTGCTTCAGGAGTGTACCACTCACTTGTGGCTTAGCTGACCTTGTTTCTTTTAAAAATCACATCCATCATCACAGAGCCTTCATGCTCTTTGTGTTGGATCAGGGAGGTGAATTCACCTCCCCATCCAAGGCAGCACCACTGTGATCTCCCAAACTAAGAAGAATGTGTAATCTTGTGACAAGGGGCAAGGATTCTGGGGGGAAAGACCACTAAGGCATGCCAACTGTAGGGTTTCTGAATTGTGCTTTTTCTTTGAATTCTTAAAAATATATTGAGAATGTGTAATGCTTGGTGTTGAGGCAGAAGTGCATCTAAACCAAATTTAGCAGAAACTGTGTTTCCACAAGAAATGTTGTTCATTCTTACATAATCTGTCCAGATCCTGTGAATTTAGGAAGGAGACTGCTCTGTGTGGGATTTTACCTCTGGTGAAAGGCAGGAGCTGACAGTTTGCTCTTCCATCTGATTGCTGACATCAGTGAGAACTGGATGGCAAGTGATATTATTTCACATAAAACCAAATGCAAAGATGCTGCCAATAAACAGTTAATTCAGTTTGCCAGTGTGTTATTTTCCTCACACAGTGGTACATCGCACTGCTTTGAATATTCATTCCCTTCATTTTCAGCCCTGAGAAAATGAATACACCACTCTTCAATGTCTGTAATTTATGTAATTACCTTTGTCATTTGTATAAGATTTAAGCAGATGAAAGGATTGAAGAGAGGATAAGAGGGTTTTTTTCTTAAAGTTTTAACAATAAAAGTAAACGTGTGATTTTAGTAAAAGAGAACAACAAATGTTCTTTGTCACACTCGAGGGCAGACCTTGGAGGCTGCAAGCAGAGCTAGCAAGGATGATGTTTTCAGTGCTGTCATGAGTGGCAGAAGAAGAAGCATGTAGAATTATTATTTCCCCTGAAGTGTCAGAACACAAAATAGTTTAAAACTGATTATGCTTTATTTTTTTCTCAAAAGGGTCTGAAAGACAAACAGAAAGCAGGCCTTGGGCGGCAGCATTTGCTCCATAAATGACACTCATCATAGATATTGGTAAAGCATCTTCCAAATGTCTTGTATTAGACTAGCACCTTTTGCATCCAGTGCTGATTTTGCACACTTCTAGATACCTCTAAAATCAGGTTTGTGTCATTTTAGTTATTATTTTTATAAAAACTGAAATGGCCATGCTAGGTAGCCCCTGGTGTAAATACCGCTGTAAATGAATAACAGTGATTAGATTAACATAAACAATTCTCTCATGGAAGGATATTGTTAACTCAGCACAGCTTAACTAATAGGAACTTTCTGTATTGGAAAAACCTTTGAGAAGTGTGTGGAGGTCCTGGAGGCAAATGTACCTTCAATCTTTTTACAGTTCTTATCGGGGACTAGTATTTTACTGCCAATCCTCACTCAGTGTTTTGTCAGCATTTACTCATTACTGTTAAATGTGTTGACTTCACTGACCCTTGGATTCTTGGCAAAGAATCCAGTGAGCAATTTGCTTTATCCAGGTCTTAGTCTTAATGAAGCTGTTTGTGAAATGGTCATCATTTGTGTTGCCTCTCTCTTAACATCCTTCCTCAAACTCATCTGATCAGCCTGTAACTGGACATATGCACAAGGCTAAACCTTAGGTTTAGCATTGATGATGCTGGCAGAGGCAACATAAGGCAAAGAGGAGTGGGGAAAGGGATTAAACAGAACTACAGGGGAGAACTGAGAATGAAGAAGAGGAACGGCTGCAGTTTGTGAGTTTGTAAATTTTCCTGCCTCAAGTTTAAAACTTAAAATTGAATGTATTTTAAATCCAGTACATAACAAATGTGTTTCTATCACTGCCTCATCGTATTTTCTTAATTCCTCGTGGATCACAAAGTTTTGTTCCTGAAGAAGCTTGTCTGTCACTTTCAAATAAATTTGTACATCACTAAGTAATTCATAGATCAGATGTCAGTAGAGGTTAGGAAAATGTATACCAGGGCCTTTAATTTCTTCATGGTTAAATGAACAGTAATTCATTCAGAGGCTAAAGTGCAAAATAAAAGGAATTATCACTTGAGATGGAAGAGTTTTTAGTCATGCAATAGACTACAGGTACAAAGACTATGCCAATCTTTTCTCTTAGCCTCTCATAAAAAGCATTTTAAAGTAAATACTGTTTATGACAGAAGAATGGACAGGTTACTTCTTTTTTTCTGAAATATTTGTTATCTTCTTCCAAAATGGGCAAATATTGCTGTTAATCCTGTAGTTCTGAGTTCACTAGGCAAGGTAATACCAGCAAACCAACCCATGAGACCTACAGGCACGGATTTTCTGGCTTTTTATTTATTTTCCAACTGAAAAGTTTTCTGGAGTTGTTGTTCTATGAAATTGCACTGTCTCCCTCTAGTGACAGCTTGTGTCTGTCATCTCAGGTTTAACACGGAATTCTCAGAGACAAGGCATTTTTTACAGTTTGTATTGCAGTCTGTTACCACCCCATCAATGCCCCAGCACTCAGCTGCTTTTATTGTAGTTGTTAGGTTTGCAGTGTTGGTACAGCAACTGTTAGTGGAGCCAAATCAGGTTTAGGAATTTTATCTTGCACCACAACAAAATCCAACACTGTGATACAGGGAGTACAGGCACCCCATGGAGCAAGTGCACTGCAGCCTCTGGATTTCTTTTAGTGTCAGGGTTGACATCGAACTGAAAGACCACACACTGCTGTCTGGCAGACATCAGGTTCCATAGTTCAGAACATTGAAACCCAAAGGGTTTTCATTGTGATCTTAAATTGCAAAGCGGGTGACCAACATCTGCTCTCACCCAGGAGCCCTAAGTTTGCAGTTCAGCAGGTAACACTTGCTCCATGTACTCCAGTGATTTTAACTCTTTGCCATCTGGATCATACTCCCAACTTCTCAGCATCTTGCGGCATTAATATCGGGTGTTGTTATCCCATATCTGTTAGAAATTTTATTGTTAACAGGAACCAACTGGAATCTGAATGTATCAGCCATTATGTCTGCATTGGTAGGACTCCATTTGCTGGATTTCAATCCTGCCTGATTGCAAATTAAACACCTGAATTCGGTCAAATGGGGTAATTTCTGGGTGTGGTGTCCCCATCCACCCCAGGGTTTTGTAGTGGATCTGGCTTCATGCACGTGGGCAGGAGGATTTGAAAGAAATAAAGGATCATTTTCTCCTAGTTCCTTATCACAGGCATCACTCCCTCTATTTCCATTTCCATTTCCTTCAGGAGATGTAATTAGTTTTCTAATCTGGACAGTGCTGGGAGATTAGCAGCCTGCTTCAGCATCATCTCTACCTTTTCTTCCAATTTTAATTTCTTCTCCTTTTCTTCCTGTAACTGTTTCTACATCTGCCTCAATAACAGTATAATTCAGCTGCTTTCTTTCCTCTCCTGGCCTCAGAGAAAAATTCTGCCCTATCTCTGCATGACCCCCTCTCCAGCTGAATTTTGTTCTAATTTGTCCATTTGTTGCTGGTCCTTGAGACTCAGCAGAGAGTTAACTCCTTGTTGACAGAGTAGAAGTCGAAGATTGTCTAACCTAACACCACCTTCTTGACTAGACCACAGCACTAAGTGCCACATCCAGTCCTTTCTTAAACACCTCCAGGGATGATGACTCCACCACCTTCCTAGGCAGCTCACCCCAATGCCCTATGACTCTTTCTGTGAAGAACTTTTTCCTAAACCTCCCCTGGTGCACCTTGGTAGTATGCCCTCTTGTGCTGTTGCTGGTTGCTGGGAGAAGAGACCAGCCCCCACCTGGGTACACTGACCTTTCAGAGAGTTGCAGAATGTGATAAGGTCTCCCCTGAGACTCCTTTTCTCCAGGCTGAACACCCCCAGCTCCCTCAGCTGCTTCTCATAGGACTTGTGTTCTAGACCCTTCACCAGCCTTGTTGCCCTTCTCTGGATATGCTCCAGTAGGTGCTGCTGAAATCAGCAGTTCTATCATGGGGATCTCCTGTTTCCCTTCAGGCTGTTCCTTTTGGGAGGATAAACTTGAACACCCAAAGGCCTGCAGAAGCCATTGTGTCACCGATTTCTGATCATCAGATCTTGACCCTCAGCTGAAGCTTCAGCCGCATCTGGACACAGTTTGAAGGGTGCTGGGAGACTGCCTTGTGCACACAGACCTCCTGCTTTTCTCCCTGCATTCCCCTTCCAAAGTGGGAGCATTGACTGTGTCTCCCCAGCCTCTGAGAGCTCACTCTTGGCAGAGCTGTGTCTGTGGCCCAGGTGTCCAGGCCTGGCAGGAGTGGAGCTGCAGGGGAGGTCTGTGTGACAAGAGGGAAGATGCAGCACAGGGGAGGGAGGAGGGTGGAAAGAAGTGCGAGGAACATCCAACAGCAGGAGAGGATGAGGTGCTCCCAGCACATCCAACATCCTGAGAGCAGGATGAGGACGCAGAGCAGGTGGAAGATGAGGTGCTCCCAGCACCAGGGTAGGGATCTGAACATCTGTCACAGAGCTCCCATTCTGGAGCACAGGGACATTTCCTGAAGACCATGTAGCATGTGCAGTGGCAGCAGGTATATTCTGCAGCACTACAGCCTTTGGAAGGGGCCCCATGCCAGCAACAGAGATGAATAAGTGGATTATTCCTGTGCATCCTGTCACTGGGTCCCAGGAAAAGAGATTAGCACCTCCTTCTCCACCTCCCCTCCTCATAAAGATGTAAAGAGCAGTGAGATCAACCCTGAGCTTGTTCTTCTCCAGATGAAGCCCCTCACACTCCCTCAGTCACTCCTCATAAAACAGCCCCAATACTGAGCCCTGGGGAGCACCTCTGGTGTCTCTCTGGCAGCTGGATGTGACTGTTCCCTACCACACTCTGGGCTCGGCCCCACAGACAGATTTTACCTAGCAAAGAGCTCGCCATGAGCAGTCAGTTTGTCCAGAAGGTTGCTGTTAGAAATAGTGTTAAAGACATGACTAAACTCCAGGGAATCAAGATACTCAGCCTTTCTCTCATCTGCTGAGTGTGTTGTCTTGTCCTGGGAGGAGATCAGGGTACTGTAGCAGACCTTACATCAAGTGACTCATGGCCTTCCTCCTCCTCCTTTGTTACTGTCACTGTTCCCCCATCCAGTAAATGCTGGAGGTTTTCCTGAGCCCTCCTTCTGTTGCTAATGTAGTTATGGAAACAGTTTTTATTGTCTTTTTTATGGCACTGGCCAAATTAACTTCCAGTCATTGGCCCTTCTGATTTCCTCTCTGCCCACCACCACAAGGACTGTGCAGTCTTCCCAAGTGGCTGTCCCTTCTTCCACAGGTTATAAACTCTCTGGTTCTCTGTGACTTCCACCTGAGTTCCATCCAGACCCCCAGCTGACTGCATGAGCTGTTGCTGGGGGGCTCTGGTGACATCAGAGGGGACAAGTGCCCAGATGTCCCATGCAGCAGTACTGTCACAGCTGCAATGCAGCTCACATTTGCCCATTTTCACCCTGTACTAAGTGCTCCCAACCTGCCTAGCTCTAAAGAGCAAAAGGAGTGTGCAGTGCTCATGAGCTGACCTTTTTGAGATCGGGTGTGTGCAAAAACAAATTAGAAAATGAGGAAGGTGGGAGGAAGTGCTGGGTTATCCAGTCGTGTATTGTTGTGAACTCCACTGAGAGATTACTTCAGTGTATTGGAAAAGGAGAAAAGTAAATGTCAGATCTTGAAAAAGAATATCCTCACCCTATCTCCAGAAAGTTCATTTTAGTGAAAGGAGTCATGAACTGAAAAGCATTAGAATCAATGGATAGTCCAGTAGTTTGAGGTCTCATTAACCAAATCCCCCTCAGTGGCAGTGGCTGTAAGCCTGCTGTGACCCTTAGCTGTGTGCTGCAGACATGAAAACAGAGTTTGGATGACTGCTTTAGCTGCTTTTATAGATTTTATACCGTGTTTTAAGAAGCACATGGCTCTTGAATTATTAAAGGAAAAGACATTAAGTAAAAAAAGAATTTTGCCCGTTACCTGTCTTCACTTTACCTTTTTTTTTGATTCTTTTTATTTTCTCTTTAGTTGTCTTATACATGGTCTTACCTGAAAACTGTATTAGAAGAGAGTTTTAACAGCCTTTCTTGAACTTATGTTTGTGCTAGGTACTTTGCAATATGTGCCAGTACGGTGCAGCATCACATAAATCATCCATCCTCTGCTACCTTGGTGCTTCTGACAGAAATGGTGTCATGCAATGACATTTTTCAGACACTTTCAATAGAAGTGTAAAATCATTCTTATAGCTGTTCTTTCAGAACAAGATGAGGGAAAAAGCCTAACATGGGAAAGCATTTTTACTCTGAGCTTCTGATTTGTGTACATTAGCAGTGGAAAGTAAACACAACTTGCATTTCTAGCATGTATCCAATTCTGAGCATTTGGAGATGGACTGGTACTCTTGGAGAAGTTCCACTCATTTATAGAAATTCAGTTCTGAAAAATATCTTAATTATCAGGAATTAAGGCTTAAGCCAGTTGCTACACAAACCTTCCGAAACTATAGGATGAGTGTGTTTGGCCACATCTCCCAAGCCCCATATCATGAGTAGGGATCCAAACAAGGTGCAGTTTAGCTTTCTCCTTGGCCACATGTCCATGTGTTCATTTCTCAGGTTCACCAATTTAGGTGTATCAACTGTGAGTAGCAATAAACAATAATCACTTGCTCTTTCACAGCAGTTTCACGTGGAAAGCACATTGCCAAAAGGCAGTATTGCCTCGGTTTCACAGGTGAGAAGCCACTGAGGGCAGAGAGCAGTCAGTGGAAGTACAGTCTGGATTTCCTGGGCCAGACAAGAGGATCATTCCTCAGTCCTAATGTGCTGTCTGTATTTTTCTATGGAAAGGTGCTGGCAATGCCTTTTGTGCTGTGCACCTCTGAAGAATTTCAGGTGTGCTCACCCCTAATTTAAGCAATCACTTTACAGAAACCAGAGTGCCAAACTCTGAAAAGCCTTGTAAGCTACTAGTGCTGTCTGTCTGCTTTATCCTGATGGACTACATCAGTATGCTCAATCAGCTTCTGGAGAAAGAATTCTTCCTTTTATGAGGAATCATACATGTAGTTGCAGAGTTTGTTCCCTTTCCCCTGACACCTTGAGGCTGTAACATGGTTTTCCATGAATTAAAGTGGATACAAGGCGAGACATAAAGCATTTATGGAGTCTGTATATTTCCCAATTCTCTTCTGTGTTTATTTTCCTTTCAGGTTAGCTTGATGTTTCTGACTCCTTGTGAAAAATAGTTTCTCTTCAATAAAAGAAAATCTAATGGTAGTATGAGACTCGGGAGTTCTTGCTGTGTGGTGGCAAGTGAAATTGAGCATTCTGGGTCATCATGGATGTGCTATTTGTGAGAGACTGAAAATATGAAAGAGTTAATGTAAACTTGAAGGAATTAATGTCTCAAACACTTTGTAGAAGAGAACGGGAATGTTACCATACCAATGATACAAAGTGGGGTTAGAAAAGAGGGTCATGTGGAGGCAGGATAGCATTTTTTGGGGACCAACTTCCTTATCTTGGTAACTATTTCTAAAAACAAGTTTGAGACAGTATTGCATTTGTGTCTCCAACAGGGAGGAGGTGATTTTAAACCACAATAGCTGCTAATCCCCTTCCAGGTTCAAGAGTAACAAAATGTGCATATGCTACAAATAGCACAGCTGAGGGGCTGTGTGTGTACCCACCATCTGTAGGAACTGGATCAGAGACAGCACTGGAATTGTGGTGGTGACTCAGATCTTTCTTTTCTACCTCTGTTTTTCTATCTTTCCTTCTTCTCTTCTTCCACTTCTCAAAAGTTTAATTAGTTGCTGCCATGGACTGTTCAAAACTGTTTAAATCATGTTTGGAAAATTCACTGTCAACCCCCTAATGAGTCTTTATCAACTATAAACAAACTCTGCTTTTTTTAATGCTCACCACTTAGAACACTTGAGTGGGTAGATTTTCCTGACAGTGATCAGGACACGCTGCTGACACCAGCATGACCCTCTCTGTCATACCTCATTTTTTTTTTACAACCAACACTTTCCCTTAATTCCCTGGAACAGCTGGATCACAGTGACATAAATTTAAAATCAACAATAAGGACAACTCAAAGCAAGCCTCGGGTTGAAATTTTTGGTGCAAACGCTAAAGCTTACTAAATGCATCTGAAAAAGACATTTAAGTCTGGCAACAGTAGCTAGAGGAAGAGCTGCTAGGCACAGTGATGACCTTGAGTTTCAGTGACCAATTCATGCTTAAAAACAGCAGTTGCAAGGAAGTTGTACTAAAACCAAAATCAATTGGCCTATTAAGCCTGACAACTTGATAGTATTTGTCCTTGTTTTGGATCCCTGTTGGATGATCTCTTCACAGAGACAAGCTTCCTTTGAAAAAATGTATTAGAGATGGAGGAGAAATGGGGTTGGCCACTTTGTATCAGGGAGCATATTTCTGGATAAGTAAGTTAAACCAAATGCAGATAGCTGATTAGAAAGTCCTCTGGCCAAAACTGTTGTTATTCTGTGAGCAGAAGGAGAATAAATTAAACTTCCTCAGACAGGTACAGTAAATATGAAGTTATTGCATAGATTAATGTGCTAAAGATTTATGCACCTGCCCTTTACCTGTGACTCCTTTTCTCTGGGATTAACTCAGCACATTGAAACAGCCTCTTCCAACCAATTTTACATGTTTTTCTCTTTCACTCATATCATTTCTTTCCCCACATTTAGAACAGGAATATTCACTCTATGACTATTGAAAAAAAGTTTAAAAATGCATAAGGTTTCAAGTACAACTACTGGAGATAATTTCAGTTTCTCTATGTAATATATAGTATATATTTCTAATATATGTTCTCAAAACCCCCTGTTTCCATCCCTTTAAGGCTAGTAAAGAGTTGTTAGGATTATGCTCTGAATATCCAGTGCCAGAGGGACACTGTTGCCAGTGGCCTACCCAGACTCCTTGCTCCTGGTCAGACATCTCTGAATGCAGCAGGGCAGAACTGGTGCCATGGCTTTGCAGGTGGGCTGAGATAAGGTTGCACATCAATGTCAGTCTGTCCCCCAGTGCCACTCACAATAATGTAGCAAAGCATACCACTGCATATTTTGCTTTTCACCACTGAGATTTCCTTCATTAGAGACCCTCTTCAGCGTTTTGCATGACTGGGACAACATGGCCTTGGACAAATAGAAATACTTGCGTTTTTAGCAGAGAGATTAAAAAAAAAAAAAAAAAGCTTCAATAATAACCTTGAAACATTCATATCTCCATGCATTTTGATTTGGTACATGCTTTTTGTGGCTTTCAGGGCAGTAGTACGCAAATCATCTGAAACAGAGATAGAATCATGGCAGTGTGATGTACTACATGGTTCTCCACTAGCACTGACATGAGAGCATCATAGAAGCCTCAGAGAAAGTAGATAAAAGTTTTATTGGCACTAATTTGAGATGGATGACCTGAGTGCTGTATTTCTCTTGGCATGCCATACCATGTGAGCTCAAATTAAAACTTTATTCTCTACTATACCCTCAAGCCTCAGATACATATTTGCAGTTAGAGGTGAGGAACCAAGTGTCAACAGAATAAACAGAGCAAGGGTCACATTGTAAAGTATTCCTAAGATACTGATTTATTCTGTCTTTCTGTTCATATTCCACCTCTGCTTTTAACCCAGACAATGTTTACCCTACAGAGATTTTCTCTGTAATAAGTATCACTGAGACTGGGCTTCACATCTCTGACCTGCAATTCCTCTGTTGCACTACGGGTTATATTATATTTATTTTTACTGTTTTGAGCATCAATAGTGCAGCAAAAAGTGTATGTTTGAATAAGCACAGCTTTGCACAGGATGTGCCAAAAGGCAAGAACATAAACTTTAGCTTCTGCAAGGAAATATTTTGAGGAATGCAGATTCAGAAGGGAGCACCATGACTCATGCAAACTATTCCGGGGGCTGCTCATTGCGTAATGTGAATGGGGTTTGCATTATACTGCAAGCACTCAAACATTGCAGGGCACAGAGTATTTGCCAGTGCTTCCTTTACTGAAACAAAATATAACAAGGGCATGTGTAATGTGGCTCAGAAAAAGAGGAGATTACCACACTAGGTCCCTGACATAGCAAGGGATGGTGTTAGATGACACAGAGAACATGCAGGGGTGGACAATTTCCCATGCAACAAAGAAAGAAAAAAATGTCATCATATAAAAGGTTTTTAGTTTTGTTGTTGTAGTTGTTTAATTAAAATCTCTTATGTTTTACCTACGTCTAAACTGATCCATTTTCTGCATTTTGGGACATTTGATCTGATCTCTCAGGAAAAATTTGGCCAGTTAGTGGCTGGTCCTGCTACTGCTATAGCCACCAGGGGACATCTCAGAGCTAGCATAAACCAGCAGGGCTGCATGGACAGCTACAGAACAGCACTGCCTCCAGGCTTCCTAAATTTCAGACAGTGTTTTATAGTGTCCTGCTTTTTATTTATGGTAACTTTGATAAATAGTGATTCAACAGTTTCTTCTAATGCCCTAAATTGATTAATATGAAGTTTATGCAATGCTTAGTGCAAGGTAATTATTTGGCTCATAATTAGATATAAGGTTATGACAAAGAGTGATCAGGTCAGTCAGGAGGGGTTATAACTCAAAAACGGTAAGATTTCCCCTGTGCTTTGTTTATTTAGTCTGTGAGTCCAGTGTTCAAAGTTTTATTTTCATGCCTTCATAATTGTAAAATATTGTGGATTTTCATCTTTTCATGATGAATGCATGTGTAAAGAATTTGTGTTCTGTCCTGAGCCAAGCATACAGTTGTTGGACTCATTCACCTTCAGAGAAAGCAGCTTCAACAAACAATATATTTATATAGTATAAATAACAAATCATCACAAGTTTTATTAAAGACTGCTCTTTCAATTTTCCTATGGCTTTTTAGTGAAAGCAAAAACAAAAGCAGAAATTAAAAAACCAAATGAACATAGGTTAATTCAAATTAGAAAGAAGACGTTATAATTCACAGCATGTCTGTCTTTTCTGCCTTAGAGTTTTGAACAGAAACCAGTTAATCTCTCTAAGAGACTTCTAGTTGCTTCAAGCATGTGGCTTCAAGAAATGGGTATGGCTGGACTTCACTGTGGGAAAAGTTTGGGTTTTTTTCTCACATTACATGTACATCCTCAGATAAATAAACATCAGTACAGCCTCATGTCATCCTATTTCCAAAACACAGATAGAGGTTGTAACTGAATTTATTATTCAGATGTACTCAACTATTGGAAGCAGCAAATTGGCATGGCATGTGCCTTGGAGATTTTTCAATATTCTTATGTCACAATGTGTTAAATTACAAAAGTAATGGTATTTGGCACATTTTTCCAATCTGAAACTTGATTTAAGGATAAGTTGAGTAAACAGGGTCTAAATTCACAAAATTCGTAATTTTCAAGTGTTTTTATTCACAGGTTCTCCCATCAATGCCAATAGTTCCAGGTGCTTGCACAGCTGTGTGTGTCACAGCAGAGTCACCTGTGGGTTCAGGTGCACCTCCTGGTACTGCTGGGAGAGCTGTTGTCAGCCCTGCCATGCCCTCGAGGGGCTGCCATGGGGCTCACGTGGTTTTGCAATTGGTGAGATATGGACTTACATAGAGAAAGAAATTCCAGTCTTTCAATTCACAGAGTCAAATCAACTTCTTACCTCACAGTGAAGGGCCTGGCTGAAGAATCAAAAATGTGAAACCAAGTGTCATGGGTTGCAGTGCAAAATGTAACAAAAACTGTGTATTCTGTCACCATCTGATGAAACTGGGGTGTGGGGGTGGTGTAATTGTCTGTCAATGGCCAACTGTCAATAAACCTGCTGGGGCAGTTTTCTTATCTCTTCCACAACCCAGCCTCCCTCCAGGGAGAGATCTTCTGCTCATGGACCATTGAGTCTCACTGACAGAATTCCATCATCCCACTGGGAAATGCTCCAGCCAGGGGGAGGAGCCAATTATTCCTACCTGGATAAAAATCTGAGGTTTGGGACACCAAGCAGCCTTTTCCACTGGATTCTCAGAGGAAGACCAGGCCCATCTCTCACCACTGGACCTTCAGTGAAAGAACTCCACTCTTTCTCCAGGAGCATCACTTCACCAGAGCCACATCTGCCACTGGGACTGCAGCCACCATGGAATGGGACTGCCACCAACACCCTGACACACAGGGTGTCAGGCTGTATCCTGACTCTGTCAGTGGGTTTGGTTGGTTGTTTGTTTGTCTTACTGAATTTTTTAATTTTATTTTTTATTTTAGTTCCCCTAATAAAGAACTGTTATTCCTATTCCCATATCTTTGCCTGAGTGCACCTTGAATTCAAAGTTATAATAATTCAGAGAGAGGGGTTTTAAATTCCCCATTCCAAGAGAGGCTCCTGTCTTCCTTAGCAGACACCTGTCATTCAAATCATTACACCAAGGCAACTTCCCTGAATTTTAGGGGAAAAAAAAAAAAAAAAAAGCAAAGTCTATTATCTTAGCGTTCTAGTGTTGCATACCAAAAAATCAGATTAAATTTAAGTGACTGCAGCTCCCCGTCAATTCTCCTTCCACAAACTCCTTCTTAATCTCAAAGTATCTGAGTAGACCAACTGCAGAGCTGCCATGTGGAAAAGGATGGAAGTTCTGCCATGCTCTTACCCCCTCCAATGCTGTAATGGTTCAGCAAGATTTTGGTGTCTCTGCTAGGAAAGGAGAGTATTATTTTGGTCAAGCATCAAGATCTGATGTGCAGCTCACATATTTTGATGTTATACCTCCCCTCAATTAGTGTGTCATTGCATAGGTACAGAAGGGGAGCCAGCAAAGTAATGCTCAGGTCTGTAAGTGTGAGTGTCAGGTGGATGACAGCATTTAAATGCGTGGTGTTGAGCCACTCATCCCGCTCACAGTGCTCACATACAGGACCCTTTTCAGAAAACCAGTGTCAGCTGAAATTGTACTGAACCTTAACAAAACTTCTGTCCTTTTAAACCAGGTAGATCTTTGGCTGATCTGTACTTGTGCCTTCTCATGAAGGGGATCACTTGTCTGGATGAAGAACAAATCTAATAGTAATAAAAATCCTTGGAAATTACAAATCTTGACAGAAGAGCACTTACAGTCATTTGGACATGGGACTTATGTGACAAAATTGGTTTTTAGATTAAAATGGTTTCTTTCTAAAGGTTTTCTCCCTGTATTAAGTTCATATAACTGGATTGTGTTTGTACAAGACCTATAATGAGTGGGTTTTTTTCTAGCAAACTGCTGCTGTAGCTCCTGTTGAAAGTTTGATTAGCCTGCCTGCTTGGTTGAAGTAATGTCAACGAGTTTCAGTCTTAAACATCAGTATAAATAGCTTAAGAAATGTTGCCATTGATGTGGACATAAAAATGTGGACGCATATTTTCTCTATATCTTTTCCACATTCTTTGCCTGCTTTTTAATAAGATTTTTTAAAATTTAAATAAGTCCTGAGCATCCAATTTTTCACTTCCATTCTTCTTTCAGTTTACATTATTCAGCACCCCGTCATCTATCCCTGTGTTGTTCAGCTGCACACTCCATCTGAAAATGCTCTGTGCTTTCCTTGTGCTCAGACTCTGGCCAATCAAACTGCCCACAAACACAGTCATCTGCAGAGCAAGGTTACAAAAGGTTTGATTTCTGTGGGACAGAAATATTCCCTCCCCTTTTGTTTTACTAGGGTACAGATTAGGCCAAAATTAAGGGCACATGTAGGCAGGCACTTTGTTGAATCTGGGCCGTTGAAATCATTGGAGGTTTTGTGGAAAACTGAGTATCATACATGGGTTTTTTTCAGTGCTGGCTCTGTAGAAAAACGTTTCTGAAAAAACATTGTTACAGTTCCCACAATTTCCATAGCCACAGGCTGGTGAGGGAGGACACAGACCTCTTGCTTTGGGAAAGATTCTGTTTTCTCTGTGTTTTCTGTTTCAGCTGGTCGGTGCCATGAGTGTTCCTGCTGCAGTGAGAAGCATAGATAAGGATGAAATTTAGGAAGCATATGCCAGACCAGCCCTGCTCAGAGCCCTCCTACTGCCCCATCCTGTGCTGCAGTCCCTGGTGGAAGGAGACTGTTGATGTTCACAAGTCTCATCCTTGACTTATTGATTTGGGCTCATCTGGAAATGAACTACCTCCATCAGGTATTTGCTGTTAGCAGGGGGGTCACTGTGATACTTTAGCCAAAGCCCTTTTTATAGATTTACTACTTAACTTCTTCTCATCTGAATTCTCTTTGAAGCAGAGAGAAAAAACAGCAGCTTTACAAACCTCTTAATGAAAACAGTGTCAGTTGATGGCTGGTATTCTTGTGACAGTGTATGCACAGATATGTAATATCTGCAGAACTGCTTCATCAGCAGGCCAGTTTAGAGGGACTGAATCATGTCTCTGTGATTTTCAGTAAAACACGATGCAACCATCAGAAAGTGTTGTGGGTTTTTTCCTAAAAACTAGTTTTGAAGGTACGCACAACCTCAGAAAGCAGGAAAACTGTCTTTTGATTGAAGAATCACAGGAGGCAGTAAAATAAAATATATTCAATTAAATTAATTAAAGTCTGCGACAACTTGTGTTGAATGAGCTAGTGATGGGCCCTCTATGGAGAGAGAAAACCCTTAATCAAGATGAGTGCAAGGTGCTGCAGAGCACCTGAAGGCTCCCATTGCAAATAGCAGCAGAGGAGAAAAGAGTGAATGTGATGCTGTGTTTGCTGTAAGCAACTTGAAAATGAACTGAAAAACAAATGGCTTCTTGCTCCTAGAAAGCATGATGGTGCACCTAACCATTGTTATTCCTTTCCTTCAGTATCTTACAATTTTTTTCTGCCCTTTGCCCACCAGCAGCAGAGAAATTGCTGGCACAGGCTCTGGACCTACCTGCCTCTTGCCAGCTCTGTGGTGATGCCTCCATGGACACAAGGGTACAAGGGAACAGAAGGACAATTTGTGCTAAATAGGACAAAATGTTACAAGATGTGTGAATGTGCATATGCTAATGAATGTGCTGGAGGTGAGGCAGCCACATGTCCACAGGCATTGCCAATCACAAGCACAGACACAGATGTTGGCAGGGCCATGTGCTCTTGCTGCTGTATTTTAATCATTTAGCCATGGTTTTGGTGCCCTCCTGTTATATCCTGGCTTGGTTTTAGATCTTTGGAAAAGTATCAATACCCTTGTGTATTTAGGTCTTTAAGAAATGCTCTATTCCTTACCTGGGAATTTATTCACCTCAGGATTTAGTGAATATTGCATCCAAATGTGGTGCATGGTGAGTTACTTCAACTGCTAAACATTGTATTCACCATGTGTGAAAGAGAAGAACCCATTCAGCAAACAGCCAAGGCAGAGAGAATAGTTACAGAGCCCCTTTTTAAAGTCAAAAGTGCTCTCTTTTGGGCAATTCCAAGTGTGATACTTTAGAGTAGTAAAATGCTATGAGTTGTATGTGCTTCAGGATGAATACTGTAAAACCTGCTACCACTGAATGGCATTACAGACCTGTGGACTGCCTCATCCAGCCTTGGCAATTCATGCAAACTGGGATAGCAAAATAATGCAAACTTGGCTTCTCTATATAAAAGAATCTCATTTGTAAAATACACTAAAAATAAAGTCAAACTAAGGAAACGTGAAACCAAAGAGATAAACTAGGTTTAGGTTTTTATCCAAATCCTCGTACTCTTTACCAGGATGAGGTTTAAACAAAGCAAAAGCTAAATGTAATAATTCCTATCACCAGTTGATTTTGAGAAGTGATTACTCTGAGGCAGAGTGCTGCATATATGCAGGAAAAGAGGCTCTTAAACATCTTGTTATATTTTCCTGCTTAACCACAAGACTCATTCACGCTGAAGACCCAAAGCAATGCCTTCAGAGCCTGTATTGTCAGAAATTGCAGACATATGTGCAGATATTGGTGATGTCTGATCTCACCATCAGCCTCTGGCATCCCTCAAAAGACTGCCTAGACATACCAATCCAGCTGATTAGAGCTTCTGTCTTTTACTGCTCTGTTGGGGTGGCACATGTGATCAGGACCTGAGTGTCCTGATGCATGTGATGGCATGCTGACTCCTATTGCTGCTTCCCACCCCCAGCTGCCAAGAGGCTCAGTACAGTCAGAGAATATCCTTCAGCTCTCATTACATATTTGAATATAGCAAGAAGCTAGAATAGCATGTATATTTATCAGAATTTTTTTTGTTGTTCTGCGGGATTTGCTACAGGTGCCATAAATATACTGGAAGAAATTTTATCCTCCCTTTAACTGGGTCAGGACAGCAAAACAAGTCAGGGCAACATGACCTCAGAAACTGGTCTCTCTGAATAAGAGGATTTTAAGGCAGTTTTGAAGGAAATGGCCTGAAGAAAGTCCATATTCAGTTACAGCAAAAGGACATTCTGGCCATTTTGTCTTCTAAATTAATTTCTGCATGGGAAAAGAGCAGAAAGCCAAGAAAAAAAGATCCCTTTATAAACATGAGTGTTAGTAAAGACCCATCCTGATCAGATGCCTGGGAAGCTTGTCTGTTGGTGCACACAAAAACTGACTGGTACAGAAATCAGAAATTTATATTTTATTCCTGCTGCTTCTGTGTACACTGCCAGATTAAGACTACTTTTAAACACATTAAAATATAATATCTAAGGCACCTTCTTCTTTTAGCATTCATCAAATTCTACCACCTCACAGCCCAATATATTCTCCTGCTGTGCAGAAAAAGCAGAGATTTTCTCTAGGTGCCCCAGTGCATATCCAGTGCTGAAGAAGAAGCTGCTGCTCAGCAAGGGGTGTGGTTGACACTATAAAATGCTCAAAGCAGTACCCCTGTTGACTGGCTATCAGAAGAAAAATCTAGTAATTGATTGCAAAGCCTGAAAATAATATTTGTGCCTCTTGTTACTTGGATGCTGCACTGACTTCTGTAAGGGCATTGTACTTAAAAGTCTGAGGTGACAAACCCAAGCAGCTCCTGAAGAGCACAGAGCTGCCTCAGTCAAAGCTCAGGGACTGAGAAAATATTTGGGGATCTTGAGTCAGCACTCACTAACTTTCAAAAGCAGGCTCTGAGCAGGTTACCAGACTCATTTAGGTCTCCTTTTTCAATTAAAAGAGTGACGTACTGAGTGTGAAGAGGGGGCAATGGTGGGGCTGTCTTTGGTGCTACTGCATCTCTTTGATCCTCTTTCACTCAGTCACACTTGTGGGCCAGCTTGACACTGCTTGGATGGAAGGGCTGTCTGACCCACTAAGAAAGAGGGAGAATAATAAATAAGTGAGTGTGGGAGAGAAAGAAAATCAGAGAATTACAGACTCATCAGATGATTTGAGTTGGAAAGGATCTGAAAGATCATCCTGTTCCAAACTGCCTGCCATTGGCAGGGGCACCTTCCACTGACCAGGTTGCTCAGAGCCCCATCCAGGCTGGCCTTAAGCACTTCCAGGCATGGGGCATCCATGGCTTTTCTGGGTAGCCTTAAAAGCTCCAGTCTTTCACTACCTTATGAGTAAAGGATTTCTTCCTAACATCTAATCTAAATCTCTCCTCCTTTAGTTTAAAACCATTCCCCCTTGTCCTATCACTATCTGCCCATATAAAAAAGTCCCTCTCATCTCTTTTACAAGCCTTTCAGGTACTGGAAGACTGCTATGAGGTCTCTCTGGAGCCTTCTCTTGTCCAGCTCCCAGCCCTCTCCTAAAAGCTCTCACTGTACTGCTCGGGATGCAGTCATCCCCACGCTGCTCCACACAGTGACTCTCTTATTTCTAGCAGTGATTCTTTGTGATAGAATTGCCCTTTGCTTTTCTCAAGAGGATGATGAACCTGAAGCTGATGAGGTCATAAACCAATATTGCAGTCCTTGAGTGGTGAAAGTGAGAGGCTCTTGCATTGCAGCTTCAGGCACACTGGAATGGACACCACCACCACCACCACCACCACCCCCCCCCCCCCCCCCCCCCCCAAATCATATTAGATGTAAAAATGCACTAGAATTACACAATTGGAAGTATTATTAACAAATTAAAAAAAAAAATATGTGACCCTTAGGAAACGCATAAGCAAAAGCAACACAAGCAGCAGTTTGTTTTAAATGTTTTTCATGGCCCATGTGTCCTTAAGCCAGCCTCTTTTCATTATGTGTCTGATGTGGAGATCGTAGTCCCAAAAACTTGGAATGCAAGTGAGTATGTGTGAGCTGCACCAAGTTTCAGGGTTTTTAGAAGGACCATGAAAGTGCCCTTTTGGGGTGCAAATAAAGGCTGATTTTCCAAATCCATTATCAGGAATGGATTAGCTCAAAGAGGAGGTGGGATGCCTCTTTGGGGAGAGACTGCTTTTAAGTATCTGTCTACCAAGATATGCTTCCCAGCTATTAATTTGGGTATTAAAGATCATCATGATGACAAGGATTCCATCAACCATTTTAATTTCTGCTCAGGGACTTGCTATGTACAATTATTATACATAGCACTACTCGAGTAGATAGAAAAGACTGGAAAAATCACAGACCTTCTGATTTCATTCCTTTCTTCCTCAGTTCCTTTCAGCTTTCTGCAACTGCTGAATCTGTTTTGCAGTCAGTGCATGCTGTTGGGGACGTTAGCAATCTGTCCCTCTAGCTCCTGTGTTCTGTGTTAGATCTATTGAGAGTTTGGTGTTGGGCTGCTGCTCCAGAAGCAGAGATCCCTGTGTTTCACACATCTCTCCCAGCACAGCAGCTGTCCCATAGGTCCTGGAGGGGGTGTATAATAGTTTCTCACCCTCTGTGGATAAAGAAAGGGAGCAGAGGAGGGATGCATATTGCAACAGGGGCTGAGGATTTAATGTATGTAAATATCTTTCACAAAAAAAGAGAACACAATGACTTTGTTACACCAATGCAGCGGGTGTTTCCTGGGGTCATACAAAAGGTTTTTCAAAATCAGCAGAGCACTGAAACAGAGAGGACAGCCTTATACACCTAGAGGAAAGTGGAAATTGCACCTAGCATGTATCTTCTCTGCATAAAATACTTCTTGCTAATAACAGCTGCAGAGGGTTTTTTTTAAATAACATTTTAATGAAGCTGCTACTAATGAGACCTCTGTCAAAAACTTCCAATTATTAGCACAATATCCCTTGATGTTTGTAGGGAAATGGAGCATTGGAGTATTAATTGACCTCCTGATAGTAAAGAGGACCCCTCTAGCAGAACAAGAATTAGAACTGAGAAGCTTTTGGAGTCCAGTGCTGCAATATAGGAAAAAAAGAGCTCTGAAGGTGTTGGGAAGGTCATCACAATGATCCAAAAAAAAATTTTCTCTGCAGGGAAGTGAAAGCACAGCTGGTTTAACAAAATACCTGCATACAAAATGCAGAGTTTATCCAGAAGTCAAAAAGAGTTGTCCTCCACACATAAAAATATGACATGGGTGAAGAAGGAAAGACTTCTTCTTGCTTGCCATAAATGCCTGTGAGTCACAGCAATGAAATTGTCATCTGTAGACTACTGTACACCATATTGCCAAGAAAAGATATTTGAGAGTTATTTTCAGTCAGTTTTATTTTTGTTAAAAAAAAACCCCAAGCACTCAAACCAACCCATATAGCACTGGCATCAATAGTCACAGTGGCTGCTGCCCTCATACCCTTCAGGTATGCCCTCAAACCCTTCAGGTTTCCCAGGGAGGAGTAAATAATATGAGAAAAAGGAAAAAAGAAAATCACAGAGGAAAACAAGAGAAACACTCATCTGAAAAAAATAAAAGCTTGAGAAAGTAATGTTTCCCTTACAGATTTGGATTAAATACCTATGCCTAGAAAAAGTGTGTGATACAAAGTTCATAAAACTGTGCAACCAAGTAGCTGTTGATGCACTTTATCTACAAGTGCCAAGTTTAATTAATCTATTTCACATAGTTAAGGGCTTACATACACTGTGGTCATTGCATGTCAAGCTTGCCATGTGGCAAAGAGCTGTGAAAATACACTATGTGCCTTAAGGAGTGAAGGAAAGCTCCCAGCATGGTGTGAATTAGATTTTTCTCTTGTCTGGGAAAGGGTTAAGCTTTTGGAGAATCCCAGGAAAACATAATGAAATGAACCATCACCACTGGCTTGCTTTCTCCCAAGGCAAGGGCAGCCCCAGTGTCCACCCTACCCCACCAGTGGTCACAGAACAGTCCCTGGGTCTAGGGGCTGTGTTTAGCCTGACCCTGACTCCAGAGGTGGGAACAAGCTCCATTGCTTTGGTTTGCAGCATTTTGGGTGAGGGTTGTAATCCAATTCAGATAGCCTTCTCCAAACTTCTGGAAGCTTATGTGATCTGTGTGAGTTTCATGAATAGGACTCTTGGATTGGTAGTCTCATAGAGAAAAAAAGATTGGTTTTCCTCATTGCTTTACTTGTCCTTAGATTTCTGCCTACAAGAACTGATTCATCTCTCACTGAAGCTGATGGAAATGGTCTTCCACATTCTGCATGGAAAATAGGCTGTCTTGGAGCTTCTGAAGAAAACATTGAAAGAGTGATGGGCAAAAATGACCATCATTTCAACGGGACTAGCTGGCTACATCTTGTGAGTAAATTTAGTGTGCTGAGAACCAAAGTCCTTTGACAGAAGATTCTACATCCACACTGTTGGACTTTCTCAACCTCCCAAACAGGGAAGTCACATGCAAGATGTGTCATGAGGATATAGAATATGGAGAATATGAGTTACCCGAGGCCAAAATTGTCCCAGAGGCTGTTGTCATGTTTTAAAAGCCTACCTGCTCAAGTACAATGCCCAGGAGTGTCTTATGGTGTGAAATAGTAAAGATACAATCTCTGCCTGAGACCCAAGCATAAGTATTGAATACAAGCTTAATTGGTTACCTTTTTTTGCTTTATACCAGTAGAAATTTTTACTAGGTGTTTCTTCATAGTCTTTTGAAGTAAAGTCTTATCCTGAAAGAAAGCTCAGCCCATATGTTAATCAGAAATTCCCCAGTTACTGTGTTTCACTGTAAACCAGCTTCCTTAGTTGGTTGACTGTGGAGGGTTTTTTGTTTTGCTTTGTTTTGTTTTGCTTTGTTCTGTTTTGTGGGTTTTTTTGTTTTTTTTTAAAGGAAGATGCTTGTGCTTTTTGCTATTCTTTAATTCTTTTTAACCTGAAACATGGCAGAGAAAACTGCAAATGTTCCATGATGAATAGAAACAGAGATAGTGTAGATGACAAATTCAGTCTGTTAAGTCATGAAGGGTGTTGCTGGAAGGGATTTGGTGATGATAAAAGTGTTTGCAGTTCTGCTGGGGATGTAGGACATACAAAGGCATCTGAAACAAATATGGGAAAAAACACAACAAACTGTAAGTAAGCCCCAAAATTTGCCAAGAGTAAATTCTAAAAATATCCTTACAGTTATTCTATCAATATTCATGTAAATAGCAAAGCTGAAGTCATTTGGATTTTTTAGATAGGATAAAACTTTGACACAGCCAATGACTGTAACCAGACATGATATATTGCTCTGTGTCACCACTGGTTCAGTGACATATAGGGGCATTGTTGAAACAGCAGATTATTAGGGAAGTTAGAAGCACTGTAAAAGACAGTAGGATAATGCCAGATTTGTGTTCCCAAGTTATGTGACAGAATGAGTACAATTTTGAAAGCTTTGACATCAACCAGAATAGAAACACAGCTTTTAGTATTTTAGTAATAGCATTATTAACAAACTATCTCTAACCCATGTCAAAGTACTTAATGTGCTATAATAACATCAATTAAAGTACAATAATGGACTTAATAATGTGGCCCATAATGGGAAAAAATATTCATGTGGATTATCTCTTCATACCCAAGATAGAAATTCTAATGAAAGACACTATAATGAACATAACACTATAAACAGATTTAATATGAGTTAGAAATGTGCCAGGATAGAAAATAATATGGGTAAAGTCAAAACCATGTCCAGAGTGTTCATTGGCTGCTTTGCTTGTTGTTTTGATAAATCTTCAAAGAACCACTAGAAAAAGCTAGTCATTTGCCCAGATAAGTTTGATCTGCACTTTTGAGCCAGAATTCCATTAAATTCCATTTTTCCAAGGTCAAGTCATCTTGGTGCCCTGTTCTGGGACAGAAGCTGCACTCACATCCATGGGTGCTGGTGTAGCAGTGACAGCAGTCACTACTCTGGGTAATCAAGGGACCCTGACCCAGTACTGGCACTGCAGGACAAGGTCCACTGCTGGCTTCACCCAACAGCTCTGGTTTGTCTCATCCCAGCTCTTTACAGTCCAAGTCCATTTTGTTTAGCCTTGGGCACAGAGCTTGGCTTTCTGCTGGAGACACCATTGATAATCAGGATATAGGAGGTGATGGTCAAAGGGCACATTTGGGATCCAGCAGCCTGGTGTCCTGTTGGACAAGCTGAGGCTTTCTGTGTATGTCAGCCCTGTGCAAGGTGTGCTGTTGGCTGGGGACAGCTGCTCTGCCTGGAATTCCCCATTTGGAAAGTCCCAGGCTGTGTCTGCCTCACCCAACAGCTCCAGTTTGTCAGCCCTCTCATGGACTTCAGGCACCTGATTCATTAGTCCCTTATATTAAAACATGTGCAAACAGCTCATTTATTTGTTAAGCATCATTCCATTAATTAGGCATTTACTTTTGCTTACTGGCCTTTCCTGAGCACACTTGAAAACCCAGCTGCAAGCAAGTGGTGTGTGCGGCCTTTACAGAGGCCATAAGCCTTTAGCCAGTGTACAAGAGAATTCTGTAATGTGTCTTTAATAACAAATTGTGTGAAGCAGAAGGAACAGAAACTAGACAAAGGAATGTTAAACATAGCAGCCCAAGTTAGGAGGTTACCAGCAGAGAATCACAAGAAAGATAACCAAGATCATTAAAAAGTTCTGCTGGCAGCACGGGAGGGATGAAGCTGAACACCTGGAGATCTGACCATGAACAGATATATTTTTAGCCTTTGGCACAAACTATGTTGTTGTATCCTGCACGTACTCAAAACATATATAAGGTTTTTCACTTGCTTAATAAATCGGAATCAGTTCCACATCATATTGGTGTGTCGTCTGTTCCCTTCTCCGACACGGACCTCAACAGTGGTGTTACAGAGGATGGCTCAATTCACTGTTACTAGGGTCCATTTCACCCAGCAGGACCGTGCTGCTGGCATGGGAAGCAGTGGCAGTGCCTGTCACCTGCCACCTGTGGCCAGGCACCTGAATGGGGGTAGGGCCAGAGAGAGCAAGAGGAGATACTGGCTTTCTTTGGGGAAGGCAGGAGAGGCCCCTGCCTGTTTGAGACCTGGTGAGGTCCATCCTTCACTGTCTGCCTCCAGGGCACTTACATTAGGCCCCATGAAACATCTTTAGGCTTTCACCTGCAGTTCCTGGTTTCTACAGAGGGACTGATTATATGGCTGAGCTGTATAAATTTCATCCAGAGACTTCTTGAAATTGAGTCTGGAAAAGGCAAATTCTCTTAAAACTATGCTTACAATGAACTCAGTTCTAATGAGACTTCATTCTGCAGTTTTATGAGTTAAATTAAGTTTTATAAGTTTATTAGTTTTCAAGAACTCATTTCTACATTGTAGTAAAATACATCAAAATGTTGCTTTTTTCCCCCTTAACCTGCTTATTCCAGCAGTGTAAATTCTTTTTGCACTTTACTGATTCTAAGACAAAGTAACATCAGAATTCATGAACAATAACAGACAGCTAAGTATTTATTCCAGAAAGCAAATCTACTGAAAAAGTGTTCTGAAGAGGCACTCAAATCATTAAAAAACAGTGGTGCAGAATGAACCATGCAATGACCTAAACAAGAATACATATAGCACAGAAAGTAAAGAAAATGGAATATAATTGGAGTTCATTAATTTCCTGCTACATGCTACCTCTCTTAAAATATGCTGCTACACTCTTCTCACTGCTCTTTTCTGTATCTGACTCAGTGTACCTTTCCAGCAATGTGATTTAACTGATTATACCCCCTGTGCACCCTTGATATGTTTATTATCCATAATGTGATTTGTATAAACAAATAAGCACAGAGGCTTTATGCAATCAAAAAACTCTAGTGATAGGTATTTAACTAATTCTCCAGTACAAAGGCACAAACTAAAAAGAACTCGGAGTAATACAATAAAATTGCACAAAAAATACACAGAACAGGATATTCCAGATGTGGTTTTTTTGCCATTCCAGAAGCAGCACAATCTCTGATCACTCTGGTTCAGCCCAGAACTTTCTATATTTGTCTCACATCAGGATCTGCTTGATTTGAATAGTCTTAGCATAAGCATGTTTTCTAAATGTACAATAAAAACACCCCCACCTCCCAGTCAAGCCTTTGAACAGCTGCCTTTGGTGTAAATGAACGTTCATTGCCGGGAGCCCCAGCTACAGTGAAATAACAAAGGAGACAAGATCTAAGTCTCACCAAGCAGACTTTGTAATTGGTGAGTTACTGACTTTAAAAATCAAACAGCTAGACATAAAACATGCTGGGGAAATGACAGGAAGGAAACTGATGGAAAGAGGAACATAGTACTGTTTACTGGGTGAAGGCATAAAAAAAATGGATTGGAAAGGAACAGTTTGAAACTGTCACCCTTTGGGTCACATCTCTGCGAGGTGTGGAGTACCCTCTGCATGGGAACCTTGTTTCTCTCTTTGCTGAGCACCGTGCCAGAGTCACTCAGCACCTTGCCAGGTACAAGCCCCATCAGGGGACTTTCTGGTGTCAAAGAGGCATCAGGATTTAAGGTTTAAGTGAAGTAATGAATGATCCAAGGAGATGAGATAGAGAAGCTTGTCTGATCAGGTCATGATCTCAAAGACAAGGTGCTGGGGAGGAGGGAATTGATCAAATGCGAGCTAACTGGTTATTGAACCAGTATATACCCATGGCCACATGTGTACTGCAAGCTGAGGCATAACTAACTCAGACAAGATAATTGCCAAAGCTCTCTGTTCCCTCCTCTCCTCTCCCCTGGCTGCTTTCCTGTTAGATGATTTGGGAAATCAAAAATCTCAGCAGCTAATCTATACCACCAGATTTCTGTCACCCCAGCAGTTTCTCTTTCTAATGAATAATGAATGTATGCTGACCCTGAGATGATAATGGTGCAGAATATTTTCAAGTCCTTGAAGGTCACAATAAATTTTGGGAAGCATTGTCAGCATTAAAAGGCTTTGGTGTTCTTTCACCTGAAGCTAGATGTAGATGTGCTAGGACCTTTATTTGACTCTTATCAATGTTTGTGAACAATGTACAGCTCAAATGATGAAGAGACCAGCACCAGCATCTTTTGCTCAGTTTGCTGCTTGTTACAGTTGGTTGGCTGATACCTGTACAGCTGCTGCTGGGCAGAAAGCCTCTATAAACAGGGTGTCAGGTTTAATTGGAATACCTGGTAAATATACTGATAATAAATAAGATGTGCTTTTGCTGAGCTATTCTTGGATTTACTGAGCGCTGCAGCAGTTCTGTGCTTCCCAGGATGAAACCCAAGGTGCCTGCTGTTGCTCGCATCAAATACAATTGCAGTTTCATCATTGATGTTATTACCAGCAGGACTGAGCTTCCAAACTTGTGGAAGGCTTTTGAACTTCTTTTGATCTGTGCACGACATAGCGGCGAGGCTCTCCACCGCTACTAAGTCCGTGTTTGGAGGAGGCTGAAATAGCCGATACAAGATGTGACAATGCAGCCAAATGAGCCGCGTTCCTGTGTTTGTTTTCTCTGAGCCCTGGAGACGGGTAGTTACGGGAAAATCTTGAGTTCATTAAAATCAAAGGGGCTCCTGGTGTGTGTGACTGCTGAGAAAGGTGACAGGGAGTGTTCCCTGGGCAGAAAACAATGTGCGTGTGTAAGTGCGTGTGCCTATGTGATAATATGCCCATTGTGCTTTTTGAGTCAGTTTAATGAATTCTAATAGCCCGACTTAATGCTTTCTGAATAATGCACAGCAGTGGGATGTGGCTGTTTGTTAGTAGGTAAAATATTTTGCTGATGGCTGAAGTGGGAATTTTTAGCAGACTTACTTATTTAATGATAAAAAATGTTATTGAGTCAAATGTGCTGATTCTACTTCTGTAAGCTAGCCTGCCTGCTCGGTCTGATAGCCCGACTGCACATACATGAATGATGCCAGCCTTAAGAAAAAGGAGTGTCAGCATCCCTTCCTGGAAATGACAAATGCTGTTTGTTCCAGAAAGGCAGTTCTTTAGCGAACAGAAGGAGTAATTCCAGGTTTACACAAGGCAGTAGGGGAGAGGGAGTCCCTCTCTCCTGGAATCAGTCCCACAGCCCCATTCCTGCTTCCGAGCCCTCCTGGTCAAACGTGCCCGAGGCAGTTCATTTCACAGTCCTCTGGTTCAGATAAGTTAAGCAATCAGAAAAGCGTCTGATTTCTACCCTTAAAATTGCATTTCATGCTGTTTTTTCTTCAAATGTTAGTTTGAAAAGTTGCTTTAAAAAAAAAAAAAAAAAAAAAAAAAGCTGTCTTTGTGGTCTGCTTATCATTACACCTCTTTGGGACTGAAGACAGCCTTAAATAAGTGGAAAAAATAAGCACAACCACTGGAGTTTGTCTCTTTCTGGGTCCGGGTACACAGGGCTCGCAGATGCCCCTGGGGCGTTTGGAGGAAATGTTCACAGGCGCCAGGACCGGAAAATGTTCAGATTTACTGCAAAAGGCCAGAGAAGGAGGAGCATGGAGAATGCTCCCTGTAGCAGACAAGCAGCCGATTATCACCCTCCTCCCGAAGGGTGAGTGAGGGACGCGCCACTGCTCCAGGCAAAGCCCGCCTGACATTGCGGCTTTGTGGGCATCAATGCTGCTCTTGTACCGCTCTTTCCAGGTAAAGGGAGTGCTGTCCTTGCTTCCAGCATCTTGCCTGAAGGGAAACACATATCCCGAGTAATAACACAAACAAACCCAACCTGGTTTTACCTTTCAAACGTACCTAGAAATCACTGCTTTAATCAATATAATGTGGATGACCTATCCCTGGGAATGTTCAGGGCCAGGCTGGATGGCTTTGAGCAACCAGTTTGGAATGAGATGATCTTTAAGGTCCCTTCCAACCCAATTCTATGGTTCTATGATAATACTTGAGAAGAAAAGTGTTTTACTCTTTTGCCTAATGCAAGACACTGCATGGCACATTTGACATGGTCTCCCAGCTAAGGAAAATAAATACAGCAGTGTCTATTCAAGAAATGTATTTTTTCTAGTACAAAGCAGCTACTTCAGCTAGAAGAGCTCAGATTCAAGCATCATCAGTTTGCAGTGCTGCATGTAATCTTTCAAACCCTCGCTTCTGGACAGGCGGCTTCTTGCTGACTGCAGCCAGAGCAGTGAGGAAGATAACTTGACAACTTTATGCCTTCTTCTGTCCCTCTGAATGCTGGAGCTACTTGTCCCTGTGTTACAAAACATTAAACATCTTCTCTCCATCACCTGACAGTGAGATGAATCTTACCTGCTGACGTGATTGCTGCTTTCTGGCCAAGAATACACTCATTTGCCGAATACATCATGTTCAAAACTGATTGAGTCCTGAAATAAATCTCTCACCTCTTTATGTCTCCCATGTTGGAGCTTGGGAAGAATAGACAGAATTGCATGCTGGAGTAAAATAACACAATCAAATTACCATATAGCAACCAAGAAAAAGCTAAAATACCAACCTGGTTCTGTTTCATTCTGGTGATGGATGGAGCACAGCTAGTTTGCAGTCTCCTTTTCTCTGATGCACCCTTTCTGTGATAAAAAATCTGTTATCCAAGGGTACCTTGGAAAACCACCTGTGATGAACCCCCAAGCTGTAGAAAAGAGGAATTAATTACATGGAAAGGCTGATTTTGCATACATGCTACAGACCAAATGTTTTAAAGACAGCTTTGCCACCAGCGAAAATACATTTAACTGATCATGCTTAAAAGCCAGACATGTTTTCAAGCTGAACTTATTTTATGATTCTTACAAATGCAAGCAATAATAATTGTTTCTCATGGAAAAACAAAAGTATTTTCTTTATTGTATAAAAATTAAAAGGCAATACCATCTCCTCCAGTTCAAGAGCACTCAAATCTGCTGAACCTTTGGAAATTTTGGACACAGAGACAGTGCATAGAGTGGCTGCCAGGATATCTCAGTAGGATCACTCTTTATAGAAATCCTTTTTTTCCTGGAGTGCAGAGCTGATTTCTCCCTCTCTCCTTAAGGGTCTGCTTTGCTCAGGCACTGGTTAACAAAAGCTGGACCAGAATTCAGGCACTTCTCAACCCTAATGAACTTTATGACCTGTACTGCCAGAATGAAAAAACAGAAAAGCAAGTGAAAAGCAACCCTGCCCAAACCCCTAAATCTTGTTCAAGTAAGTACTAATAGAACTAATTAGTTGGTTTTGATTTGCTGAATCCAATCCAGTAAGCATGTTTCAGGATAAGACAAGCATCTGTCATCCAGATCAGCTGTTCTTAGACAGGTCATTATATGTGAACAATGACTATTGATTAGCAAAACCCTTGGCCCAGAGTTTGCAAAACTCTGACATTTATCACCTGGCTTTCAGAGGCACCAGATATTCAGTGCTGCTCACCTCAGGGGAATCTGGCATCGATTTGGCACTTCTGAGATTAGGGGCATTTACTTGGCTGGATAAGTGTGGATTTATAAACCTAGACTTACCATTTCAAATATGCAGGGGTTTATATGCTTCCTAAATCAATGCCATTTCATGAAAATAAGAGAATGAAATCATAAGATAGGCTAATGTACTTTAGAGAACTGTGCTCAACACTTTTCCTCCTGACTGTGCCAGTCCTGGTCTCCTTTACATGGCACATCGTCCTCAGTGGGGCAGAAGAAGATCTCACTGACAGGTGTGACAGGACCTGATGGTGGTGGCTTCAGTCCTTTGTGAATTAATTTTAGGAAGGGCTGTGGGTCTTGCTGAGGCCCTCCCACCCCTCCCTCCTCAGCAGCAGTGCTGGCTGGGTGCAGCATGTCCCTGTAGACCTCCCATCCAGCCCTGGGGCACTCTGCACCACAGCTGGGTGCCATGGTCAAGCCATGACCTGATCCCACCCATAAATTGCAGAAACACTTTCTCTTCCACAAAGGGAAGGATGCAAACCATGTGCTTTCTTCACTGAAGAATAGAAAAGGGAACCATTTCAGAATCAGTAATTATTTTTGCTAATAAAATTGACAAAGAGTGTGATTGTCTCTCTTGGGCAAATGTTATCTCCCACTGACAGAGGAAGATGAATTGTGCTAACTCCAATGGCACTCGTTTGGAGCACCTGTCAGGACAGCAGTACTGCAGCAGTGTTGCTGGCCATGCTTTCGTCTTCTGCTTGCAAATCACTCTGCTTTCAGAAAACGCTGCCAGCACTGGAGCTGTCAAAACCAACTCTGTGTTACAGGGTTTTCCCCCCTTTCTGTGACCTTGGTGGTAATTAAGTGTCTCTTTCTCACAGGGAAAACTATGTGAAGCATGAATTGGACCTGTTGGCCTGGCTGCTGATTTATGGGTCAAGTCTCTAGCTGTTACAGACAAAATTTTTAAGTCTCTGATTAAGAAACCCTGCTGATTTAAGGATCTCACAAGAAATGTGTGCATAATGAATTATCTACAGATGATAATCCAAATTATTCCTTGATGATTCACATCACCTTCTTCTATTTAATTACCATTTTATAAGTTTAACTACAGCAATGCAAATGGACAGGTGGTGACATTACAACATAGATAACAGGTCAGCAGAGCAGCATTCTGCAAATTTGGGTAAGTGGCATTTGGTCGCAATCAGAGATGCCAACAGAAAGCAAAGGCTGAAGGAGATACAAAAGCCAAACTTGTATCATTACGGGGTAAATGTTTGTCTCTTGTGTGTCTGAACCTGTGATAATTTTTTTCCTCTCTTGAGCAAAAGTTTCCAGGGAGCAGTCTGCAGTCCTGCTCCAGTATTTCTTGCCTTATTGGCATTAGGTCTTAACTGCAGTATTATTTGACAGTAGAAAAAAGGCACTGTCTGTCCTTGCATAAGAAAACTCTGAGAGCTACCAGGCATCACCAAAATATATATGTATGTGGGCAACAGGTTACAAAGACATATAGAAATGTGTGGCAGAATAAACATTATTTTTCCTTTTTGGGTTGGATCAGCTCGTTGGATCTTAAACCCGCATGCCTGGGAACCTGGAAACACCTGCTGTGCCCTGAGTCCTCTGGAAGGGGTGTGTAGCAAACCAGTGCTGCAGGCACCATGTTTCTCTCATATTCTGATGTGGAGGGAAACAGTGAACTTGAGTAGTGGGAACTGGGGATTGCAAATGCACTGCTTCTGATGTTGCTTTAGTGCCACGTATTGTTTTTCTCCAAGCCAATACATGATGCCAATCTCTGTCTCTACATCTGACATACATCAAGAAAGAACTAGAAGATGGAATTAGCCACTGTTAGTCTTTGCCATGACATGTCCCAGTAAGAAGGCTCCACTAATTTCTGTCTGTGTTTCATAAGCTGATGTGGGCAAGGTCTGAGAAGGTGCTCTGTACCTCCAACCTTCTCCAGCAGCACCATTTTCTCATGATTGGGTGTTAACCAGAGAATGCAGAGCAGATGGCAGGGGATGGCCTGGACCACAGCACTCGTGTCATTGCAGCTCTGGCAGGGACTAAGGATCTGCTCCCAGTCACCATGTGAGCATCATCCCAGGTGGGGACCAGCTAAGGGAAACACAAGGGAAATCAGAAAATGGTGTCTGTGTTCTGAAGGTACTAAATAAGTGACAAAGGCAAATGGCACAAAAGTTCCATATCTGCAGCAGTTCACAAAAAAACTTGTGATATCCTGAAAAACATTAGGTTTGCAATTATTTAAACCCTGGGGTTTTGTACTATCTAGCCAATACATACACTAAAAATGAACAAAATCATATTCTGGACTCCAGTAAGTTTTACATTCCATTGCCTGTAACAAACATCTTCCTGGCAGTAACTTCGTAAGCCCAAAGAACAAGGCTTCAGCAAATGCACTTAAAATGTAATTAATGTACAGAAAACCAGACCTGAACAGCTTGTGCAAGAAAAATTACTTTCAGCAGGAGGATTTCCATATTTCACACAAGGAAATCCTGGAAAACTTCTGCGCATGTACTTATGCAGGGCATGCACATTAAAATCCAGTGTGTTCTGACACCCAGGGCTTTGCTGAGCTTCCTGAAATGCTACTCAGCACTCAGAGCCCAGACTGATGCTTAGTACACAGGAGTCAGTGCACCTTCACTGCACAGCACACGAACTCTGGCTTGGGGTCTGTGGGGTCTTAGGGCAGAACCACTGCCCCAGGTGATTTCTCAGATGGCCTGAAATCCTCAATGGCTGCCCCAAGAAGCCTTTTAAGCATTTTTGGATGGGCAGTGGAGGTGTTGGCTGCTTGGGATGCTTGAGGACAGTTCAAAACAGCCAAATCAAGCCCCAGTGACCCCAGACTTCAGAGGATGCTGAAAGGCATCTGTGAATTGGGTTTTCTTAATTTGTGATTTTTCTGTAATTTATGAACCAATTGCTTTCCAGCCCATAAGAGAATGCTGTTGAACCAAAAAATCATATTAACATGTCTCTGACTTGGGAAGGGGGGCATAATTTATCTATGAGACTGGTTTTTCCATAGCCAAAAGCCTCCTGTAACATTATCTCCTTCAGTCACAGCAAAAAAATGGAACTTCTCACCATCCAATCTCATTATGTTCCCCTTCACTTGATCCCAATTATTCTGCTATATGCTCACCTCAGGAATCTTCTCCGGTAAGGCCTAACCTCTCCTCAAGCACCATTTTTATTTCAAAAGCCTGTCCAATTTAATTCTAAACCTCACTTCTTCCACAAACTGCTTTATCCCTCCAAATCTCTTAACACCCTTCCAGTGCCACCCCATCTGCCTCTCTTATTTTTACTCTATTACCACGGGCATTTCTGTATCTGCATGTGTGGAACCATGAAGGCAGTGACCATAATCCTTCTCAAAATCTTTCATTCATTTTTAAGAGCTCTGGACTTACTTTGGGGATATTACTGAGGCAGAATACATAGGTGATTTCTAGAGCTCCCAGAAGCACCCAGTTGTGTCAGGCCATTGAGGTGGCATTTGCCAAAGACAAAAAGACAATTCTTGTTTCAGACTGAAGATAAATTGATGGGCTGATGCCAGGGCAAGACCTAACAACAGGTTTTATGATGAGGCCAGTCAAAGAAAAAGACCTAAAACCACTGGAAAATCTCCAAAGGTGCCAGAAAAGTCAGGTAAATGTATGGATTAGAGAAGCAGTGAGTGCAGCTCCAGTTGGGGACAGGTTCATGTAGGAGTCGTGGTGCCAAGACCCAGGCACAGGCAGAGCTGTGTACATACAGAGAGAGGCTTTGAATCATGCTGAGTGGGGCTGTGGCTCCAAACAGCTCACCAGGAGAAATGAAGTGTGGAAACCGAAACCATTACAATGGCATATCCTAAAGTGTTTTTAAGGATGAATTGCAATGCAGTTTTTCGCTTACTTTAAAAAAAAATGTTATCCTTCCATTAGCCTTCAGTGTAATCTTAGTGGCTTCAGACAGTTTTACCTAGTCACAGACACTTTTTGCAGCCTATAAACAGTAGCATCTAATTTAAATTTTTTCTGCACTTCCAGGGGTGAAATTATCACAAATCAGTCTTGTAATTAATAATCTCTCTCTCTATGAATGTAAGCTCTTTTTTGCTCACTTCTCTAAATTTCTAACACAGGTCCTTTAACATCTACTTCTCTTTTTAATGTCTATCCAAAAAATGTAGTGTTCTTGTAACAAAACTGTTAGTATTTCTCTAATAGGTTTCTTAAATTCTCTCTCAGCAGGAGTATCATCTCCTAGTCCATCATGCTTTTCGTTTTACCTCTCAAAGTCTGTTTGTTATGAAAATTACTCAGTCGTAAGTTGAGCTTCTCTCCTTCTTTTAGTGAGATCTGAAGTATAAGATGAGAGAGAATTATTTTCAAGAGTGCAGCTGGAAGAATGAAAATAAAAGCAAAGAGCTAAAAAATTAATGTTACTGATTGAAAAGCCTAAGTGTTGGAACCCAGACTATGAAGTGCAAAGAATGGTTATTTAGCAGCTCTTCATTTTAATAGCTGCCAAAGATTAAAGTGGGTAACCAAATGAAGTTTCAGAGCAAAAAGAGCATGCTCCATCCCCAGAAATGTTCAAGGCCAGGTTTGATGGGGCTTTGAGCAACCTCATGTGGTTGAAGGTATCCCTGCCCATGGCAGAGTGGTTGGAACAAGCTGGTATTTGAAGGTCCTTTCTGACCCAAACATCCTGTAACTCCACAATTACAGGACTCTCATGCAAGTATTTCATGCTGGGAATTAAAATGATCTCAGTGATGATGCTGTGGCAGAGAGGGAGGCAGGGCACAGGCTAGCCCACAGGGTCTCCCAGCCACTTGTCTCCCTTCCTGTACCAATCGCTGCTTTGAAAGAGGAGCAGAGCCAGGGGAGGGAAACTTGCCCTTCTCATCAGTGGCAGAGCTACATGGCCTTGAGAATGTCTACAGCTGTTTCTGCAGATGTGGATATAATATTGTACCTCTTGCAGAAAATTTTCCACCTACAAGAGTGTTGTGGTTTAGGAATGGTACTCCCCAGTTTAGTGTTTCCACTTAGACTCTCCAAGCCATGTGCTGCTCCCTCAGTTCCCCTCCTCCTTTTGTGGCAGGCTGGAGAGAATTGGAGGCACAATTGGTGAAAATCACAGATTGAGGTAAGAGCAATTTAGTGAAAACAACAATGGGATAAGCAAGAGAACAGTAACAAGAGCTATAGTAATAACAAAGTGCACAAGATAGAGAAATGATTCACACGTGGTTGCTCAGAACTGGCATTACCCAACAGCTGCCTCCACCACACTTACTCTGCTAGAAGGAACCTCTTCTTCCCAGAAGAGATTCTCTTCTCCTGCTCCCTACAATTACATGAGGTGGTATAGAATGACCTCGGGGTCCCAGCATGTCCCTCCTGCCTACTGAAAATATTACCCTGTCCTGGCTGGAATCAAGACTTGATTGAAAAAAAAGGTTACTTTTCACTTCACTTCACAGTCAGCAAAGCAGAGTCACACTGAGGTTTTCATAAGTTATGCCTCTTAAGGTACAGTTCTCATTGTCTCTGAAATCCTGGGAAATTTACTTTGATGTAATCAGATTATTTGACACGGGTTCCTCTCAGCTCTGCACTGGTTCATTTTCACATTTGAATGCACCAGCTCATTTAAAATGTATTTCTTTTTCCATTTTCTTATTTTCCACATTCTCCTTCACTGCATGTATCCATGTATTTGCAGATGAAAAAATTAGCTTTGCAGACCACGTTGTTCTCCTTGTCAGAAGATTTGTTCTGCTCCTGCAGTGTTTCACCGTCCTTTCTGTGCCCTGTCCCCACCCTCTGCAAGCAGCAGATCCAGGCCAGACTATCTCTCAGCTTGTCTCTGCCTTATATTCTCACTCCTCACACCCCTTTCATTCTTCTCTTTTGCTTTAGAAATCTGTACTTGCCCTCATCCCAGGTGTGTGTGTGTGTGTGCCTGCCTGCAGACACACTGGTGGTAAGTGATGGCAGCTGCTGAAGGTGATGGCACTTCACCTCAACATAACATCCTCCCTTCCATCAGAGCACCATTATGTTTATTGCTTATGACATTTCCACAATCTCCTATGAACTTCAGAGACACTGGGCAGTGTTGAGTTATGTAGAATGAAGCACAAAAGTGTGGAGGTGCTGGAAGAACTGGTGTTCTCATGGTTGGAAGGGGAACAAGGGCACAAGGCTGGGGGGAAGGGGATATGACCCTGCTCCTGTCCCTCCCAGGACTGACACTGGAGGTGACCAGCCCCATGGCCACGGGGGACTTTGTTTTTAATGGGGTCAGCAAAAGGACACCTTTGACTTTCCCCTCATCACAGCCTGCATGGGGATGGGATTTTATGGTGTGCAGGGTAGAGTATCTTGGGACTGTATGTGACTTACAGAATGTTTCAGGGTGAGGAAGGAACCCAAAATGTGAAAGGGAAGGGATCAAGACATTTTTGTGAGGAACAAGCACGAAAAACATAAGTAATAAAGGTTAAGAGAAGGCAACCGCCTTCTCTTAGGCAACTGTGTACATAAGTTGCTGGTCACTGCTCTTATCTGGCCCTGCTCTGCACCTGGCCAGTGCTGTCTGTCCTTGTTTTCTCATTAAAACACATTTCTGTCTATTTTCCTCAGTGTATGTGTGTGTGTGTGTGTGTGTACAGGTCGCAGTGGCAGCAGCTGGAGTGGGACCCAGAGAAGCGTGTGTAGGTGTGGTGTCAGCCTGTGCCAACACTGAGCACCAGGCTGGACTGCCCAGAGAGTAAATTGAAGGGTCTGGGAGCCAGGGAGAGACCAGGGGATTTGCCTCATGAAGGGACCCTGAGGCTCAAGCCAAGGACTGGGTGGGGTGCAGGGCCTGGAGGTCCCCTGAGGTCTCGTGTACGTGTCTGTCCATGAATGTCCACATGTGCCTCCTGGCAGCACTCAGCTGGACACAGGGCACTCAGCAGCCCCTCCTGGGTCTGGGCTGCACAGACCCTGAGCAGTGCCAGGACTCTGTCCCCTCTCAACATCTGCTGGTGTGATGGGAGTAGAGCTGGGCTGAGGCTGACAGCCTTCAAAGCTCTGCTCATGATGTCTAAACTGGAGGAAGACTTTGATACAGACTGTCAAACCTCAAATCCCTCCTGCTTCAGCTCACCTGAAAAACACAGTTCTGCACCATAAAGATGTAATCCCTGGGGAAGCCTCTTCAGAAAGGAATAAAAAGAGAAGAAGACATAACACAAGTCAGGCTGGTGTTTCTCAGTGTTTTGTATTGGCTTTGCAGATAAAAGTGTTTGCAATCAATAGCTTTGAATTCTATTTCTGCATAGGTCCTTTTAAGTGACAAATAAATAAGATCACAATTTTGGACCAAAACCTTGAGAAAGAATCATGAATAGTTCATAATACTCAATGTCTGTGCCCTTGGATTACTATTTTAATATAACGTATGTAGTTGCTGGGTGTAGTAACTCACATGTGATCAGCCATTCCACATGTGTGGCAGAACAGGGAGATATTTCCCCTTAAAGGAGTTGAAAGAAAATAGATATCCTGGAGTCCTGGAGATTGGTCAGGCAAAAAGGCCACCAGAGTTTGTGCCTTCAATAAAGTGAGGAGAAAATAAAGCAAAATGCACTTTAAATAATCCTTCTGAAGTAAAAGGCATGTTGGAAGTGCTAGGGTTATCCACCTGTTAGGCTTCCTACCTACCTGACTCCTAGGCAGAGCAGGGAATGGGTGATCCCCAGTCTCCATAAAGAAGGATAGGAAGGCTATAACTGAACAGTGTGCCAGAGGAAAAGCAGAAACTGTATCTAGTTTTACTCAGGCCCCTACAGATTACAGGGCAAAAGATGAATTTGGACTGTGGCAGCTTCATTTTCAGCAGCTCCTGGCCCTACATATGCTTGCTCAGGCACAGCGAGTCACTCCGGCCACTTGCTCCTGCCTGCCTGCTTGTCACAGGTATGTCACAAGGTGTCAGGACACCTTCTCTTCCTCTCTCTGTGCTGTTCCTGCTATCTTCTTCCTGTACCTTTTCTTTGCCTTGAAGTTTTCATTATTTCCCCACCTTATTATTTTACATCCCTCACTTGCTTTGTCACTTGCCTCTCCATCATCTGTCTGCCCTCAGCTGTGCCCTTGGTCCCCAGTACCACTTCTGTCATTCCTGGCTGACCTTGTCATCTCTTTCTCCTCCCAGCCTCCTTCTCTAGTAGTAGGCCGAGGTATAGCAAAGCAGATTTTTGTCTGGAAGTAGTGTCTTCCCAAGCAAGTCTCTTTTCCTGGGCCCCTCTGTGTTCCTTTGTGCATGGAGCTGAACGTCACACCAGAAACAGCAACTTTGCACATACAGTCTTTCCCTTTCTCTCTCTTCCCCTCTTCCCTTCTCCTTATTTCTCCTGTATCCTTCATATTTTGTGTGCACTTGAACAGTGTCATAGCCTCAATCTGATTACAAATTAGTGCATCTCTGTCAAAGCCAGCAGACAGGGTTGAATTAAAGGTTCATATCACTGCAAAGTGAAAAAGGAAGCATATTCTTTTCAGTAGGAGACAGACCTGATACAGAATGATGAAAAAGTATAGTGGATTAATAATGAGGACAAGGAAATGGTAACAGGAATTCACTTCATAAGCCTACCAGCCTTCTGTGGCTTTTATGAATTTCTGCAATATTTTCCAGAATAATAGAGAGAAGCAGCTGCAGACAAAGGCACAGACAAATTACAACCCACTCTATTCAGGACAGGTATGAAATATACTCAGGTGATGTCCTGAGAGATATTAAATGATAGTGTTATTACATTAACCTATGGTTAGTTACTGCTCTGTCACAAACACAGTGCACTGTCTTGGGCAATTTCTTTGCACAAAGCTTTCAAGGACAGCAGGGATCTGCACAGCTCCAGGCAGGTCTGTATGGCTGGATGCAGACAGCCATGCTCAAAGTTGTTTGGGCAGCTTCAGGACACACCTTCCAAAGGTTCAGTTCTTATGAGAAAACAAGCACTGATTACATTATCCCTTTCACACCTCAGAGCATTGCATAAGTCCTATTTTGCAAATATTTTTCCCTTTTGGATTTCAAGTGATGTTTGCAGTTTACTTTTTCTCTCCTCCCCTGACTGTGTTCTGTGCACAAACCCTTTGGCTGATGGAGGCACAAGCAGAGTCTTTTTGCCTCCCTGTCCCTGTTCCACCCTAGATGTGACAAAACACCAGACCTGGCTCTCACATTGAAAAAAATCTCCAGAAGATCATATTGAAAATTGGATTTTCAATCAGCTTAATGACAGATAAATGTCTACATATTTACTTTTAAGCTGTCATGGTGACTCTGACACTGAGTACTCCTGAGCATGTTACCTTTAGTTTGCTTTGTGTCCCAGCTTGCTCTCTTTCACAGGAGACATTGTTGGGATTGAAGATCACATGAGGTGAGATACATCCTGTGTAGAAAACAGCTGCTCACAGTCTTCACTGATCTGAATGGAAAAAGAGTCCTGCACTGGGGAAGGAGATTAATAGAAGCAAGGTTTAGTTGTGTATGAAAGCCCAGGAACAAGAGGCACGTGTCTGTCTATTCCACATTGCAGTGGCAGTAGGAGCAGTTCAGGTTGTTGGGAGAGGGAATGCAGAGGACACGGGGGAAGGTGGGAGCCCTGGGAAGTTTGTCCCTCTGCCCTGCCCAGAACCTTGGAGATGAAACAGCAGCCAAAGGCAATCTGACATTGGCTGTCATCAATCAGAAATAGGACGTAGCATTCGCAGTACTGTCCTCCTTTGGGAGCTTTGAAATAAATCAAAATTACTTTCTGTGGCCAAGCTTGCTTCAAGCTTACATATGCTTGAAGAATCTTTTCTAAATCGAAAGAGCTCTGTCTTCTTTTATTTATTTTTCTCCTGCCATGCAGCCCTCATTTTTCCTCACTCTTCTTTCTTCTTCACATCCATGTTTCCTTTCTTCTTTCTGCTGGCTCCCCTCCAAATGTAAAAATCGAGAGGACGGCGGCACGAAGCTCCCAGTGAGGAGCTGCCTTTTATCCCGGCTCACTCTGTTGTCAATGGACAGTAGGTGGAGCACATCCACTGTTTTAAGTACAGGTGGCTTTCATATTTTTTTTCTCCTTTCTCTTACTCCTGTAAAACAATCTATCATTTCTACTGCAGTGAATCAGTAGCTGCAAGGTAGTGCAGCACTGGACAAAGCCAGTCTTGGCTGGCCCTCAGCACAGAGCATCGTGACTCACATCGAGCCACACGGGGCCAAACACTGGCTGGTCCAGACGGGAGATTAAAATCTGGGAATAAGACAGTCTCTTTACAGTTTCCAGTTCTGGCACAGCTCTTCTTTGTGTTTTGTTTTGTTTTGTGTTTTTTGTTTTGTTTTAATTTTTTTCCCATAAGAAAGATCAGTTCTATGAGTGAGCACAGGCTGGGGTCCATGCCCCTTCCCAGCTTTCCTGCTGTTCTGTGCCAGGTCAGCATTTTCATGATGGTTTTGCACCACTGCAGCAGCTGAGGCTGCTGAAGGGCCCTGGAGTGGCTGAAGCAGCCTCTGAGGGCTCAGCATCCATCTCCCTATAAGCACATGGGACCTCCCCTCCACATGAGCACTGGGCTAATGGGAACTCTCCGGGCAGACATTATTTCTGTCTGATGTTTCTCTTTCTCCCTCCTGTGTATTTTGCATGGGTCTGGGGAAAACATGAACAGTGGCAACAGGCATAGACTAGCTTTTAGGCAAACAAGTCTAAAAGTCCTGTGTGTCTGAATTCTTCTCTGTTTTTTTCCAACTAGATCAGCTGCTGCAATGAGAGATTGCAAATCTTGATCCACTCATGTGCTCAAATCACCTTGGCTACATCACTCCTGTCACATCACAGGTTGTCTCACCACTGCAGGCTTCCTGTGAGTCCTGGGCCCTCCCTTGCTCCATGCAAACTGTAGTGACACAGCTCTTGCAGGAGAGCAAACCCAGCCTTTCCAACAGCCCAGCTGCAGAGGTTTGTGTTGGGAGGATCTCAGCCAGCCTTCCTGCCATTGTCACTGGCCTGCAAACCAGCACCTCCTCCACAGCAATATCCCACCCCCTCTGCTCTCCACAGAGCCTTGGGGAGTGTTGAGATTTGAAGCAGGTATTCATCTTTTATTTTCAGTGTTTCCCTGTTAATGGGGAGAGGTGAGATGGTGACCTTTCCAATCTGGCTACCTTCAGTTTAGCCCCTCCAGTGCATCCCCTGTTGTGGGCACCACACAAATGTCCACAGGTGGTTCAGAAAAGGAGTGAGGAAAGCACAGGGTCTGACAGGGAGCCTTGGGTTGGGCTCACTGGACTGACCTAAACCTGCCCATTCCTGCTGTGTTCAGTGGAGACCAGTAGATTTACACAAGACAGTATCTGCCTGGTTGGTCTTCTCTGAACAAACTGATTTTGTCTTTGCCTCTCTTTGTGTCAGAGCCATTTTCTTGGCCCCCAGCATTCCAGCAAGGGTAAGGACAGCTTCACCAGCTGCCCCTCCACCGCATCTTGGCTGCACTTGCAGCACACTCCCTCCCTTGGGGACTCTCTGTAAGCTGGTGTGTGCCCCCAGAGATGGGATTTAAGGGGCCTCCCTTCAGCAGTTGTATAACAGTGATGTAGACAAGGGGACAATTTTACTCTTGGTTACACTGGCAAACCCCAAGAGGCTTTTTGCTAAAAGCGTCTTTCCTCCTCCTCCTCCTCCTCCTTCTCTCCTTCCTTCCCAAGATCCCCTCAAGTTTTTTCACTCTTTCCTTTCTCCTCACAGTCGCTGTGGAGGGAGGCAGATGCTTCATTTCATGCCTCACTCTGCCACAGACTGCCTTATCAGTGCTGTTTTTGAGATGGGACGTGGAGGTACAACTGCTGCTGCTCTTGAGGAGGGGAGGAGCAGGGTCTCCAGAGAGTGGCCAAGCCTTGCTGTAGGTGATTCACTGCCAGTGCCCCTCTTCCCTCTTCAGTGTCCAGCCCCTGCCCACTGTGCCAGAGCAGGAGAGAGGAGGCAGGGCTGCATCCTGCTCCGTGCCTGGCTGGCACCCCTGGGAGCAGCCTGCCCTCCCTGTCTCCTGGTGGGGCTGTTGGGGATCAGCCCCTCTTCACATGCAAGACCACTGGTTTTCCTCTGGCCTGCAGCACAGAAGCCAGCAGGGAAAAACAACAGGCATGCCTGAAGGTAATGGATTAGGACCAGCGGTCATTGCTGTGTGTGTTTTCCAGGGCTCGTTTTATTCCCTGCTGTAGTCCCTCAAATTAACAGTGGTCTAGTTATTTACATTTGAAAATTGGATGATATGCTGGACTGCTATTTCTCTATTGACTCTGTGCTGCTAATACATTTGGAAATTGTCTGCCTGCTGCAGATAGGCACTGCCTGTTTGGAAACATTTGGAGTCCCTCTATCAGCATCGCAGAGGGAGACACAGAAAATAGGAAAGGACATCTGATTGTTTGCGCTCTCCTTCCCCCAGCGGTAATAGAACAACGTTTGTGTTTGATACATCCCCCTGCTGTGCACCAACAACCTGTGCTCTGCCTGCCTGAAGAAGGCAAATGCTGGCTGGCCTTTCTGCCCCTTCCTTTTTGGAGCCGCAGAGGCTGAAACCAGCTCATCCGATGCTGTGTGTGTCCAGAGGGACCACTTGCTTGGAAATCTGTGTGGTGCAGGAGCTGCACCGGGGCCTGTGAGCCAGTGCTGCCCTCAAAGGACCTTGTGCTGCCCTCAAAGGCCAAGGGCAATGCCAGCCATCAGCCCAGTCCTGCTTCCCACCATCCCTTCCCGCTGTGCCATGGGCACCTCATCTCCACACAGGGGCCATGGGGGCAGGTCTCCTCCTGTTGAGTTTCCAGGGTGGAAATCAGAACAGGAGCTGTTTTCCCATGGGCTTGACAGCTGTAGGTGTTGGGGACAGAGTGGCTGAGGGCTGGCAGGGCTGGCAGTGGATTCCTGTTCTCCAGGCACAGTGTGTGCCTGCCAAAGGCGTGTGGGGACAGCAGGAGGCAGAGGGCAGGGCAGAGCCTCCAGAACCTTTATGAGGACAAAGAAATTGAAGACTTGCTGACAAAATGGAGAGGGGATAAAGTACCCAGAGAGGGAGAGCCGGGTAAAAGCCTTTTGGAAAAGGCAGGCAGCCAGGAAGAGCATGGCACAAAGGGCAGCAAGCAGCAGTGACTGGGAGTGCCGGGCTGTAGCTGAAGGGAAAACTGTAGCAGAAAGGTTTCTGCTCCTCTGTGAGCCACCACTTTTGAGGGAATAGTATGCCACAAGCTGCCACAAGCTCACCTCTATGCAGGGCTGAAATTGAATTAAGCTTCCATTTTCTCTCTCACCCCTTCATCCCAGTTTTGCTGCCTCACACACAAGACTCTTGTTGCTGCTTTGAGCAGGATGGCTGAGAGTGTCTTCCTGCCTCCAGGTGTTTCACCCTTCCCTCCACTTCTGCCCCGCTGGAATAAACATTCCTGTGGTGCTTTTGGGTCCTCAGCTCCTTCATTTCCTACTGTCATGGCCATGGTGGCTCGTGTCTGCCCTGTCCCCGTTCCTTTGGCAGCAGAGCTACTGTGCCATCCCCTCAGGAGAGGCTGAGGATACTCCTGCCCTCCCTGTGGCACCCCAATGGCACTTGTGGTGCTGGCAGAGGAGAAAGAAAGTCTGGAGTGAGGACACCCCCAGAGCTCCCAGGACAGAGAGGTGGAGCTGGGGGGTGCATAAGGGGGAGCCCCTGGAGCAGGTGGGAATGGGCTGGGCTGGGGTGAATGAGGGTTAGTTTGCAAACAGTTGGAGCAGTTGAGGCAGCTTTAGGAGATCCTATGGGAACTACTAAAGAATAAAGAACAGAAACCTTTTGGAAATCTGAGAGTCTCCGGATTTTTGCACAGCTGGCTAATATTTGGGGCCAAGAGTTCCTTGTTACTTGCTTGTTTAAGAAAGCAAAGGCTTCTCTAGATCTGTTTCCCCTCTGGGATGTTGGATCCAGCACTCCAGCCTGGCAGCAGGAGCAGTAAGCCCTGGCTCCAGAGCACACTCCCATTACAAGCTGGTGTGAGGGTTCCACAGGCTGCAAGGTGTCAGGGTGTGCCCTCCCCTGTGGTAGAAAGGTAGATAAATTATAAAAGAAAGGCCTTATAAAATCAGGCCTTGCTCTGCTAAGTTAACAGCTAGCTTGTCCCTTCTATGTGCAGTTAAGCAGCTTGTAAGTTCTCATGTGAAAACAGTCTGGGGAATGAGAGCTCGTTAACACAACAAACTATTCCTGGGTGAAAAACAACTGCACCTGCAGTAAACAAGAACTTTGTCTCATGGGAATCAGGGAACAAAATACATAAACTAACCAAGAATAGAGAGATTTGATGGGCAAGCAAAGTACCTTTTAATAAACAATGAGTGAAATGCACACCTTTGGTGAAAGGAGTGTATAAAGGGGAAAATGTGGCTGAAATAAAAGCCTTTTTCTGCCTTGGAAATTTTTGGTCATTATTGTGGCGTGACCTCCTCTACAGCAACACTGCCCATGGCTGGGCACCTCACTGAGCTAAAATGGAACAAAAAGCCACACAAGCAACCCAAACTGAGGACTTCCCAGCTGAAGCATCCTCGTGTCACCTCTCTGTGAGAGACACTCTCCTCCCCTGCTGTAGGGGTCCATGTATGGGTGGTGAAGGTGATGCACAGTCCTGGACACCTCATCCCAGTGCCACCTCTGGGCATCCCCTCAGATCAGCAAACCATGAGCAGCCCTCAGAGCTGCCCAAGGGCCCCTGGAAAATGCTGGCACATAATGAAGCCCTTCACAGAAAATCAGAAATAGTTTGCAAATTTTCCACTCAGTCAGGAGGCTGAAGCTGTTACAAATCATGGCTGCTTTGACTGTGCCTTTTTTGAGCTGGAAGGCCATGGGTTAATAAAAGTTTGATTAGATATATATATTTCTATATAACCCCTGCTGCTTGCAGACACATCTGTGCCCCCAGCTGCTTTGCAGACTGCAGTGCAATCACCAAAGGGTAGCAAAGGCACTGGGGCTGGCTGCAAAAGAGAGAAAGATTTGTTGTTTGCTAAGCTGTGACTGAAGAGAATATTCCCTGTGTGCAGGCAGGTTTGATTGTCGTGCATGGCTGCATTTAGTCCTGTACAGTTGCATTTAGTGTGCTCAGTCAGGGGCTCACACTTCAGACTGGTACAGCATCCTACCTACACATCATATTAAATATTAACTGGGGGGGAGCAGAAATATTTTATGGCTATTTTATTAGATCCTACAGTTGTAGAGCTTCTTGCCTTCCCTCTCTCTCTCTTCCCCACCCTCAACCCCTTTTCCTTTTCTCTCTTTCTTTCCTTTAGACTACAGGAGAAATGTCAAGCTCCAAACAATTTGCTCCTTGTGTTGCTATTTGCTGCCTTTTCTGGAGTGCAGCATAAAACCTGGGATCTTGTTGCATGTAAGAACAACTGAAGTGAAACCCATGGCACCGTCAAGTGCTTAAAATTAAAATGCTGGTTTGTGCTTACAGAAATGATGTGCACCAGAGCTTAGCAGAGGGCTGCAGAGTTCAGGGAAGGATGGGGAAATCGCCTGTTAATGGATGACTGCCTTGGAAAACATCAGTTGCCTTGTGCTCCTGCCTCAGCCAGGAAAGCTCCAAGTGAGCCTTTCATAAATTAAACTATTTCTGCCTTAAAGAGGCCTCTGCTGTAAGTACACTGCTGAACAAGGTGCCCCACAGCCTGTGACACCTTGAAATTATCTTCTGAAACATCTGGAGCCACACGTAAACCAAAACGCCTCAATCAACAAGGTGGCCCTCCTGCCACTTTTCTTCCCCTGTGTGTTCTCCTTGTCCTCCACTTCCACCATCAGGAAGAATGGATTTAGATTCCTCTGTGCAAATGCCTGATCTGGCTCCAGGAATCCCAAATTTTCATCCCTCCCAAGAAGTGACCCCAGCCCTTCTGTGCTATCTCCCTGAGGTGTGTCTGATAATTTCGAGGCACCTCTGGAGGCGGCTTCCTGAAATTAAGTATGTGCTGGTATTAAGTATTAACACCTCTGCCAGGTGTTTCAGATGAATAACAAAAGCAGATAATAGATTGAGCCAATATGCTTACAGCCACTTCCTTAGGAATCAAACACAGGCACACTCCTCCAGCACCCACTGGAACACAATGGTATTCACCTGTTTTCTCTGTCCTGTGCTTATATTCACACTATGTGGGAGGACAGAGACTGCACTGAGCTGATATCCTGGTGCTGAGGGAAAAGCCCAGATTGGAGGAAATGTGAGCTGGCTTTGCTTTGAGACTGCTGACTCCCTTGCACTTCCCAAATTGTGATTTGATACAACCCGTTCCTCAAGGCCGTCATCAGGACTGTAACTGCATCAATATTTCCAATAGCATTGTGCACGTGTTCATCCTAAGTAGGTTATCCTTCACGCTGCACAGCTTCCAACCTGCTTGCTGCAATTTATCATTGGGGAAGGATATTTTGGGAATGATCCCGTGCCTCTTCCCCATGTCACAGGATAACGTGCTGCACATAAGGAATCCAACCCGCAGGATTTCTCAGTTTCTTATGCAGTAATGACACACAAAAAAAAGCATGCAGCTCTCTGTCTCTCTAGATCTTACAGCTTTTTAAGTGGCCATCCAGTTCACAGCACTGAGCACTTCCCTCGTGGTTTGTTGTACCCAGACAGTCCATTCAAGGGCACAGCAGAGCCACGTGGAATTGCAAATGGGAGCTGCAGGACACCAGATGTGCAGACACCACTGCTCTGCTCTGCACTGGAGCCTGTGTCTGCCTGTGTGCTCTGGGGCCATCGTCTGTGACCTGGCAGAGGCACAGCTTGGTCACAGTGGCACTTTGTGCCTCACAGAAGAAATGTTATGGAGCTGAGCTGATTTGGTGTCATGTAACTTTGGTTGTGACAGCACCAAGACAAGCAGTGTGGGGTCAGGGGTGTGGGTGATGCTGCTGCCAGCTCAGGACCACTGTTCCCATAGCTCCAGAGTGAAGGCAGAGGAAGCAACAGGGAGGGGGAAGGAAAGAGGGAAAGGAGTAAGATGAGGAGCACTACCTTCAGTAGCTTTCCTTCTATAGGTGAGACTATGAGGTGGCCAGACTTTGGAAATGCCAAATTTAGGTGGCACCATTAACTTAGGTTAAAAATCCTGCCCCAGAAGGAAGGGGCAAGGTCTCTCAATGCCAGAAGCCTCACAATGCACAGAGGCTAAAGGCCTCCAAAACATTCCACACAGACTGTCCTTTAAGATTGTAGGAAAGGGCAGAAGAGCCTTAGGCACATGGAAAGTCTTGGTTCTGGAATGTGACATAGGAAAGATGAGGGAAGTGAGGGCCTTTCCACTGAACCTCTCCCGGTCCACAGGTTCTTGTGGGATGACTCACTTCTGTGCTGTTCTTTTCTTAAAAACCTCAAATCAGTGTGAAGAGGGTGAGGAAGAAGAAGGTGTCTCTTGACCAGCTCTGACCCCACCAAAAGGCTATTCTGGTGTACATGTTCCTGAGGGGTGAAGCACATGCATGGCCCTCACTGGGAGTGGCAGCTGCAGCCAGGTCACAGTGGTGACTCCCAGGCAGAAAAGAAGCTGTAGGAAAGGGAACTAAAGGCCAGATCCCAACCAGCAATGCTATCACCTGGCCTGGACAGCCAGGGAGCTGTGGGGCGATGAGTGTCTTTGTTAATGAAAACCTGCCTCAACAGGCATCTCAATGCTCTGCTCCTTCTGTAGGATGCTGGAAGGCTGTGCCACACTCAGCTGGCTCTCCTTGGCAGTTTAGTACTTTGTGACTGAAGACAAAAGGAAAAAGGTCAAATAGTTTATATAAATTGGGTGCAAGTCAGGAAAGTCATTCTGCAGGTGCTAGGCAAGGGTCAAAGTTCTGGAATCACACTGAGCCTAGCTGGAGAAAAACTCTGCGCACAGGAGCTGAGAAAATGTCACCTTTTCCATGAAAATGGAATCCTTCCATTGGGGTTGGGGGGAATAGGTGGGAAGGCCACCCAAGCACAACAGTCAACAGTCTGGAAAATACAATACCCAGTAGTGCATGCAATAATGGAACAGCTGCCTTAGCAATAACTGATGTGAGCTTCATGGCTGTGATTTCTTTTCTCATACAAAAGCAAAAAAATGTCCTTTTATGGCAGGAGAAATCAGAAGTGTCTCTTGCAGCCCACTGCTAAAGGAGTTTTTCCCTAAATTATGAAACCATCACCATTACTTTTTCACAGGTAATTGCTCACTGCAGTTAATTTGGGGCCATATTCAAAGTGAAATGGAAATATCCTGCGTTGCCCTTTCTCCCTCAGTCTGCCTTGGCATTATTATCATTCCCTGCTCTGGTGCCCGTAGCAACAGCCGCTGCCATCCCCACTACCCTGAGCACGTGAGCGCTGCTGATGCCTGACATTTATCCAGCTGGGCTTGTCACCACGGGCTGTGCCTGCTGGGTATCACACCTCCCTAAGCCCCTCATTGCTGAGGGGTGGCTGTAGGTATGCAGCATTTAGTTTAGTGCCTGATTTCTTCAGAAACATACTTCAGGTTTGGCTGCTAGATCTGCAGTAAGCTGTTCTGTGTAGTGTGGGTATCCACAAGCACTGTGGATAATGACTTTGTGTGTTTATCTCTTTAAAAATAAAATAAAATAGGCCACTTGAGTGAACTGCCTTGACAGGACATGAGCCGTGCAGTTTGCAGCCCCCTTTGGAAGCAGAGTCCTTTGGCAATCACAGTTCACAGGGGGGTTTTGCAGCCTCATTGGTCATGTGGGCCAACACAAATTCCAGAAGCAAGCAAGGTGACAACCTCTGTCCTTAAAAAGAAACAACCCAAAACCAAACAAAAAACCCTACCCAAACTCCTCAAAGACACAAAACAAGGAAAGAAAAACACCTTTACAATCAAAGGAGAACCTTGAGCATACTTTCCTACAGAAACCGTAATCACCTACATCAGTACATTAAAAAAAAGAAAGAAGAATCTCTCACTGGAAGTCTTCAGTGATAGAGACTTTGAGAGTAAGATAAGACAGAAAATCAAGCCCTAGGTTATGAGGGAGGAATGGGACCCCAGGCTTACATGATCTCTGTGTACAGGGAGCAAGCAGAGAGCCCAGCAGGAATGGGAGATGGGGACCAGAGGGGCAGAGCCTGCTCTGTAAGTAAAGCTATGTATTAGAAGTGGCACAAAGGAAAATGTTAATGAAGCACGAAAAAATGAGACTCAGTAGGGAAATTAGTGGAGGGGAATAAAAACCTCAGCAGGAGGAAAGGCAACACGGAGTGTTAAGCAAATGAATTGCACAGGAAGGGATCCCTGGATCAGGTTTGTGGTGAGATGTTGTTCATGGGGTTTGTTAAAAACATCAGGGGAGGGGGGTAATGAGGTTGTGGTGAGCACAGCCCTGCAGTGTCAGCCACGTGATGGGGAGCTCTGGGTGGCTTCAGCCATGGAGAACTTTGGGAAGAGCCTGTGCCAGAATGGGGTGGGAATGGGACATCCTTGTCACAGAGGGGTGGAGGCTGGTGGGAGGTGGGGTTGGTGCTGTGGCTGGGAGGCCTGGGACACCATTCCATTCTGTTGGCCCTGAGGACAGTGTGGGATGGGGATGGAAGGATGTGAGGGTGGGTACAGGGACAGGCAGGCTGGGTGGCAGAGGGAAGTGCCTGATGGTGATGGTACAGCCAGGGCTGCCTTCAGCTGTCCAGCGCTGCAGGGGACTGTGCACAGTCAGGCCAGGACATCAGAAACAAAAATGTGTGACTGCAAAGTAAAAGTCAACATATATTTGTTGGGAGACATAGACTATCCTAAGGATAAGAGAACTTTTTAAGGAATCTTTATATACTGGAAAAAGTGTGGGGTAGGGTAGAGACCTCCATGTACCATGTTCACAGGACTTGATAAAAGCCTACAATACTGCAGCTTTGCAGTATGAAAATAGGAAACTCTGGGGCATCATGTGAGTACCTGTAGCTAAAAGACCTAGAGATGCAAATGGCCTTTTCCCTTCATGTACTCTCTTGACTTTTACTTTTTCTTAATGTAGAACAGGAAGCTAACAAACACAGGTAGAAAAGACCATGTGCATGGTAAGTCATTGAAATGTGTTTGCCTGCCTGCAAGGTTTTGCTGAAGAAAGGCTTTGAGCTTATCAGTGGGGTCAAAAAAAAGGGGGGGGGGTGGGAAGAAAAGATGAAAGAAGCTAAGTTATAGGCTTGATGCCTTTTATTATCTTCTGCCAAGGCTGGAAGGCCATGCCAGCTCTGCCAGGTGTTTCAGAAGAATAACAAAAGCAGATAATAGATTGAGCCAATATGCTTACAGCCACTTCCTTAGGAATCAAAATTCCTAAAGGAACTTTGGCAACTGCTTCATCAAATTCTGCTCTGCTGCAGCAAAACACAGGTTGTTATAACTTAACATAAAGCTGAATTAATGCACATTGTCAAGCTTTATCTATTTTGACACAACTGATTCCAGTTCATTTTTTTTTTTTTTTAACTGAATGGTTCACAGGCTCAGCAGAGCAAAAGGCTTGTGTGAGCATGTCTGGGGATGTGTGTGTGTTCATGACTGTACACACACACACACACACACACACACAGACACACACACACACACACACACACACACACACACACACACACACAAGGAAGTCTTGTGTTTCATGCCTCTGTCTGTGTGCATACTGCTATGTATTCGTGTATCTAGCATTTATTCTAGCATACCTAATATTTTCTAATTTCTAATCACATATTTGTGGTTGGTAGGAAAAACCCCAGTAGTTTCATGTCTTATCATCTGCAGCTGGTTGCAGCCTTTATCTAAACATTCACTTTGGGGAAGCAGCAGGGAATTATATTGGCAACTGCCATTAATCTTCTGTGCAAAAAGAAGCATCTCCTACATCAGTGTTAGAATAAACCCTTTTGTCTGGTGAATGAGGCACAACTAAAAATTACCCTGATGCAGAAGCAAAAATCCTCTCATGATGATACTTTTGATGATGTACTAGCCCACTGGAGGCCATCAGGAAGGGCATCTTTAGTGCAAACTGAACAGCAAGGAGTTTGAACAGTTTTAATTGAACAGTTTTAGTCTTGTTTTGGGTACCTGGTCTGCAATAGCTCTAACCTCACACTGTGTCGCAGCACCATCAGTATAAAAACACCCTTGTGTAAATCTCCCTAAGTACATGACAACTGACTTCTGTTCCTCCAAACACTTTGGGGTTCCACTCTGCCTCTTTTGTCCCCTGAATGACCACACAAGGCCTGACCTAGTGTGGTCCAGGTGTGGTCCCTGACTGCTGTGCTCCCCAGCTGGACCACGCAGCCTCACAGCTCAGCTGCTCAGCTGTTTGCTGGCTGCCTCCAAGAAGAGAAGGAACTTTTGCCTTGCTGAGGTGAGAGCACAGCTCTGGGGGTGAGCAGGGTCGTGGCTCTCTCCCTTACACACGGCGGAGCGTTAGCAGTGAGCAGCAGCAGCTGGGAGATGTGGAGATGCTGGCGGCAGCTTCACAGCACACAGGCATGAAGAAGTGAGGAAATCACGTGTGCCAGGGACCAAGCCATCTTCTACAGCCTCATGGAGGTCTGGCTGATGGATTTACTAAGCTTTTCCCTGATTTTATATAATAATGTGTTCTTAAACACTCTCATCTTATTTAGTCTTGTTGTTAATGGTCTGAAAGAGATTATGCCTCCAAAATGGTACTCCGTGCTGTTGGTTTGGGTCATCAAGTACAGCATGTGTGAAGGGAACAAATAAAGGAATGCTGAGTGAATTACTATAATTTCTTGGTTTCCTGTTATATGTATATAATTGTCTCTTTTTTTCCTGATACTTGCTGCAAATTTAGACATTTAGGTTGGTATGAGGATGCTGTTATTCCTGGAGGTGATTTTTTGGAGAAAAAAACCCTCTTCCATTCAGCAAGAAAGACAATAAAATACTGTTGTGTTTTTAATTTTCCTGTATCTCTGCATGTGTGCATAGAAGGGTCTGAGAGGGAGTGAGAGAGGAAAGCCTTACAAGCAGTAGGTTGCTTAGGTCAGCAAATAGGGAGAACTTGCTTGGGCACAGCTTTTTACAAGCATGTACCAGGTATTAAATAAATGGCATATCCATTGTAATGTTCAGATAATAACAACAAAAGGAAGTCTTTACGTCTGGTAAACAATCACCAAGCTGACTTGGGTTGGCAAGCAGTAGGGGTTTAGGCAATAGGCTGAAAGGGCACCTCATATTTGTGAAGTCCCACAGTTCACTTCTATAGCTCCAAGATTTCCTTAACTCTCATCCCTCCCTTAACCACAGGCAATTTTATACCAAGTTTTTGGCACTATGAGCTACTACTTATTTGCTGCAGTCATATTCCTCAGCTGGTGAGCAGCGTTATCAGCTTATGGGGTTCATGTATGGAAATGTTACACCTTGCTTGGTCTCAGCAGGCCCATTTTTCTTGCACAGATTTATGGCACTTTCTAGCAAGTTGCTATGCTTGCTCATAGCCGAAACAAATTCCCGGTGAGCCTGAGTCAAGAAGGGGAAGATTTATTGTTTTTCAGCCTGACTGCACACATGTGCCCAGAGGCAGCAAAATGGGTCACAGCAAGTGAAGTGCCCACGCTGACTGGGATGGGGCTGGGCCCCAGGTGGGTCCTGCTGCTTCTGCACCTTTGCCAGGGGGGGAAGATCCCATCCAGGCAGGGTGTCAGAAATTCAGCCTCACCCTGCACAAAGCTGGTAGCTGTCCTTCACAGCCGAGTACAAACCCTTGGTGCAAAAGTGACTGCATGGAGCACCACAGTAGCTTGGAAGCTGCCACTGGGCAAGGGGTGCAGGCAGCTACTGCTGGTTGCATGTGGGTGGGTTTGGAAGCATTTGTGCTTCGTGCAGCACTCCACTCATGTGCCTGCTATGTGTACCCAGCCCAGCAAGGCTGGGGATGTTCTGCTGCAGGCCCCACCATGGAGTCAATCACACACAGGGGCAGCTGCAGACCTTTTATGCATCCTGCACACCATTGCTTTCCATCTTTTTCCCCATCTTAGCTGAAAAGACACGGGTCTTTTTCCACTCAGCTTAGCTGTCCCCCTCCCTGGTTTCCCCTGCCCCTTCTCTGCAGAACAGAGCAGAGCAGCCTCCAAAGCCCCATGGGGCTGCCAGGGTGTGCTGAGCCCCCTGAGTGCAGCAGCAAGCACAGGGCTGGGCTGGGCAGCACTCACTGGCTGAGCAGTGCAGCAGATGAGCAGCATGTGCTGCCCTGAGCTGTGTCTGATACCCTGCTGGGCACAGAGGACCACAGGAGACATGTGGCCTCCTTGGGAAGGGAGCCTCCAACCCCCCAGTGTTGCTGACCTGGCTAGCAGGGCCTCAGGACCTATATCTATCTATCTATCTATCTATCTATCTATCTATCTATCTATCTATCTAT
>CM031857.1:106141566-106280407 GCA_018697195.1 Certhia americana
TATCTATCTATCTATCTATCTATCTATCTATCTATCTATCTATCTATCTATCTATCTATCTATCTATCTATCTATCTATCTATCTATCTACCTATTCATCTATTGAATAGGTAGAGCAAAGACTTTGAAGTCGAGGAGTAAATGGCAGCATGTTAACAAGGCAGAAAAAATGAGAGAATTAATTTTCCCCTCTGCCCAGAAAGCAAAGGAAACACACTGACCAGTCCTTAAAATAAGGATATTTTGCTGAAGGAAATACATAAGGAAATCTCCTAAGAGCCACTCAGAAACAGCAGGTTTTATGGATGGGATGTTAGGGTCATAAATCATGGGGTCACAGGTGTGGGGGAAACAAGTGGAGCCTATCCTCCCTCTTGCTTAATTGCATTCAACAGGGTCATCCCGGGGGGCTGCTGTGCTTTGTGGATTGTAGTCTTCAGGGAAGACTTCAGTACAGCAAAGCACACACTGACTGACTTACGTAGGAGTGAATCCAGAGTAACTGGAGTCTGGGAGAGTAGATGTGGGATGTGTATTTATTTCTTCAAGTGAATGAAGTGAGGAAATTCCCACCTTCTCCTTCAGTGTATTGTCGAAATCATAGGCAAACATATGCTGGCTTTGCCTTTGTATTTCATTATTTTTCATCACATCATTTCTACCACCAAAAGGTAGCTCAAAGGCAGCATAATGACACAGCTGAGTGGAGTCTGGGTATCAAAGCCTACATGTTTCCTAGATAAGGGAGATGTGTGATCAGCGTCTCTGACAGGAACATACACTTCCCAAAGCCCCAAAGAGTGTTTTCCTAACATTATGCCTGGCGGCAAGGAGACTATCAAGTGTTGGACTGAATCAATCTGGTGTGAAGGTCCTGTCAGGGATGAGACAGGAAGCACGGGGCTGGCAAACCTCCAAAAGCTTGGGGAGCACAGGAGGTTCACAACTTCAGCAGAGGAGAAAACCCCAAACCAGGGAGAGCTGAGGCACTGAGGTGATGCCAGCAGGGCACTGGCCAGTGCAGTATGGCAAGGATTGCTGGGGAGATGTGCCGGGTGAGTGCTGAACCTCCACAAAAACTCTTGCACCTTTTATATAACATAATTGCGTGCTTTATTGATATACACAGTAAAGCAGTATATAATACAATAGTAAGGCATATATTTGGTGAAATTTGGTATGTTGTGAAAAAATGCAGTAAAACAGAAGTTTATAAAAATAATTAGTAAATGTTACAGTGTTGGTGTTAAAACACAATATATTATGATATCCAAGTAATAAACCAGTACTGAGTAACGATGAAATAACATGCCATATGGTATTTATGTATTCAACTACACTGATTATGTTTTACATTTTAATACTTTGTCATTATAAGGAATATGAAATAATTCCCAAATTATGCTTAAAAAAGCAGCAATAAAGCTTTCAACTTTTTAAATACTTTTTGACAGACTCACTCCAAAACTAAGATCTAGAAAGTAAAACAAACGAAACAAAACCCTGATGAAAACAATCGTGCAATCTGTTTTTCCTCCATAATTTTTCTGAAGAGAAGGTTTAATGCAAAAAGGGGGGGGGGGGAAGAAGAAACCCATCTCTTTCTCAAATTGCAATTCAAACCTTCTGATAAAAAAGGCCATGAGATATAGTGAGGGTTCCTATTGTACTCAAGTGTTAAAATGCTCTTTATTAGGAAAGCAGAGGTTTGGGGGGGGATTGTACTTTTTTTTTGTAAATGATTAACGTTGTTGTTATTACTTAAACAATGAGACCTGGTCACACAATGGACACGTGGTGAAGATGTAACATTGTCATACGTAATTGTCAGAACACCACAAAACCAAAGTGAGGTAGAAATAGCATGACTAGCCATGTTCAATGTTAACTAGCATTCAAAATAAAATCTTTCCCAAGTTTAATTACACTTCATACAAGAAGAGGTAACAGATGTTTTTACTCTTGCAATATAAAGTCAGATGGTTGTGTTTCTATGTATTTTATGGTAAAATTAAAAGCTGGTTAAGAAAATGAAGTGGTAAAGCTTTTGCTGACAGCACCTCATACCCAAACCTCTCTCTCACAGAGCTGCAGTCAAGCTGGCTAATTTGTTTCTCTATCAGCTCCTCTCTTTCTCACCTTATTGTTAATTGTGCAGAGGTTACTTGTACAGAGAAATGGGGAAGGAGAAAGGACCAGGGCCTTTGTATTGGTGATAAATATTCATGGAGCAGTGTGACTACCTTCACCTGATCACCATTCGAGGCAAGAACAGCAGTAACTCTTCCACAGCCTTTCCCAAAGGTGGCTGGCAGCATCTCAGCTCCTTGGGACCGGCTGCTGCAGCAGGATGAGACAGCGACAGTGGAAAGCTCTGAGTTCCTCTTCCAGAGGAGCTCTGTGCTCATTACCAGCACTGGGAGCTGGACAGAGCTCTGTGGGTTCCCTACTTGTGCTTCCCCCCACAGGGGGCTGGGGGGAGCAGCTCCCTCCTTTCTCTCCCTGCAGCAAAGGTGACCACGGTGGGAGAGCTGTCCCCAGCCCTGCTGAGCCATCGAACCTAGGGTTCAAACCAATAAGGCAATGTCTACATTCCTTTACTAAAAGTATCCAGGAATTTAGTCAGCAGAAGAAACACTGGCACACAGGATAGTTAACTTCTTTCCTTTCCTTCTTTCTTCTGAATTTTTCCTCTTTTAATTTCTTTTTTTTTTTTTTTTTTTTTTTTGCAGGCTCTGTCATGTAATGTGCTCTTTCATTTAATTATTGCAAACTAGCTTTGTAATTGCTAGCTGCTGTCCGAAACCAGGACAGTAAATCATGTAATTCTTAATTTTATTGGAAAGATAAAATGTAACTACCTTCATTGGAAGTTCAGGTTTTTGGTTATTTTTTCTAAGCCAGCCCTAATCAGACAAAACCAATGAGAAATATAAGGTGGCCATTCTGGTGTCACTGCAGGAAATACTTTTCTTTTTTTTCTTTTTGATAGTCAAGGAAAAGAACACAGGACATGAATCTCTCTGATGCTGTTACAGAGCTGAAATGAAACTAAACAAATGCACTGCCTCAGTATATTTTTTTGTGGTTTTTTTTAAGGGGGTTTCTATAAACAATTATTTTTATAAAGCACACTTTAGTTTACAATCTTTCATTATAACTGTTATAAATTTTTTTTTTAAACAACCCGAAATGCGTTCCATATAAAGAAATGGCAAGTTATTTAGCTATCAAGATTTTACATGTAGTTCTCTTATAATTTTTGTACAATTGCATAGACGTGTAAAACCTGCCATTGTTAACAAAACAGTAACAGACTTAGGAAACTACTGAAATCTACAGTATAGTACCACTACCCTTCACAAAAATATAGATTTGTTTTCTTGTAAACTCTTACAGTCTAATCCTCTTTGTAGTATGAATATTATAAAAACCATGCGGAACGCCTGAAGTTGTAAAACACATCTTGCTATTCTAACACCTTGTCGTCGGTCATCACGGTCACTAAGGTTTCCATTGCTCTTCCCAGGTCGTCTGCCATGTGGAAAAGGCTCCCTACATTGTGGCCTGAAAGAGAAAGTCAAAGAGAAAATTAAACAAACAGGATGTGGCAGCATCCACGTGGACAGGAAAGCTTCACAGATCCATCATCCTCCATGTGCCGCTCGCCGCCATCCCCAGAGACTTCCAGAAGTCTCCTGGATGAGTTGTCATCAGCAAAAGCTGCCAGGTTTGCACAACACTTTAACAGCAATACTGGCTTGAATGGCTATAGCAAACCACCCTGCCAATAAGCCATCACCCCCCCATGGTGATGAAGCCTCATCATTATCAATATTCACCAAAACCAACAATTAAGTCCATTGACATCACAGAAGAGTTTCTGACTGATGCTGCAAGTGTTTGAACATCCAATGTTCTATCAAGGAGAAAAAGAGAAACAAACAGATCAGCAGTAATTAACTAAATAATTAAACCCAAGAGGTCTCAGCAGGATACCTGCAAAGATAGATATAATGATGACAAACTAAGCAGCTCAGTTCATTCAACCATTTTAAAAATATACTTTCCTTTTTGGACAGCAGTCCAGCACAAAGAAAGGTGCCACAATTATCAGCTAACTACTATTTGTGCATTTCCCCTCAGCCACAACCACTCTGAAGTCCTAAGATGGTATAACCACAACCTCCTACACAGAAGTGATGAATAAACACTCAGTATACTTCTGGAGATAAAACCTGTAACTTTTCTCATGTCACCAGTGCAGCATATGGTGATGGGTGGTAAGAAATGGCTTCATCACAATTAGAAACCAAATAAACTCAAGGATGGGGAGACTGAATTGCCAAAAATTGCCATTTTAGCCCCTGGCATGCCTTGTTTGGTCTCCCACTGCAGTTCAGAAAAGTGTCTCTCTCTTCCAAGTCTCATGTGAGATTTTCAGACCTCTATTATTGTCTCAAATACCCTCTGGCACCTCAAATGACAGAGACATCATAGTTTAAACATAGAACCTTATCTGGAGTCTTCCCCCTGAAAAAAAATATGACTGAAGATGGTACATGACTGAGATCTAGGCACCCTACAAAACCAGCATCCAAACCAAGGACTGAGTGTTCAAGATTTCTTCCAAGGACAAGGAGGAATGAGCAGACTGAAGGTCTTAAAGCATGCAGAAGGAAATTATCCACCACACAGCACATAACTGTATTACTGAACTCATCACCATAGGCTGATGTTGAGGCCAAATACATAAATGAGTTAAAAGAGGAGTTAGGAAATAATCACTGAAGATTTATTTAGATGCAAAAAAGTGCACATGACCTCCAGCTCAAGAAGTCTCCATGCTGCATAGTGTCAGCAACTGAACATTTATAAGAACTGAAGTATTACTCAATAAATTTATATGATTGTATGTCACCCTGGCCTGAAGGGGTTTGATTTACTCTCTGGGAGCACTTCATATATTTGTCTGGAAAAACACAGGAAGTACAATGCCATCTGCCCACAACTCTCATTCTCAGAAATGCTTTGCATTAGTCTGGAGGCTGAGTCTTCACCATGATCCTCAAGGAAGGAGCACCCAAATGAGGGAAGGTCATGACCAGGGCATCCAGGATACACCTTTCATGCAGTCCCTACCTGTAACGTGCTGGATCCTGACTGACCATTGCACACCTACACAGTGGCTTCCCCCCCGTGGGGAAAATCAGACTCACCATCCTCTTCCCAATGCTCGTGTACTGTGGTAGTCATGCACTGCTGACATTTCTACAGTAAATAAAGAGCCTGGAGTGATCTTGGTTCAGCAGCGTTTTTGGAATAAAAAAAATTACTTTAGAACTATTCAGAGAACCATAGAATGGTTTGGGTTGGAAGGGATCTTAGGAACCATCTAGTTCTAACCTCCCTGCCATGGGCTGGGATGCTCCTCACTAAACCGACCTCAAACACTTCCAGGGGTGGGGCATCCACAACTCTGGGCAACATGTGTCAGTGTCTCACCACCCTCAGAATTGCTTTATAATATCTGGTCTAAACCTGCTCTTTTTCAGTTTAAAACCACTGCCCCTTGTCCTCTCACTATCTGTCCATGTCAAAGTCCCTCTCCCTCCCTTTTATAAGCCCCCTTAAGGTACTCAAAGGTCTCCCTGAAGCCTCGTCTTTTCTGGTCTGAACAACCTCAGGAGCTTTTTTCTTTTGGGGAGTTGCTATCCCCCTTTACAAATACTATTTTTTTAAAGTTATTAGAGATTTTTTTTTTAATTTAGCATTGATGATACAAAATTAGACTAGATCTAAACAAGAACTATTCAAGAATAGTGCTGTGACACAGCTTGCCAGACAGCAATACAAAAAAATACTTGGTTCTGGTATCTGGTGACAGTTTGCTAACTGCACTAATGTGCAAAGAAACAGATGCATCAATCAGCAATTTCATCCATGCATCATAAATGTATAGCCATCCTATTCATCTGAAGCAAAACCTTGTAATTTCCTCATCAGCATAACAAGTAATGGCATATGAAAGATTCCTGCCAAGTTTTGGTCAAAACATAGTTTATTTTAAAGTAAATGTATCCTACCGCATTAATTTTAGCTGTAAGGGATAATCTCTGTCACTGGCATCATGCAGACTGAGATCAATCCAGCAACTTACACCATCACAAGTGAAAATCTGATGAAGCCATATGAAATCAAAAACAGATGGGAGATGCTTGTGCTAATGGAAGCACCAAGCTGCTCTACTCACCTGAAACTGACTGAAACTCTCTGACTTTATGGGAATATACCCCTCTGGTATAAGCAGAGCAATGCTGTGACTGGGTAGCCAGCTGTGAGAGGCTGCCCGTGGGGTCACGGGCTCACATTCAGATTTGTTGTGATCTGTTGGTTCTAGAAAACTCTTCAGCATTTCAACACTGTACATTCCCTGGAAGGCTGATTGCCCTTTCGTAGGCTGGGAACAACCCACTGTTGGGGATGTGAAACTGCATCCTCAGAAATTAATACTCTTTTGTTCTGTCAAAAAAGGACTAGGCCTAGAAAGAATAACTTCAACCAGAAACACACACAAAAACCCTTTCAGATGTCTGCCACAGTAGGTACAAACTGTTACCTTGTTCAGGCAATTAGAAGTCCTTATGGATCCACAAATCCCTAGGTACTTTTTAGTGCCCCAAAATTACAGAAATGTCAGATAGTATTTTTTTTTTTAAACTCTGTTAATTGATCTCATATTTTTGAAATAACCATGCTTTGAATCGGATCTCCCTCCTCAAAAGCTGCACGGATGTGTGCTGCAGTGATTAAGGAGATACAGCTCCCTCTCCTCCACAACATCCACACTCCCTCTCCAGCACAGATCTTAATTTCCTCTGCATCAAAACTGAACACTCGTGTCTCCTCCAGAGCCATCTGAGGTTAGAGCTCAGAGCACGAGCACAAAGTACTGCTGACTGCAGTTTGTGTTGACTGTAAATGCAGCAGCAGGGTGACCACAGTCTCTGGGACATCCCTGGGATGGCAGCACAGGCCAGAGGAGCAGGTGGTGGCTGTGCTCCTGCCACACAACTGGCTGACCCTCAGCTGGGTGTCACTACATTGCCAGCAGAATTTTTGCCTCTTTTGGACATGGGAGTAACAGCCGGGTCAATTGAGACTGCAAAGAGATGAGAACAAAAGATATGATGATCTCCTGGTACTGTATGTGCAATGAGTGCACTCCCTTTTCTCATGTCTGTACCTAAATTAGTGCTCATGGTCAATGCTTCCATAGGGCTCTGCTGCTGCCACTGAATGCTGCTCACTTGCCCTTTCTAGTACTGAAATGTAGGACGTTGACATTTTTAATTAAGAAGCAAATGAGAGAAATACTGTCCTAAAAGCACTTAGAAAAATAAAAAATCAGAACTTTCCATTATTATTCATATTTCTAAAGTAATACTATCAAAGAAGGCATTAATTCCATTCTTCTTTTTTTAACATTAAAGCAGAGAAAATAGTCTTATCCATGCTTGAGGCACTGAAAGGTTGAAAAATGCTGCTGTGCAAGAAAAAAAACTAGTAGACAATATGAAATGCAGCAATAAAGATCAAAATGGACATGGACAGTATTAACTTCAACTTATAAAATACACAGCTGCCATTTGCTTGGAAACCAGAAGACACCTATTTCTGCAGACACTAACTACCTCACTCCTGGTCACAAAGAGAATGATGTGTTTCACATCTGCTGAATTTGCTTTAGAGACTCTAATGGAATCAAGGCCCACGGGTGTGGGCACAGTAACAGAATAGCAATCTTATACTACAGCTTGTCAGAGAAATAAATGTGGAACAGTCAGAGTTGGAAGAGTGGATGGAAAGTAAATTGAGAAATCCCAACACAATGCAAGGCCTTTTCTAGCAGAAGAGATTTCAAACCCTTTCCTGACAAAAGAAAAATCCTTCCTATTGGTGACTTGGGTCTTGATACCCTTATTCATATTGAGTAATGCCACAAAATCTATGGGATTACACACAAAGACAATACCAAATGTGAATAATAAAATCAAAACCTGGCCAGGTGGGTTTTAAAACACAGGATCTGCCTTTGCACATACAGACTCACACCTAAAGCAGAAGCTGTTCTGTGCCTTAGCTCACAAGCAGGTGGACAATTACATTTTATATTCAGCTGTCCAAGATCCCTCTGGAACCATTTGTGACCACAACAGCCACAGAGCAGAGAGTAGTTCAGTGAAGTCAATTTTTTAGGGTTAAACTGCTGGAATCAGATCAGGTAGAATATGCCAATTTTAATTTTTTCTTTGTTAATTACTTGTATCGAGTATGCCCTCTGCAGGAGAAGTTTTTTTTTAGTAATATTCATAAATATGAATGATAGTGGAAATCAATGACCTGTTTTGCTAAACGGCAGAACAGTTCTTAGAGAATATGAGCTGCAAACAATCAGGACTGAATGTGAAGTAGTTTCCATAAAATTTCTGGATTGGTAGAGTCTGTTGATGCCATCTCAAGCACCTTTTTGGATCAATATGAGAGAACCTGACATTCAAGGACAGACTTAATCAGCACCTAAGATCTTACACCTTGAAGCAGCTGAACCTGCCCCAGCACCTACAGCCAAAGTAGTGAACCTCTGTATTCCAAGGCACCACATCAGGACAAATCCTGGTTTTCTCAGGGTACCCTGACTGGGGGTTCACAACAGCTCTGATAAGAACCCTCCCAGTGCCCTGTGTTTCCATGAGCCCCTCCCTCTGTACCAGAAGTCTGCAAACCAGGTTACCCTTCAATTTCTGCCTCATCCACACCAAACGTCTTCTGTGCAGAAAAGGTCATTTCACAGCTACTGCAACTGCACTCAGGCAGTCTCTGAATATTTTATCTTTAATAATAATTTTCACTAGAAATTCATCTTTCAAACGCTGTATCTGGTTGGCGAGTGAAGAGCAGCTTCACAGAGGAAAAAATCAAGGCTCTCTGGAAATGCTTTCAAAGGAGCTGTGACAACACAGTGCAAAATGCTTTCCTCCATTAATGAGCAGCAACACACCAATTCCAAAACCTATTTTGCATCAAACCAACCATGTCCGAAGTGCACAGTGAAATCCATGGCCCATTTGCATTGCTGAATACAAAACTGTGGAGCTGGTGAATGTTAGTGGCATTCTTCATTCTGCAATAGTACATCAGGAAATTAAAACACCTGAATCTCTTATACCTCTCAACTCTCATATATCTAAAGAAATATAAAAAAACCCTATTTAATCACTGTAGATGATGGTTGGTATACTGGCACATATATGTAAATACAGCTGTGAGTTTGTAAGCAGAACAGCAAGAGAACCCAGTCTCCCTGTTGTGCTTATACACAAGAGCAACAGAACATAAGTCAATGAGTGCAGCATATTTACTGACAACATTTATCATTCACAGGTTTAATTTCGATGTATTATTTTCTTCTTCCCATTTCTGATTTTCCACCTCTGGGAGTGTGTAAGAAAATGCAGATCTCTGAGCTGACATTGTCTCCGCTGAAAGTTGAGAGGTACACCACTGTTACAGCACACATGGGGAATGCACTCAGCAAAACCAAACAAATCCAAAGCAAAACAAACCCACCCCCACCCTTCACCAAACCCAAGCGACCCCGTGCTGTGTCACACACATGCTGGGCACAGAAAGCAAGCTGTGACAAACAGAAGCCATGGCAGTGAGCCTGCGTCTCACTAACCTCTCTCACTGGCTTTCCAGGGGCATTTCTTCCTTTAGGAACAGAGAGAGGAAGTGGAATAAATATCAGAAAGAAAGATAAAAAACAAACCACATATGAATATATATTTTATACTGTAAAAGACACTTCAATTTTCATTTAGAAATTTAACATTAAAAAAATGCATTTCTGCTTAAACAAAGACCGAAAGTGCACTGAAATCTACTGATGATTCTGAGCTGATTTATTCAACAGCAGTTCTGTAACCTGTGGCTTGGTTTAACCTCTCAAAAACACTTGAGAAAACTAACACCAACTTACACACCTGTCAGTTGAGAATAAGGACAGCAGACAAGATCTGAACTCACTTTCTGAGCATCCCAATTAGCAAATTTGAGTACTTCTACCAGTCAATGTAAGTGGTAAAAACATTTTTCCCCAATGTCAAATTAACATATGCAGACACTTTACATTGTATTGTGGCCGACATACACTGAGGCATGCATTGATATACATGCCTCTGTGTACACACATATTTCACACCTACAGAAGTACACTGGAAGGCAACACGCTCACATTCAGGATAAATATATTGCAAAATATGTTTGCAACATGCTGACCTGCAAGTATGGTAAAACTGAGGGAGCAGAGGGATAAACAGAGAAAAACAGTTCCAAGTAAAAAAGGGAAAAAAGAGAAAGTATCTCATCACATTCACTACCAAAATGGAGTCAGGAATGGGTTTAGCTGCAAAGATGTTCCTAACGAGCCTTCACAGAAGCCATACTTTGATCATGCTGATTCTCCTCAAACATTTCTCATAGTATATTTGCTTTTAGAAAAGGAAAGCCAGATTTTAATCAACAGCAGAAACCCCTTTGTCCACCTTTCTACCACACAGCCAGTAACAGTCTTGCTGTCTCCAGAAGTGTCCCATTGTCACTGTCACACTACTGGCAGCTCTGCTGTGGCCAGGCTTGCAGTCCTAGTGAGAAAGTCACTGCAGCAGATGCTGTAGGATGATCTTTGCCCCAGAGCTGTTGTAAATGATGCAATTTTAAGTGATGTGTGGGACGTTAGGGAGAGAGACAGACACACATGGGAGAACGCACCAGTCAGCATAACAGTAAACTAATTGCTGTCCAGTTTTGCTCTATGGCAGCCTGCAGGAGAAGGGAAGAGGGGCAATAAACAGCTTTATGGGTATTATACAAGTTGCAGAACAAGAGCCAACAGCAGAGCAAGGCTGAGCAGAGGAAGTACAGGAGAGGAAGGAATAGCATTACTGACCAGCACAGGTCTGAGCCATGGCTCCCACAAACTCCAGGCAAAGGAAAGGACTGGAGCAGCCTCTGAAGGCTTGGAGAGCAGAGTTTCCATTTACTGAACAGAGGAAGTTTTAGTCCCTTCCTACTCCTCTCCCTCTCCCCAGAAGCACACTTCCTATTAAAAATTATAGAAATAGGTTCAATAGCAACATACTCTGCACATGGGTTTTTATTCTGCTCCTAAGTAAAATCTAGACTGGAGTGATGTACATACATCACTCGTGCTGGTGCAGAGAGGTGTCACTTCAGTTCTAAGGACTCCACCTCACAGGCCAGCCTAACTTTCTAGGACTTACATGTGTGCCTAACCAGCATGAGACCTCCTCTGACACTTTTATCAGGAGTCATGAATTCCCTAAAAAATGCTTTCCAAAAGGGGAGATGAGCATATCTCACCAATATCAATCATGTAACAGAAAATCCTTGGAAAGGAAGATAAAAAAATCTATTGCATACTTTCGTCATTTTCTGAGGAAGAGCTCCAGGGTTTAGGTCAGTTTAAGGACTCCAGAAACTGCAGCACAGTAGACCTGGGTTTGAAAGAGTCCTGGGGCAGGAATGGGACCCAGCAGGAGATTAGCTTGGGTCCACAGTTTATCTTGGGTCAAGAGGCCTACAAGCAAATATCAGAGGTCTTAAAAAATGCCTTCCTGTCTGCACAAGCACCTACAACTGCAGCTACAGAGTGTTTAATTTAAATCTACACGAGACAGACTGGATTCTGCTTGAAAATGAATGCATTTGAAAGTAACTGGAGTACCTCAGCACCACACAAAACAGCTGGTGAGGACAGTCTGTGGTGAGTAATCAGCCCTAGAATTTGCTAAATGCAGCAAAGATCCACACTACTACAGCAACAGCTAATTTCTTCTGGAGGAAGATTAAAAAGGGTTTAATGGATTTTACGTTATTTTCTTCTTTGCATATGAATGAATGTGTGTTTCTAAGTTTTAAGGCAAGGAGTATGGTTTGGCATAAATTGCAGAGGAAGAAGATTGTCTATATTGCTGCAGCACTGAAAATTTGTGTTCTGTAAGGCATCAAAATACTGACGTGTAATCCGTGGGTGCCTAATTATCTATTATTCCTGCTCAAATCAACATTTCCTGCCCTTACAGAATAGAACAGTTTTTCACATGGCATTGCATCACAGGCAAAGGTACACAGCAAGTGACCACATCAAACCTGAAAGCAGAGGCACCACCAAAAACTTCATATGCAGGAGTCCCTGCAGATTCAGGTCAAAACAGAGGGCACAAAACAATTACAGAGCACTGAACTGCCCCTCTCACTGAGCTCAGGAAAGGGACAGGCTGCACAAAAGAGAGATCTGGGTCTGCAAAGAGCCTTTTTTCTCAAAAAAAAAAAAAAAAAAATCTGTTGAAGCTTTATTAAATTCATTACTATATTCTCATTTTACACCGGAACTGGGCATCATAATACAGGGAAGACACAGTCCACCCCACCACTGTCCCATCTGCAGAGAAGCTCAGTCAGATCAGTTCTGTTGTGCAAAAGGAGAGCAATAAGTGATCTCAGTCACCTGGGCTCACTGTGGTGGGATGCAGGACCACAACACAAAGGAGGTGACACAATCCAGGGTATCTCAAATGGAAGTGTATTTCCAGAATACTCCACAGTACAGTAACTCCAGGGTACTCTTTCACTGACTCAATAACGTGTGAAAAGAAAAGTCTTCACCATGAGACATTTTGCTGTCAGAATAAAAAGCTGCATTATTCGCAGTGCTGAAAGTGGCTAGTTTCACTTAGGACGTTAGGCCCATTCATGTCAGAGCCTGGCTTATGCACAAGTGAGAGGAGAAAATGTGACTGGTGTGTTTTAATGCGACTGAGATATAAAAAAGAACTCCTAAAAAAGGGTGCTATTCTTAGTGCCATTCATTTATTGCTGTGGGGTTCTGTAATTTCACTGCACCACACCACAACTGTGTTAAGCAATACCATGCGAAATTGTGAGAACCAGCCTCAGTCCAAATGTTCTCACATTATGCCACAGCCTCTTAGCTCTTATAAGCCATCATGGGTTAATTTCTAACCAGTTTTGACTCCCACCTCTTCATTATCTCCCAGCAGGGGCCCCGCATTGCAAATCTGTGAAGCTCTCTCATCAGCTTCAGTTAGTTGAAGAACTTCTGCCCCTAAATCCCTCTCTGAGCTCCATTCACAGAAAGCATTTGCCATGAAACTGTAACTGCAAAACTCAGCCTGGTCCACCATGAGAGCCACCTGAAGTAGTGCACCTTGTTCATCCTCAGTACTGCAGGAGAGATGAATTTAGTCTTGAAAATACTGGCCTGCCAATCTTACTTTCTAACTAAGAACCAGTTCCCAGGAGATTTAGTAGTTTGGGCACAAATACGGCGTGAAAACGTTCTCCTCTGTGGCCCATTATTGAGCAGGGTCAAATAAACCACTGAGGTGGCATATAATGGTAGATTTCCACTAAATGTCAGACCTCTGGCTTTGACATCTGTTTTGAGTTAGCACAGCAGCTGTTTGAAGCAGCTGCAGCAGTTGTGAATTTGCTGGGAGCAGCAAAGTAAAAGAGGAGTGTATACGAAACCTTTTAGATTAAAAGGAAAGAAAAAATTCCTTAAGGACAGCAATCATCAGGTATTCAGGAGAATTTCTCTCTTCAGAAATGAAACAGCTTTGGGAACCAACAGCCAGCTGTGCAAGGAGCAGGAAAGTCCTGTTCTTAGGAAATGCCAAGAACTGCCAAAAAGTTAAACTGAAGAAACAAACAGATGAAAAACCCTATAAAAGGTGTAAGGTACATAAGTTGTTGCATCTGAGGTCTGCTTGTACAGGTCTATGACACAATCTATTTTGCACTTGCTTCCCTAGAATACATTCAAAATGATGCTATGAAGCCTTGATGTCCTTTTAAAAACAACTTTGTGCAGCAAAAGCTGGAAAAAATATAATTCTAAGGAATCTATCTCCAGGTGAGTGACAATTACTATTGCTTTTTTTTGCTTTGTTTCAGAACCCCAAAATAAGAGCCACTACTTGCTTTAGTAAACTATTTCCCAATCTGAGCAAGTCTTACTCTTCAGGTGCTTTTGACAATATTTAGGCTAAATGTCTGTGATGATCAACTACACGTCTGTGCACCCAAGCACAGAAATTCAGTCCTGTTCTCTCTTCACTGACAGTACAGCTCTGAACTTTTCTCACAATCAAAACCTTCAAAATCCAGTTTGCTTTTGTCATACTGTTCTGAATTACTCCAATGCCAATAGGACATCCAGAATTCAAAAGGCCTGCTGTTCCCTATGCTGTGACATGCTGATATTTAGCTTGAAATTTAACATGCTTATTTTTACAGGACACAAAGAAGACATTATTTCATAAAATCATTAAGGTTGGAAAGGACTTTTACGACCATTGATTTGAACTGTTAATCCAGCACTGCCGAGCCCCCCACCAAAGCAAGCCCCCAGGTACTACATGTCTTTTAAATTCATGCATAGTTGTTGATTCAACAGTTCCCCAGGCAGCCTGGGGAATGCTTGACAATGCTTGACAACCCTTTTCCTGAAAGAATTTTCCCTACTATCCAATTTAAACTTCTTCTGGCACAACTTAAGGCCATTTAACCTTGTCCTAAGGCTTGACACTTGGGAGAACAGACCAACCCTCACCTTGCTTCAACCTCCTTTCAGGTACTTGCAGAGTGATAAGATCTCCCCTGAACCTCCTTTTCTCCAGGGTAAACAAACCCAGCTCCCTCAGCTCCTGTATCACAATCTATTTCTGAATGGCAGACTGGGATGACTGCATTTCTTGTATCTGACAAGTTTTTAATTCTACTTAAAAAGAATCAATATAACAAAAAGTATTGTTTATAGATATGTACTATTGCTTGTTCAGGTTTATTCTTCTGTTTCCTGAACACCTACTTTGAAGTAAGTATTCATACCTGTAACCTGAGATTCAATGCAACTTGTACTGGAAAGAAAGAAAATTTTACTTGCACCATGCCTGAGTCCTCTTCTCAAGCTGCTTTGCCAAATTGCTTTCACTATTTTGCAACTGCACTTTGATCTTCTGTTAAAGATTAGAAATCTGAGCTACAGATTACACCTCTCACCAGCAAAAAAATTCCTGATTCAATAGTTTGTCGAGACCAACCAACTCTGCTTTTCTTCTTCCTGCAGTCTTGAAAATTTTAAATCAGAGATCCCTGATGCCTGTGGAATCTGACCACAGCATCTTTCATGTCACACTGGAAGTTTACATGAGGCTGCAGATGTTGGATATAAACTGTATATGCAGGTATCAGTTGAATGGAACTGAATTATTAAATTGGGAATAGAAGAAAACTTCAGTAACAGAAGTTAACATGAGCTCTCAGCAGCCTCTATCAACCAATGAATGGAAATCCATTTGTACTGGCTGTACAGAGAGCCTGACCATTCCTATACCTCAGCCAAAAGGAGTTACACTAACCTGGCATTCATGCAAATACATCAAAAGATACACGCAGAACACAGAAACATAACTGAAGTCCTAGTCTCTTTAGCCAAAACCTGGTACAAATCCCAAAAAACTGAACAAGTCTCTTCCACAGCTGAACTAATCTTTTTGGGTAGCCCAAGAGAGGGGAAGAGGTAGATTCTGGCTCAGCCTGGCAGTGCCTTGGCCAAGACCTGAAAGCAAAGTCCTGTGGGAAGCTTGGCTCTGCTGGGCTGTGCCTGTTCCTGGCTGCTGCACCAGGAGCCCCTCTCGTGGCTTGGCTGAGGAGGATTCATGTCAAAGGCTGTGCCCTCTTCTCACTCACAGCACTCCATCCAGCTAGAGAGTATCTTTGTTCTCATAGCTGCTGGTCAGACAGGGAAGTACATAAGCTGCAATATCTTTTGTGGATGCTTATGATCATCTACTACGTTTTCAACACAGTTACTGAATGAAGAAACAAAGTAAGGGAATACATTCTCTCTAGCTAAATGACCATGTTTTGCATTGAGAGAATAAAAGTCTGAAGCTACAGCTTAATTTACAAAATATTATCTGATCTTACTAATTTCACTTCTTTTTCATACTGTATTTTATATTCTCTCAGTTTGTCTCATGAAGCTTTGTATTTTTCACTAAAAAGATAAAAAAACATTTTCTATTCTCAGTGAGCAGAAGGTGATGTCTAACAGACTGACCTCTACCTATTTATTCTACACAGGAAATGAATCACTCTATTTCAAATATCTCATTAAATTTTGTTTCATAAATTGCTCCTATTTCATGGAAAACTAAGCTTGTTTTTAGAAAGAAACACAGCCAGTGTCATCATCTATGAATACAGATTAGATATCACATTTGGTGAATATTTTTACACATGGGATACCTACTTCTAGACACATGTGACTATGAAAGATCTTTGTACAACATATTTTCACTAATAAGAAACCACTGTTGTAACCTTGTGTACACAGCAATTTTAAAAATAAGTCCATTTTAATCCACATAGCAATATTAGAAGGACTTTTCATCTGTTGTTTCTCATAGCACTTTATCTAGGGAAAATGAGGGCTGGACATATGACTTTTTTACATAATGCTGAGGTGGAGCTGAGTGCAGTTGACAATTTATTGTATTAGAATTTATTCAAAGATATCTTTCTAAACAATTCCATCTTTTGATCCACAGCATGAGTTCTTATACAGTTCATATTGACTTTTATCCCACTGCTCACAGATAGTTTCTGGGGAGAGCTGAACTTGCTTTGAAAGCAAAAGATGGAGAATACCTGACTCCACTGACAAGTTTAGTACAATGGTTAAAGCATTTATCTCCTAAAGAAGAACCCCAGGTGATGTGTGAAACTTGTACATGGACCCTGCAGGAAGTCTATGCACCCCAAAATCCATTTAATCAGGCTGGCAATACCAGGGCTTTCTCTTGCCAAGAGGTTCATGGCTGACCCTCTTTTCACAGCAACAGCCAATATCCCAAACTTCCCCTCTCCTGCTAGGAATCTCAGCCATTTTTCTGGGCAGCAGAGTATTTTCTTCTGGGCTCAGAAAAGAACTTAAATGAAAGCAGGTTAGACAAATAAATCTTGGGAATACAAATGCCTGTTTTTAGCAAACAACAGGAATGAGAAATGGGAAGACTGAAAGAAAGGCTGTGGCTGTATGAACAAGTGCAGTATACGCTGCACAAACGAGTACCTCACTCATTTTTCCTCCATGCCTCTGGACCTGAGGGCTACATGGCTGAGAACTTTGACTTAGAACTCTAATATTACTTCAAACCACAGTCTTGGAGAAGGATAAGGACAGAAGGAAAATGTGCTAGGGCATGCATTAAAAATAAATCATCAAGGGGATCAACCAAAAAGAAGGAAAGCTGTGAAAAAAGGAACATGGCAAAAGGGAAGCAAAGAAAATGCTTGGGGAAGAAAGAATCTCACAAAGACATTGTTTCATCCACATACCTAGCAAGGGCTACCTGTGGAGGTAGCTTAAGGTAAGGAGGAACAGGCTGCTCCTCCATTCTAAACAAGACAGGTTTCTCTACAGCTATTGTTGAAATGAAAACAAAGAGCAGCAAAAAGCCTGATACCAAAACACAACCCCCTGAAAACATCAAGGAACAGAAAACACTTTTATCTTTTTCCCTCTCATCTGCCACAGGCAGCAGCGCTCACCTCTGGAGCTGGGGAAGGAGTTGTTGAGCTGCTCCATCACTTCCTCCAAACCTGTGCTTGTGTCCTGGGGAGGGCTGAGCAGCTCATCCTCACCTGCAAAGCAAATCCACACCACTGCATGAGAGCCTGAGCTAACAGTCTGTATTGCCCAAAGCCTCCTCAAAGCTAAGGCTGTTCACTCAGACACATTTTCTGCTTAGTGTACAATAAAAATTTCAAAGGTGAATTTTGTTGACTGTTACTGTTCTCTTTATAAGGAACTAAGGGAAATTAATCGAGGAATTTGAGAAAATTAACGCTATTTTAATTCGTAAAAAGGGATTTAAGAAATAATCGACTCTGGTAAAAAAAGTAGGGTAAAATGTATGCTAGGAACATCTAGTTCCATAAATGACACTCATCATTTCAGCTTCTCTTATTCTATTAATGGAAAAAGAAATTGCTGTTGTGAGTGCTGCTGTTGAGCAGCTTTCTAATAGTGCTGGGTTCATGTTGGCACTGCTTTGCCTAGCTGTGCAAATCAGTAGAAACCCAGATTCTCATCTGCATCAGTATTAATATTTCTGACAGTTTAATTGCATCAGATTGGCGCTCCAAGAACACTCAATTGTACTGTAAAAGGGTTTAGCAGCAGTTTAATAAAGCGAAATACATTTCTCCCACTGAATAATTTCTATAACCTGATTATAGGGCAGCAGCGTAATGGGAAATTCAATACATTTTATTTTTTACTGGATATTTTTTTGTTCATGGTTCCATATAACTGAAATCCATATGTTGTTTTTAATGCAGATCCTAGCCTCCAACATAAATAAAGCAGCTGGAAAAAAAAAAAAACCCAACAAAACACCTGAAGGATTTACTTTGAGTAAGGTTCTCCTTTTTTACTAGATATCTTTTATCTCTACTAAAACACAAAAGCAATTTTACCTGCTGTAATAACTGAGTTACATACTTCTTTTGAAAATGACTTAATGACCCTTTACTTTAATATGTCTTGCCCTATTTGAGTAGGACACTGTCTGATCTTCTGTTAACATTTACATTCTTTAAACATTGAGGTGTTCCATGCTAGTCAAAAACCTAGGAAAAGGGATATGAAAGGAGCATTTCAGGGCTGCCTATATTTAAGCCATGAGTTTAACAAGAGTGAATTCTGACCAAGAGTGATTTCTCCCACTCCAGCACAAGAAGTGGGATAGTGTCCCCAAGAAGCACTTAATTCATATAAATGATGGTCTTTGTATCATCTTCTTTTATTCCATTAATGGCCTAAAAATAGTTCCTGAGGCTGCTTGCAGTTTGTTCAGCTTTTGAGTGGTGCTGGGTTCACACAAATCATCTCACACCATGAGTTACTTCTGCATCAGACATTGCACTGACAGAGGTGTCTCAGCAAAAGCAATGTCCTTGCAGCCTGTGCTGAATGTCAAGGTGAAAACTCAGAGCGAGATCTTGCTGCTTCTATCCAGGCTGACAATTTTATCAGCCTGAAAAAAGCCTCCTGGCCCTAAAGATCACAATAAAAGGGCAGTGGTTCTGCTGTCCTGGTCAAGAACAAGAACTATCACTGAAGACAGATACCAATTTCCAAATGTCCTCGTAAGTGCTGATACAAGCTGAACTGCTGACCCTCAAAAATGTTGTATTTTTTATTTAAAATGCACTATTTTAATTTTTTTTCATCATTTGGATGATTTTTTCTAAGCATTTTTGTAAAGGAAAAAATAAGACATCAGCCAAGCAACTTGACAGAAATAAAGATACCTTCAGAGCTCAGTCTTCTCTCTTTACCCAAAAGAGCCTTCCCCATTTGTGTTTCTCCAAAAGATTTAGGGAGCTAAGTGATTCTCAAATATTCTGGTGGTACCTGATTAAATTAAAGCTCAGAACAGCCTCTTGCCTCATACACTTCAGAGAACCTCCTCTGCTCCTACCCTGCTGGGGGAGAAAGACCAAGGATAAAGACTTTCTTTCTCACAGTGACTCCATGAAGAGGAAAGCAGAACCTTTCCACTTGCCCAGGTGTACTTCAAGTTAACAAGGAATAAGTTCTGTTTGTAAATAAGGGTTTGTGTGGGTCACTGCTTTTACCAAAACACTGCTGGTGGAACACATTTCACAGCAATCCCTCCTCTGCAAAGCAGAAAGACCAAAGTGCAGTGGGTCTTCAAATGAAAAAACAACTGGGGTCTAATTTTAAAGAGAAAGACATATAAAAGCTATCACTACCTCACCTCATTGCCTGAGACACCCAGAGATCCTCAGTATTTTCTCAAAAATTATGGCTTCCTGTGTACCTGGGCACATGGTTGCTGCATGGGAGCATTATTTACAACACCACTCTGGTTCCCTTCACAATTCAAGAGTGTTTTAAGCTGTGCCTCAGAAAACTGAGCCTAGCAAGCAAAGCTTTCTGGTGTGAAAGGACACTTGACAAACTGAATTAGTTGCAGTTTGTTAGCCCAGTTAGTAATTCTTTTTATAAGCTCCACCCCCTGCTGCCAACAGTGAGACTCTGCTGAGTCTCAGTACGATCCTACTGATAACAGCTTACTGTCCTCCCACATATTGGCTCAATCAAACCAATCAAATAAAATCAATTTATGTCTAAATATTTGCTTTAAGAAGTTTTAGCAGCTTATATGACTCTACAGTGTTAATCAACTAATTCCAGTCTCGAGAGGTAAATGGGAATGATTCTATATTGAGTCAAATGAAAAGTATTTTTTTGTATTTTGTCCCACTAAAGGATGAAATATAAAACTTCAAGACTTCTAATAAGATGTCTGGGAAACACTGTCTTCCTATTTTTTCTATTAATTGTATCTTAATTCATGTATTTTATGTGGTGAAGTTCAGGAAATTTCTCCAGAAAGCTCATGCAAATTATACCACTACTAACACATTTTATCTACTCTGTGTATGGCATACATAACAAAATATTTCCTCACTGGTAACATGATTAATGAAAGGTCCATTCTTTTTCCATAAAATTCCTGTTTTTACTTTTTCCATAAATTCCTGTTACCTGTGAACAATCTGAGTACTCTTGTCCCCAGGATTTCAACTTCAGCATTCCTAAAGCTACTATTTATTTCACATTTTTTATTGCAGATTGTACAGAACCCATCTTGTTTGGTACTGTCATAGTCTGAAATTATTGTTCACACTTGAAATGGAAGAAAAATCCTCCCCAAAAGCTGCATTTCCTACCACAAAAGCACTTTAGACACAGCAGAATATGCCCTCCCATTAAATTTCTCACTGCCATTGACACTTTCACTAACAGCACTGAAAAGCTCTCACTTAAGCTTCTCACTAATATACATAAAATAAATTTCTCTGTATGAAGCTGAATATTATCATCAGACTTGAAACATCATCTTGTTGAAGTAATATAAGTGCATTTGCTTAAAGATGCTGAAAAGATTGATTGCTTTTTTACTAGCAGAAAATCCTTGCCAGTTGGTAATAAATACTTACTAATTATGTAACAGACAGGAAATTAGCAAAGTACCACATGACAGTTACTAAAAGCACCAAAATAATAATTCCAACCTCCAGCTACAGAATTTAATTATTTAACCTTACTTCATAACTCTTATGATGTTCATTATCACATCTGATGTGATACTTAGAAAAGCCATTAGATGAGCACTGCCTGTGAGTGACAGCTCCATCCTACTGATTGAGCCACAACATATTAGAAATAAGATCACATCATTTAACATGGGGATGACTAATCATACATTTAGTCTCTTAGCCATAATTAATATTATGTACATTTAAATCAGTCATGTCATGCTTAATAACTGAAAGTCAGTTTGAATAGAATAGTTAGCTTTTCAGCAGCATTTGTTTTCAGAAGCCAAACCCTGGCTGAGCTTTGTTTTTAGTATCAAAATATCCAAGCTACTGGGTGCATCATGATCAAAAGCAAAGCCTGAATCATAATGAAGATGTAAAGTGTAAACAGCCAGATGACACTGAAGATCATTGCAATTGTCTAATTCATTTCACTTGAACTAAACGGGAAAGTGTTTTCTGTCTTTAAGGATTTTTTTCTGGAAAACGGGACGTAATTATTTTTTGTGACAACATGAGCTTTGTTATCTTACCCATGGTTTCTGAAGTCTGGCTGCCAACTACACGAAGAAGCGTTGGCTGACTGCTGCCTGACCTCTGCAAAGAGGTAGAAGGAGATGACAGTGTTGTACCATTCACCTTGGCATCCGCCTGTGGCTGAAATTGAAGAAAAAAAGTAAGATATTGCTACTAACAGCTCACTACTTTATATCACTGTAATTTTTATTTATTCCGTGAATACACACAATTTTCAGTCTGTTTTCAAGTAAATTCATCCAGGCAACCAATGCATTTTAATTCTGAATAAAACAAGAAAGAATACTATATAAGAACACCGAAACCCAATTCCACATTCTCACTTGCAATCTGTAAAACAATTTTGTACTTTTCCCTGACTTGCCTCTACAGATACGATTTCTTGGAATGTTCTTGTTATTGATAACGCTTCAACACCCTGTTTGGAAAATTACTCTTCAGAGACCTAGAAGAAACGCCTGAGGACTCACCTGCTCCAGCAGCTGCCTCAGCCTGTGCAGCTGCGATTCCAGCTGTTTGTTGTGATCCTCCAGGATCTGCATCCTGGCTTCCAGGCGGCCCTTGTGCTGGCGAAGCAGCTTGGCTTCTGCAATGAGCTCAGCATCCCGGGGGCTCTGCGGAGAAACCGGCATCATCTCCGGGGGGGATGGCAGTGGAGACAGACCCTTGTGGTCGTGCTGCTGCTTCAAGCGGTCGTACTCTGCCTGCAGGTTCCTGGTGAGAAGTGACAAAGGGGCAGAAGCTTTATGGCCCCTGCGTGGGGCAGTGACAAGGCACCTCCTCTCATGTGGTGTGACGTGTCTCACTTTTCAGGGCTCACCTGCACCACCTGCCTTTCCCTCTCCTGAATCCACTCACCTGTGGGCTTGCTTCTCGTGGATCCGCATGGATCTGGTGTTTGATGGATCTGTAGTTCAAGCTGCCTAAAGGCTCTTGGCATCACCAGAACTCACAGCTGATTGCCTCCCAGGGAACCCTCCTGAAGCTGGGTATGCTCTGTCCTGGGCTCAGCCCTCCTCAGCTTCCTGCCCTTTATCTTTCCCAGCAGAAGTGGGACTGCGAGTTCCCTTCCACACATGGCTACACCTAAGTGGTCATTAGTGCTAAAGGAGGACTCAAAATGATCAAAACACCTCACAAACTCTAAACCAAAGGGGGTGCCACCTGGCTGACTGATCTGTTTTACAGGTGAGAAACCTGAGAGGCAGCCACACCAGAAGTCAGAGAGAAACACAGAACTTGGCTGTTGTCAGTCAGGTCATATCACTCTCCTCTCTTCAGATCTGCAAATGCATTTCTAGCCTAGGGCTAAAATTATCAACTGAAGAAGAGAATTAGCGACCCAATCTGTTAAACTGAACTGCACTGCATTTTGGGGCTGTAATTCCCATCTTCTTTGTCCTGCCTAGAGTGCTACTGTCTGCTGCAACTTTATGGCACTGCTAAGCTTCTTCTTTTATTCCATAAAACTCCAATTTTACTTCAGTAAAATTCCATAGATTAGTATGATCTATAGTGTTTTCTACATGAACAAAAAATCTACCAAGCAGGGAAAGCACAGAAGGTAAGAAACTGAAACCTTGTCAAAGGTAACAGTACAAAACTGCAAAAATAGTAACTTGTAGCAGAAACTTCATGGGCAAGGGAGGCCTAACAAACTGCACTGGGATTTTGTTGCTATGATGTTCAGCTTCCCAGAGGGGGAAAAATGGCTTGATGCTCTGGTAACTGCTTACTCATCACAAGCAGTGACCCAGATTTTACTTTTTCCCACTTGATCTTATTTGAGGTTGTGAGAACAGACACCTTTTGCCAGTTCGGCCTTCAAACCACAACACACTCCGACAGTTTGGTCTGGAAGCGTAACAGAACCTCAGAAACCTCCCCGAAAAAACCACTTCTAAAAGGACGTTATTGTGACCACAAGGAGAACTAAAGCAGGACACATCATTTCACACAGATGAGAAAGCAATGCCAAGGACAAAGACAAGTCACTGACTGTTCTTCAAAGATCCCTGGACTCCTCAGCAGCTGCATGATGGATGAGTCCTAACCTGGGACTGTGGCATCTCCCACAACACAGTCCCTAAGGGATGTCTGACCTACATGATCCCTCCTCTGCAGAAATTTTAAATTATTGAAAAACAAGGGCTAATAATTTTTAACTTCAGGCTATTCCAAAATTCAACATTTTTTTCCTTAAAACCCACACAAAGAGGGACAGCTATAGAGAGGTCATTTTTTTTTCCACTGACCTTTTTTTGTTTTAATGAAATACAGAGTTTCAAGTGCATTATCTAGGAAAAAAAAGGGTTACCTACACTGGGAATAGATATTGTCATATAAAATTATGCCTTCCACCTGACTTAATGTCTTCTGGTACTTCTAGCTGAACAAACTGGGCAATAATTAATAAAAATACAAAAGGGAATATGAATGAACAAGACACCCTGTTCATTACATGTGGTGTTATTGCTGACTAAGTTTGTACAGGAATAATCATTAAGCCTGCTTTTCATGAAGTCCTTAGACAGTGGCTATCACTACTCCATGAGGAATTTCCCAGATGCACAATACAGGCAATACTCTATGAACAGAGACTCAAAAGTTTGAAGTGCTGTAAAGCAAAAGATAAAACCTCACCCTAAGGGAAACTAAATAAATGCACTTGGTCATACTTACAACATAATCAGATACCTTTGCTCCAACAAAATCTGCAATTATCACCTCTATCAATATAGAGAAGACCTTATAGTGATGGTGGTATTGAAATACAAGTAAGGACCGGGAGTAATTCAGATAAAAATCCTTTTCTATCTGATAAAAGATAATTAAAAAATCTTTCTGAAATCTACAGAAAAAAAAAATCACGTAAAAGACACTGCATATTTTCGAACTGGAGGTATGTCGGGATTTGGGAGTTCTGTAGTTAAACACTGTAATACTGTAGGAACAAAGGAATGTAATTTTGAAGGATGCATGTGGGTTTGCCCAGTGAACCTGTATAACTGAGTTTTCCAGCTGCACCTTTTCAGTCCAGCTACACAGTCCTCCATCCAGAGAACTGACATTCATCACAGCTTCAGAGCCAAAAGAGTAATGTGCAGTGCACACAATCAATAGAGTCATAACTGGAATCTAAATATACAAAATGAAGAGGTATATCAACATAATGGAAAAAAAGCTGAAAATTAAAACAGGAAAGATTTGAAAACTGCTGTAAGAATATTCTAAGAGAGAACAAATGGCTCTTATTCCTCCCTCTGGAACAGTTTTAAGCTGTGTGGTGAAAAGGACTGCTGCTGTGAGCCAGGCACCCAAGGCACTGCCCTCAGGGTCCTGAGGAGAGGCACTCTCTGACACTTTCACCATAAAATGGGACATAAGAGAAAGGAGAGGTATTAACACACTCCTCTCTAAATGAATGTAACTGAGCAAGCAGGGGCAGTACATGGAAACCTCACCTCCCTCAGGCTGGGTGACTTTGACATCTGGCTGTCACAAACAAACAAACAGTGCTGCTGTATGTACTCATCACTGGGAAAATGGACCCTTCTTCAGTAAGAGAATATTAAAAAACCCCTATATATTCCACTTACAATGCTTGCAACTCTTTGAGGCATTTGTGAAGAAAAGTAACACAGGAAGCATGCAGTGTAACCTTGATTTATGCAACTGTACAGAGCTGAGTAGTAAAGAGTGCATGAATTATTAATCATCTATCATCTATCACTGGCAGCATTAATTGCCTGGTGACAGAAATCCTAGTGGACTCTGTTTGCTGAGTAGTCCACTCAAAGGCAATTGAGAATTTGCGAATTCATGTTATTTCTCATCTCCCTACAGAAAATCAGTGGTCTGAAAAACAGACAAAGATGGTAACTGAACCACCTACCCCCTGTCCCTCACAAGAGATTGTGTTTACTCAGGATGCCTCACACTCAGAAGATCTAGTTCCCCTTCTTCAATGCCAAAACAAATACCAAAAGGAGCCACAGCATGTTTAGAAATGCATCACTTTCTTGCTGTTGGCAACTATACAGAAGGAACTTATGTGAGGAGGCCATTCATCATTCTTCATATTTGAAGGAACACCGAAACAGGGCAGCTTTGAGATTCAGGGTGTCAGTGCTTTCTCTGGTGGCACACAGCCCACTGCACATCCACTGCAAGTCAGGAAAAGCACAGGAATGGCAAATAGCTGGCTGGAGATTTCATTTACTTAGTTCTTGTTACAGGACATGTCAGAGCTGGGAGGAAGAGGAGAGGACAAGAGAGAAGTCTCCCTCTTACATCCAAGACCTCAGTGCAACTAAAATATTAGGAAACATCCATTTTCCTGACTCATTAAAATAGCAGCAAGATATTTTAATTCTTTGCAAAAAGTTTTGCCTCTGTCACTGCAGAACCACATGCTTTCTATTTAATACCACTACAGTACATCCTAGTCAGCATTACTCTATCCTACTGTATAACCTATGTAATGTATTGCTTTAGATGGACAACAAAAACTAGTCTTCTCTCTCTCTCTCTCTCTCTGAAATACACTCACTCTTGAGGAAATAGTTTTTGAGAGGGTTTTATAATTGGATTTTTCTTTTACACTGCAATACAGAAATAATGCTTTCAATAACAAGATTGCTTTTTGACTATTGAATACAAAAATGGTATTATCACAATATTCCATGTGACTTAAAACTCAGCATAAGACTGAAGACCTACAACTCAAATAAACCATTTTCAGCCATTGAAAATATTCTCTAAAATGCTTACATTTTAACAAATATAAATTATTTAGCAGTCAAATCTTAGCCATACATTATTTAAGGAAGTCATACTTACAAGCTACAGAAACACAAAGGTCTTAAAGTGCTAGCAGATAAATAATGAATATCTAACAAGAGGTCCTTGGAACTGACAAAACCACAGTCAGAACCACATCATAGCTAGGTTAGTTTGTAAGTTAGCGAATGCATTTCAGAAGAATTCAAAATAGGCAACAGAGCCTTTAAACTGTCCAAAAGCAAACCTCAGAATTACAATTTCAAAGAGCTTCTTTCATTTAAGTAACAAGTCAAGATGGAAATATTTTGGAGGCCAGAAACTGCAGCTGAAACCCAAATGGAGGTCAGAATTCAATCAATAGCTCAAAAGAGACAAAGCAAAAGAAAAAAGGTTTTTTTGAAAAACAGGAAACATTGGAGAGCAGAAGAAAAAGAGCAATGACAATGAGGTGCTCCCAGCATCACAGCACTGCTTCTTCTTGGTACTTGATACTTGGGGCATCACTTGTGGCTGCTTTCCTGGGAGCTGCTGAGGAGTGACTGCATGCCCTGACTCTTACTGTAAAAGTGTACAAGATGCAGCAGAGAGAGCTAAACCTGAATTTTCAGAAGCTATCACAAGTGTGTGCAAGAGGAGTTATGTAAACACAGGCAGGGAGACTCGTGCATCACATCCAGCCCAGCAGTGGCAAGGAGATGCACCCTGGGGACAAAGGAATGTCTTCATCCTGAGGCACTGATAAAAGTTAACATGGAGGGTGTTTTAGGATCTGCAAGGGAAGGAAGATGTGTTCACCCACTGGAACCAGGTTCACACAAGGAATTAGGTGTTAGGTTGCTGATTACTTTTGGCAACAGCCAAGAAAGGTTTGCACAAATTCAATGGAGGAGAATGACTAGGAAATTGAAATCTAAAGGGACAAGGCTGTTTTTAAAGTAAGTTACATGAATGCCTCCTGACTGATCCTGTCTGAAGAGCTTATTTTTCTAAACAGGAATCAGTGTTTCATCCATAAACTAATGGTTATCTGGATGTGTCAAGCAACCCAGACAAGAGCTTGTTCACTTTTCAGCAGCTACCTTACATTTTACATACAAGTTATTTATAGTAGTTTGCAGAGCCGAAAGTCGTGATTTTGTCATAATCAATGAAAATCAGAGCAGTATGACCTCCAAGCTGTGAGACAGAGACAGAGCTCTCTGTGCCTGCTGAGTTGAGCACCCACAAAAAGAAGGCTGACTGAGGTGACATCCCATCCATAACTGTGCATACAGTAGTAAAAATAAGAAAAACAACCTTACAGACTTCAGCTCTGGTTTAATCCAGGATTGGCAAACTTCAAACCAGGTATTTTGAAGGTGTAATTCCTGCCAGAGATCTTTTACCATCCCTCATCAGTAGTTGCTAAATTAAATAAAGCCCATGCAGAAATTTAAGGCATGAACTCTCAAGGGGCTTTTAAGTTTATTTAGCTATTTAGCTCCATGTTATACTAGTCTTCATATACTATCTTTCTAATCTAAAACTAGTCTGTTTTAAAAGTCACCCTCCAATCTTCTAGGCAGCTTATTTTGTATACAGAGAGAAAAGCACTATGATTCTTTTTCCTTCTTGCATGATTCACTACATAATGCTGTTTAAAAAAATCACACTCATCTCCTGAAAACAAAGCTATCTTCTCATCTGTATTGTACTAGCCAGTAGATATTTTTTAGCTACTACAGTCCTGAACATGCAAAGTATGTCTTATTTCAAAATACTGATTTTCCTCCACTTTAGGAAGACTTGGACTTTATGTGTTATGTAATAGGAAGTTTGTGGTTTGTTTCAAACAAAATCTCCCTGCTGTTCAGTGAGCAAGAGCTCTCTGTGTGAAACATCTTCCTCATTCTTGATGCCTACAATCTTCTCCATTCTCCCAAACCCTCCTGATAAGAAGTCTCTGATGGAGCCTCTGTAATTGATTAGCACCATCCAAAGAAGACATACATGGAGAGAAGATCTATGACACTGCCAACTCTTGCATTATTTCCTTGACAAGCCTAAAGTAAATGATTAGTGCATTAAACCCCCAATGTAAGCAGTACTTTCCCTTCCTCTAGCACCTAGCAAGAAAAAAAGACCATGAAAATGCCAATAGACTGTACTATAATAGCTGAAGGTAGTAGAAGACAAACAAACCTGTGTTTTTTTGGTAGAACTAAACAATTTATATCTTACAGTCTGGTTTTGGTAATTCACAGTTGTCATTACCAGTATTCCAGGGTCAAGGTCTGCTGGTTTTTGTACTGATGGCCCAAGATCCCAGAGTACTTTATAAAGAGGACTGCAGTGCTGTGATGCTTCAAGTATCCAGTATGTATTTTTTTAATGGTGATTAATGAAGAAAACTTCAATTAAATTTGAAGTTAGAAGTGTTAAATGATACTTTTTATTGAAAGACTGAAGAAATGACAACAAGTAATACCAAACAAAGAGAAAGAGGACAGAACTTTTACCCACTATGAAATTACTTATTTGTCAGAAGAAAATACAGTTTATTAACTCATTTTATCCCTAAAAATTTTACCAAACTGAATTCCATCTAACTGTACAGTATAATTACTTTGCAGACGTTTTACTTCAAATTCAGCAGCTGGTGGTATAACCCACCTGTTTTCCTCCTCCAGGTCTGCGAGGATTCTCTCCAGTTCCCCTCTTTCCTCACTCTCCAGAGAAATCAGGATCTGAGCAGGGCTTCGGGGCTGGCTCAGAGGGGACTCCTGGTTCAGGCTTTGGCAGTAGTGCTGGATTAACAAGTGTTCATCATCGCTGGAAAACAGAGGAGGATAAAACAGGCTGTTCCCTTCCTCTTTTCAACTTCACAGTGAATACGAGGAGATGATTCACTCCCAGTCTCTCATTTCTTACAAAGAGATTTGCTGAACTCTTTGTAACCAACAGCAGAGCATTGCACCTTAAAGCAAAATCTGCTGACCTGTTTCACTGAGCCTCTGGTAATTTTCCTTCTCTGCAGAGACCACCTCCCTCCTTCTCTGCTTCTCAGACAGCTGAAAACCAAGTTTTGCAACAGCTGAAAACCTCTGCTCTACTCTTTTGAAAAACTTCAATTAGGAATTTGCTTGCAAAAAAAAAAAAAAATCTTCTCCTGTCTGATCTGCATTGTGTAAGGGTCATTCAAGCAAGGGCAATGCACTTATTTTTGTACCTACAAACTCTCCTTATGTAATGTGTGTGCTTTACTTATCTTTTTTTCTCTATAAAATTCTAAATTAGGAAAACAAAGAAAAACTCCTGAACTAATATTAGTTATTGGTTATTTTCCACTCAGATGTTTGGCTTTTTTTTTAAATTTAAAAGTGACGTACACAAATATATTCTGTTAAATACATATGATCTCTTTCTCTATTTCTATAGCCCCTGCAGCTGTCTGGCATATGAAACATGAATATCTCTAGAAGAGAAAAGGAAATACAATTCTGAAGACCTTTATGACCTCCCAGAACTACATGGACTGTTTTAGGTGTGGTTTAGGTGCTAAGGAGATGCATCCAAGCCCAAAGCAGTGCAATTTACACCAGCAGTCACTGAGAAATCATGAAAGGTTTCCCCTGACACCATAAGACAGGGTCAATAAAAATGACACTTCTGCTGGAGATCTCATAGAACAAAATAATTCAGTCTAGTCAGTCTAGGGTTTTTTTCCTGTTATGTTTCTAAACTACAATTTAACAGGCATTTTGAACAGCTGTTATTGTTCAAAAATTATAATTTTCCTTGTTTTCATTTTGCTCCTGAAAATGTTAATGATGCAATTTTATGACTGCAGGAGCGCCAAAGCAATGTAGAGCACATCAACATTAGTTCGTAAAAGAGAAGTATTAATTTTTCACAAAAGGAGAGGCTTGCCAGTTCCTAAATTTATACTTTTCATGAAGCCCTTCAACTGTGATTTCCTTCAAACCACTGCTTTGCATTTATAAATATTCTTATGGATCTTAAGTGAATTAACATTGAACAAGTGACATAACTATTGCAGTATAATGTCATTTTACAAGCATACTCTTTTTGTGTGATTTTCAGCCTGCACAGATATTTCAGACATCATTGCAGTGACACCACATAATGAAACGTTTTGTGATACATAAATATATATATTGTGTTTTTATTTCCTGCCTCCCTTGTTTCCATCTATCACTCTACCTGCACTGATTACCTAAATAATCCAAACCCTGCAAGAATGACAAATAATACTTAAGCATAATCTGACAAGCAAAACTGAATTACAGTTGTGAATTCATGGTAAGCTTTGATTTTGTTGCAATTTGTAGCTATCTGGCTAATATTTCTTCCAAAATTGATAACACACAGTTCTATTCTCGTTTTAATAGTAAGAACTGAGGAACAAACTGGATAGTTAACTTATTCATTGAATCAGGCTAGTACTACTTCCAACTGATCAAAAAAAATGAACTGAACAGTAAGACCAAAGTGTAATACAAGAGATATTGTGTATGTATGGTTTCTGTGACAAGGACACCAAAATATTTCAGTGGTACAACACAAAATTCCATCTGTTAGAGCATTACTACTATCCATAATAATACAAAATTAACATGTGACTTGAAAACAAAGTTTTCATTAACTGCACAAAACTATACTTACATATCTGTATTAGTTTTGAGGCATTATTTTAACTTTCCCCTTTTACCAATATATTAAAACAATGTACTTGGTTCTACAGAGGATTTTCTTTCAGAAGTGGTAGGCAACAATCCTACCAAGTCAAAAGAGAAACTATTTTGAAACAACGAAAATTAGCTTTATTGCTCTCCAAGAACATTATGAGCTCACAGGCTCAGAATCAACCTCATAAAATGCCATTCATCTGGAATCTCAAATTAAGTGAATAAAAATTGGCCAGCATTCTGTGTTGTAAAGGACTGCTACAAATTTAAAAATCCAACCTTTAAACTGTGATAAGGACAAGATCATATAGAATAGATAAAAAACATTTTTAGAGAAGTTGCGGTTTTCATATCTAATTGATTTAGAATCCATGCTATGGCTTCTACCACACAGTTAATGAACCAAGATCAAATTTTCAAACACACCCATGACGCAGCTGCTTCTGTGCTCTCTTCAGAAACATTAATCATAGTTAGTTCCATGTCCTTTTATTCAGAGAATAAACAGGACCAAGAATATTATCAGAGGAGAACCACAAAGGGTTTCAGTGAGCTATCAGATTTAACTGCTTCTTAAAAATCAAACCTTTTATTTATAACTCTACATTTAAAGTAATACAATAAATGGTTGTCAGTGATCTGTCCAACTTACATTTTACTACTGCTAGTATTTCACAGGGATGATCAGTCCCTCCTGGCTTATACCTGCAATGTATTTCAGGTATGTGTAGACCAAAGACTTCTGTTTAGGCTCACTTATGTTTTGTGTGACACTTTTCCCATACCAACACTTTCTAGCTTACAGCAATTTAACCACAATTCAGCTTGAACTAAGATAGAAGGGGGTTTATTGTATCTTTGTCCTTAGAACTCATCAGATGATGACCTTATTTTGAATATGGAAACTATTTGTTGAATTTATCAGTAATTTTTGGAAAGAAATTTGTAGTTTTAATTTTGAAGGTATCAATCATTTGTTGTATAATTTTGGTATTAAACTATAAGACATTAATCCAGACACAAATTGAAAGGACATGAGTACATCAATAAATTGAACCAGATTTGATACATGGCCATGCACTACAAAATTTCATTGCAAGTTATTAACCTTCCCAAGAAAATACATGTCAAAACCATGAAAGCAGACTACTTACATGCTCTCATTAGGTGAAATACTGTCATTTAGGTAAGAACCATTGGTGTTCTCCATTTCTGCTAGCCTGTGGAAAAATAAACAAGACTCATTAAAACCAATTATTTTTTTCAAAAACCTTGTTAGTTCTAACATTCTGGAAAGAATTAAAAAGCGTGATGTTTTTGATGAAATTGAAACTCAAATTAATTTACACTCGCTGTTGATAACCAAAAGGTTTTGCAATAAGCTATCACAAAAGATTGTTTATTACAATGGCCTGGCTAAACCCAATTCTAAGTTTTCAGCCCTTTCTCTGAGGTTATATTCCAGCTTCTCTTGATTAATTAATTCCAAAATCAAAGAAAAGCCTTAAGATGCCAGGGGATTACACAAATTGCTTTGTACCAATGTCATTGTCAAAACTGCAACAATCAGTCATTTCTCATTAGTTTTCACACTCAGCCCCTCCTAAACATCCTGCATAATTCAGAAACACCTCTCCTGATCAAGTGATACTGGAGGAGAGAGAGAGGCCAGAATAACTACTTTTAATTACCTCAATCCTTGAAAATTTACTTGCTTGGTGTAAAAATATTGTCATATTTGTGCACTTAATCCACTTTTTGATTCTTAGGAGCTTTATGAAAGCAGAGAATTGAACTAAAGCAGCAATATATCACTATTTTAATCCTCCAAATCAAGGAAAAATCCTGTTTGTGGTATTTCATGAGGTGAATTAACATTATAGTACCTGAGATTCATATGAAAGTTTGGAGGTTTCTGCTCTTCTCATTTGTACTATTATATCAGAGTCCATATTAAAACCTAAATCCTATGTAGAATCATAGAAGGGTTTAGGTTGGATGGGGCATTTAAAGATCTCCAGTCCAACCCCCCTGCACTGAGCAGGGACATCTTCAACTTGAACAGGTGGCTCAGAGCCCCGTCCAGTCTGACCTTAAATGTTTCCAGGGATGGGGCATCTACCACCTCTCTGGGCAACCTGCTCCCAGTGCTTCATCGTCCCCATTGCAAGAATTCCTTCCTTACAGCTAGTCCGAATCTGTCCTCTTTTAGTTTAAATCACTACCTCTTGTCCTATCACCACAGGTCCTATTAAAATATCAGTACTGAGCACACAGCTTAATGAAGACCCCAAGGGACCGAAAGACCAATTTCTGATCACAGAGGTGCTCTGGCACTCAAATTAGGACAGGCTGGTTATCAGCAACCACAGACAATGCTCTTGCATCCCAGAGCCTGGAAAGCAAAACCCCAAATTTTATGTTTCTTTAAGAAGTGCTCAGGTAGTCTCTAGCTCTTCGTTTTTGCTTTTGAAAGTAATTTTAGAGAAAGATCTGCCTAACGTCCAGCTGGTCTCATACCTGCTAGCATAATGTTCAATGCGTGAATGAGTATCATCGTGTGAGAGCTGAGGGGACGAGGCAGGCCTATAAGGCAGAAAACACTGATTAATCACAAACAATACCCCTTTAAAAGTAAAAAGACACTTAGCTATGCCTACATCCTCAAATCTATATGCCTTATGCCATGTTTGATAAAAAGCAAGTTAGAACTTCAGGCGCTGTGTGTGCCTCCTCAAGCCATCGGTGCTGTGTTTTGTGGTGCCACACTGGGGATTTGGACCATTTGCAATCCGTCTGTTGCCATGACTCTTCTTCACACCAACTCCCAAAGAAGCCTCTTCCAAAGGATTTATAGAAGAGCATTCACCCTGATTTTCTTTTCACACCTGCCTCCTTCATTGCCATTTCTGCTTCACATGCAGCCCTGCACAGGCTGCCAAAGTCCTGCTGGGAACCTCTCCTCTGCCTCCCACCCTGCTCCAGTGCCTGCTTCCAGCACATCCCACTTCAAAGAGCCTTTAAGAATTATTCCACAAGCAGCTAGAAATAAATACAAGAAGCAAAAAATGTCTGAAATGAGCCTTTAATAACACACTGCAGACATTGATGAATTTTCCTAACGTCTTTCAAGAGTTGCAATCTCAATGGTAGTTCAGTGTGTTATACAGGGAGACACTAAATTATGTTAGGTTATTGTTTCTGCCTGACAGATGGCATGAGGTCCTCTTCAGTTTTCTGTTGATGAAAACAATTCATAGGACTTTTCTCATCAATTAGAGTATTTTTTCATACAGCCTTAGCTCTGGAAAACATCAACATTAAATTATGTTGCCTATGCAGTTCAGACAGCACCCTTTGCTGCCACGTGGGATTTAGACAATCTGTGTATTGAGAGGTGCCAGACTAATACAAAGTGATGCAGCTTCCTAAATTGCATGGCAATTTTATATTTTTGCCAGATTTCAACTGCCCTTTATTCCATCTCTGCTTCCTCCATTGAGGAAGGAGCTTCTCCCCATTTTGAGTTATTGGATACTGTGGTTCAAGCCTGGGACTGCCCAAAAGGGATTGTACTGCATTGCACAAGCTGACAGGTTTTGCATTTACTTGTTATAAACCAAAACTGTAATAATGTTCTGGTTTGTAATGTTCCCATGTTAGGAGTTCTGCTGTAAATCTACTGGACTTCTCAGCTTCCAGGTTTCTAACCAGCCTCCAAAGGGCTCTAGATTAAGATCCTTCTGAATTCATAGAGCTGTAAGCTGGATACACAAAATTCATCATCATTAATATCTCTTCTTACAGAACAGCAAAGTTATTCCTCTTTAGGACATTACAGGCCAAGTAAAACAAACCTTGTCTTTGAAATGAGTTTTGGCCTCTACTTTCACTCATCACATATTCAATCATTACTACAGCACACCAGAGGACAAATATTCAGTTCATAGAGCTCCTAAGTGCAGCAGAGATTCAGTGGATGGGCAATTGCTTCTCTGTGACTCAATATCCCATTCTGTGTAAAAATGTGCAGGGAAGGGAGGAGTAAAGGATGCAATTTCTTTAGAGGAGTCAATCACAAAGCAAGACAATGACGGTTTTCTGATAAATTGAAGTTACCCTCATTTTTTCTACTTTTTATTTCTTTTGTCATTCAGCAGATGTTAAGCTGGTCTTAACTGGTACCATCAATGCAAGAAGAGGTCTTGTATTCAACACCCATGTTGATGCTATAGTAGACTGTGCATTGACCAAACAGCAATATGTGTTAAAAGTCGTTTCAATATTGAGTTGGATCATTCTCTTCGTGCCTCTCACCCTGGCAATAACAAATGCATTTGTAGCAGTATGAAAGAAGGGACAGCACTTGGCTGGGACCTACTGGGCAATGAGATGTCTCTTTTTGCAGTACTGCAGGGCAAAAAGTCAGGCCTGACTGATGAATATATCCTTGCTGCCTTGAAATAATGCTGCAACTTCAAAAGTGACCAAGTTGTGTAATATATATATAAAATATTTTTTTTTTTTAAAGACAACACGATGTTGTGTAACTTGGAGCTGATTCTGCCATCTGCAAGCAGGGAGTGAGGCTACAATTCCAGGTTTGTCTGTCCTTCAGAACAAACTGCAATGGAGAAATACCTCAAACAATTTTTTAGAAGTTTGCTTAAGAAAGCAAACCTGCTAGAGAAGGATTGCTTTGTGTTGAATTCAGCTGCTCAGAGGTACTTTTGCCAGTCTCTGAGCAAATTTGAGAATGACTGCTGTATTTTACATACTCTTAGTGACCACCTGTGCTAGAGCTCACACTCCTTCCTTTCTGAGCACACATACCCAGCACACCTAATCAGCTCAAACAGTCAGCAGGAAGGCTGAGTGACACAGCCAATATTTAGCCAAGATAACCATTCCTTTTACAAGGGCTCCACAGCTGCCTTGTTCAAGCTGGGGTCTGCAGGAGCAGCCTGGGAATTCTAGTCAAGTCAAGTGGTAACCAAACAGCAAACACCACCTTCCTGCAATTCTCTGCACCCCCGGAGACCTGGCTAGCAGAGTGAGGGGACTTTTCTTTGTTCAGCATTTAAGTGGATACTTCCGGAAAGTGTAGAAACAAGTAAATTGTATTTGTATCATTGTATCATCACAGTTCATGTAAAAAGATACAAACTCTCACAACTTGTGAACTGTCCTTTTAATGCCTGGCAAGCAGCACATCTGGGCAAAAATACTCAATAATAAGCAGTAAGACCCATTAACTTCCAACAGAAAAAAAAATAAAAATCCACACATAAACAGTTCCATGTATATCACATGCTGGTGTCAGAACAGCACTAGTGTTGCTGAGTGCTCCCAGGTGATGCTTTTCTGAGGCACTTTAAGGATAACTAGAAAACTGGCATGAGAACACCAGAAAAAGGCATGAGTGTAGAAAACATGGCAAAGTTTTATGGTAACTGGTTTATCTGCTGAAGCTGGAATCACCCTGTAACTGAGAAACAGCTTTAAACCTGGGTAGCTCAGTAACTTGAATTGCAGATCAAGTGCTACAGCATGAAGGAAGGAAAGGAAGTTAGCAGAACAAAATTAAGTGCAATTCTCTCCAGCCACTATTAATTTCTTAATTTTCTGCTTCCTTATAAGACAATATGGAAGGATTATGCTCTGGATGATACCTGAGTAAGTCTGACAGAAAGTGCAACCTCTATGCACAAAGCCAGCCCCTTAGTATTTCTCAAGTTATCTCAAGTATTACACGGGAGTTAAACTCCCTGTAGTGTGTAACAGCAAACCCTTAGTGTGAGGCTACTGTTGTAAGCATACCACAATGTTATTTCTATAAGTAACTAGAAAAAACCATGTTATGACAGCTTAATTTCATATTATGTCAGACACAGTGATGACATTCCACCTGATCCCAGCTTTCTTCGAATGTTACTTTTATCTTTACAACTGTTCTGAAATATAAGGAACCTAGATCCATAGTTGCATCTATCAAAGTGAATCCTCAAGCTCAAAGCCCCTCTATTTCAGCCTGATTCCAGACTTTTGGCATTCTCTGTGGGTGAATTCTCAGCCATATGAGGTTTGCCATATTAGATGTGCTTCTTGGTTGCTTGAATTTCGTAGAGGTAGAGCACTTCCCTTAGCTTCCCAAGGGTTTGTGCTCCCAATGAAAATTATAGATCAATATTCCAATGTATACATTTTCACTCTTGTTTATTCTACAAAAAGTTCAATGGAGGTGCAAGCCATATACATTTCATCCAATAGAAATATAAAAAAATCTATTCATTAATTTCTCATTTGTTTTCAATATGTGAATTAAAATTATTTCTTATTCAACATTATTCTAGAAGCATCTGTGTAACACTAAAAGTAGCAAATGCCACAATGGTAAATATATATCTATCTTTAGTTTATGCTGAGGCTATTATTACAACAGTAAGACAATGCATGTGCTGGAGTGGTGCAAGAATGAAAATCTATTCCACAGCTGAAAATCCCTGCTTTTATAACTTCTGAAAAATACAGTAAACATTTCCCCATTTCAACATGCCTCCACAAATTTGAATGTATCTAAAAGACTGTAATAAAATACCCAGTGAGCTCTGGATTAACTGGGGCATTTGAGTGTGCATGGTTGCACATAAAACCAAATTATCGCTTTCTCTGCTAAACTGTCATTCCTGAAACTGAATTAAATCCATACCAAGATCAATCTCTGTCTTTTAAAGAGCATTTAGTATACATTCAGAGGGATCAACACTTATTCAGAAACACAGGCTTTTAAATGACAAACTTTGATAAGCATTAGTAGGTCTGCACGAAACCCCTGTTAATTCAATGAAAAATACATACTCCAGAAAGAGTACACAGTACAAAATCCATAACTGCTGGAAATTCCAGGATTTATCTCATTCTACTCATTTGGGATCAAAACATTTCTTCAGAGAGTGCATCAAAGGAAATAATCATAAAGAAAGAAGGAAATGATCTTATGTAAAACTAAACAAAGAGATAAACGAAAAGAAAAAGTGAGGGAGCGCAGCAGCAGTAGCAGCAGCAGCACACTTCAGCAAAAGTACTCACGCAGAATCTACTGGCCAGAAGTTGATCAGAGTAACAGGACTGCAAGACAAAAAATGAGGAGGTGAAGAGAAAGGCAGAAGAAACTCAGCAGCAAAATAATTACAGAAAGTTTAAAAAAAAAAGAGTCACAATAACTAAAAAGCAGAAATCCAACGGACCAACATGAATGGCTGTGAAGAGCAACCAACCAAAAAGTGAGAAAAAAACCTTGAAATCTAAAATTTAAGAAGAGAAAGGGCGAGAACAAGCTGCGTGCAATTGCCATTAAACAACTGATTAAATGTGTAAGAAACCAAAGGGAACTGGGTTATGTCATTGATTTCTCCACGTGCATCATTACTGCTTTTTTTTTCCACGAAGACATCAAAGTCATTTAGTAAGACTGAATTTATAGGCTGAGAAAAGAAGAAATCATCTAGGAAGATCACAAACACCGCAGCCTAATTAAAAAAATAAAATCAAGGAAAGATACCCAGTTGGAAGAAAATAAAAATTTAATGAAGGTATCATTAGCCTCCAAATTGTGTATCAAACTTAGAAGTCTGTAAGACTGCCAGTAAGACTGTAATTTTTTTTTTCTTCTTCATAACTGAAGCTGGAGCTCCTGTATAAGGACAGGTGAAAGCAGATAAAGGTAATGGCAACTGGAAGCCCAGCTTGTGTTTTCCTGCCAGGTGAGGTAAACAGAAATGAAAGACATAAAGAGGCTTTATGCATTTAGGAAGTGAAAGGAGTTGGCACCAGCTGGGGAGTTCAAAGAGTTTACCAAATGAATTGCTACTTAGATACTTCAGAGCTACTCACGTTTCCATGTTGTCTCCCTCCAAGACAGTCTGCACAGGCAGGTAGCCCATTCGTGGGTGCTTTGCAAAATATCTTTTTGTTCGAAATTTGTTTTTTAGTACCTTGGCAAAGTCACGGACGTCTTCTCCTGAAGTTGTCTGAAAGCCACAAATCACAATGAAATCATCTTTCATGAGGTTGTCACTGTTCTTCAGTTGCCTTTTCCTTTGCTGGGTCACTTGGAAGAGCTGTGATCACACCAAGCAGAGCTGCCAACAGCTTGAGTCCCCAAACCACAAATTTTATTTGTCCATCTCTGTCACCTTAAAATACACTACACAGACACTGCTAGAGGGGAGGAAGGAGGGAAAGCAAAGAAGTTTCAAAACTCCCTGACAGGCTCATGCCTCACCTCAGGTGATCTCAAAAAGACAAGCAATAATTAGACAATAATTTGTCATTTCCTCACCTGGGTGTGGGGGGACTCTGCCTACTTTTGGTTCAGCACTAGAATGGCTGTAGAGGAGGACACCCAGCCAGTCTGTGTGTCCAGCTGGGTGCTTCACTGTCTGGATCCCAACTCTTACCACACGCTTGGCATCTCCATCTTATGGATTTGTCAATCTATGAAAGCCTCTAGGTACCTTTTCTTTCCAGTTTCCCTCCTCAGCCTTCTGCACCATTAACATTTTGATCAAAGGGAAACAAAACGCAGGTGAGAGCTGCTGAAAGCTCTCAGATCAGTTATTTCTTCCTGCACCTGTTCTACGTGAAGCTAGCAGGCATTTAAGATCAACACTCTGAGGAGAGAACAATTTGCATGAAGTTCTCTAATCCCTTGCCTGTAGCAGGCTTCTCTTGCTGCTGTAGAGACCAGCAGAGAAGCACAACGGAGACTTAGAAATACCAGAATGAGTCAGGAAGAGTTTCAAGGATGTCTGCTGTGAAGATGCAAGACTTATTGAGAGCCTGATGAAGAATCAGGCAATTTTATGATGAATTTTAATGTAAAACTTCAATTACTTCAGTCAGGCTGCACTCCCTTCTCTGAACCTTGCAGAAACACTAGACCCTGAAGTACTGATCTTTTACAGTAAATTAAGTTCCTCTTGACCCACATAACAATATTGCTTCTCCAATCATCTAATTTAAAGGAAAGAAATTAGGGAAAAGTTAATCTTTCTGACATTTTTACTGAGGGGGGGAATAATTATTAATCCCTCTGCATAGAGGGGAAGGATGGGCTGGAACCTATCAGTTAAGCCAAACTTCACAGAGCAGCTCAAACACAGATACGTAGATTTTTAAAGGATTGAAAAATTACAGATATCCTGAAGAAATATCTGCAGAAAGACTGAAAAGCCTTAAAAGAAAATATTATCCCTCTACTTACAAAACCTATGAGCTTCATGTAAAGCTGGAAAGAATTTGGCTCCCTTTCTGGTCAGTCTGTCTGGCAGGAAATTCAGTGCAAGCAATGACTGGCAGAGAAGTGACACAGCAAAACCTATGAGCCAGTACAGCAGCATCTGTATTTTCAAGAAATTGAGATAATGATTGGTAATATTAAGTATCCCTTCCTTAATTAATCAGAAGTAAACACATTTGGGGAAGGGAGGGATGAAATGTGCCCAGACCACCCAGAAGACTCCAGAAAGGAGATTTATTGAGGTGGCTCCCTGCCCATGTCCCTGGAGGAGGGAATTCCCTCTGCTGAATTCCATCTGCAATGCCTGCCAGGAGAGCTCTTAACCAGCTTGTCATCAAGAGAGCACATAGAGTGCATCAGCTGGAAACACAGAAAAACTTTTAACATTTAATCTCAGTATAAACAGACTAAGCACAGCTTTCTATCCAGTTGTTCACCTGTACCATTTATAACCATGTATTAATGCCCTATTTCTGATGTTGAGAACACTTTCTATTGAATTTGGATTAAGTGTTTTCAGGTGTGAGCAATGAAATGTTTTTTTGCTTCAGCCTTCCTGGGACTGGTTTCCCCTCCTCTTCCCTGAACCTTTTCCATGACAATCAAACAGCAAAATCCTGTGTTTGCACAGGAACATCCCAATCTAGCTGGTACCACAAGAATCCCGAGAAGAAAATATATCTTCTAGTGACAACTAAAAGCATCAGACACCTCTCATACAATCCAACTGCCATTTAAAAAATGTGCAAGGAGCACAAGAAAGGCAAAGAAAACGTGATTAGTATGTGGACAAGATGACAAATTTAGGCTATTTCGACCTTCTGATTTACTTCATAGATGTTTTATTATATATGATTTTCAGAGTAAAATCATCCAGACAAAAATTCCCAGCAGAACTGGTTTATGAGGAAGAAACAGTGGAGTTTCAGCATCCCAGCTCTCTTAAATCAAAGCAACATATAGGCAGATGGGTTGAGCATGTTTCAAAACTATTCTGAAACCAAACTATTCCATAAGAAATAGTTCTTATTAGGAATAAGGAATAGTTTTATCATAAGCTGACTTTTGCCAGTTTGGTTTAAGAACGTGCCTTGCAAACCCTCCTCTCCAGACCTCAGCCCAAACTGGAAACCCTAGATGTAGATAGGTCTATCAGTCTGACACACTTCCTACCAACAAGGTGTTTTTCATGTTCGTGTGTCACTGTTCATTAAAGCCTAACAGAAAAATCATCCTGCATTTACATCTGAGTCTGTAAGCTGTCTTCGATGCTTTGTTTGAAACCTCTTTAAAAGTCCCATCTCTTTGAACAATAAACTGAGATGCGTTGCTTTCAGGAATAATTGTTGCCATTTTTCTGTCTAAATGAAAACCAGGCAAGTACTTGCCCTTATTCTGACTCAACCTTTTGCAAGAGAGGGAAAATTATCACATCCCTCAGGTATTTAGCCTGAGTTCTCAAAACTCCTCTAAGCAGAATTAAAGACTGCAGTGCTCAAAAATTTCTTGATACTAAGAGGGAGGGAGAATAAAAATACCAGAATACTCCAGTGTGCACATCAAGTTATTACAAAGATATTATCAAAGAAGGCATCACATGTCTTGTGTCTGCCAAAACGCATTTTAAAGTGAGAGATTAGTGTGGAGGAAGACTGATAAATGCTCTGCCACTTGCATAGCCTTGTCCATTCATTTAGAAAACAATTACAAACTAGACATAGCTTCAGTGGATGTTCACTCCCCCAGTACTTGGGTACATTTTTGTAATAGCAGCAACACAAAAAAGAGTGGGGTTGCTGTGTGTCACATTCACTTCCCCCTCCACCCCAGTTAATCCTTCTCTAATTCAGCTGGCTGCTTGTGCAGCCAGGCACAGCACATTAGCACGGGTTGCTGGAGTTCAGGGAAAAATCCACTGGCTGTGAATGGTTCTTTATTCTGATCCAGCTAGCTGAATGTGGCAGCAGGTTTTCTGTTCACCACCACGTTCACCTCTTCATAATCCATATTTTCAGGGACAACACAAACCTGCTGGATGCAGCACTGCAATGAGCTGCTGCAGGCTGAGGGTGTCCCTTGTAATCATTTTTATTTCTCTTTCCTCAAATCACATTAAAAGGGTAAGAAAATGATTGGAAGGTACTCCAACACTCTGTGCACCACTCGCAAATCTCCCGTTTGTTTCTTACCAAGAATAAGAGTGGCAAAGTGCAAAGCAAACTTGCAGCCAGCCCAGGAAGGAGGGGTTTAGCTGCAGGTGGAATGATGGCTCCCAGGGAGTCAGTCAGTCAGTCAGTCAGTCAGTCAGTCACTCACTCACTCACTCACTCACTCACTCACTCACCCTGCCTGCGACTCAGATCACAAGATTCAGCTCTAGGAATGCCTGCAATGGAGAAGTCTGTTCAGACCTGCCCAGGCAGCGCCAGCAATTCCCTCTGACTTGTGCAGCAGTTCAGGCAAATCACCCTTCCAGCAACCTCAGTCCTTGGGGGACAATGCAGAAAACCACAGCCAAGGAATACTGACAAAGAGCCTGTAAATGTGCACTGGTTGCCCTTGCAGAGATTCCCAGGAAATACTGCCATTGAAAAGTAAAAGTTGATGGATAATGTAAGCAATTATCTGTTAAGTTAAAACTAACAAAAATTCTGGGCTTGCTTTACTATAATATTTTAGGGACATAAGTTTTTTTGTCTCTTTTTTAGCTCTCTGAGAAAAGCTGAGAGTCTTTATTTTATTTTGGCTATGCCTTTTTGCTTGGATGAAAATTGAAAGACTGTTCATATAATTTTATGAGGCCAGCCCAAGTATAATTTTGCTGCTTTATTTTCACCACTTATGATTACCAGCAGATGAAAGACTAGGAATAATCCTATCTCACCAGGAAATGCTGACCAGAGTGCACTGCTTTGAGACCAACACAAGCAATAGCAAAGGCAGCCGAAAGCTCAATCTTGTTAAGTGGTGGAAGTTTAACCTGAGAGCACCTCTAATTTATGCTCCTTTGCACTGGTTCTGAGATGCCAAAAAGAAAAAGGAGCACACTGAGAGAGAAATGTAGAATTTCCTTTGTCAGCTGTCAGGTATGAAAGAAACATTCATGCAAAACAAATCCTTTTGGGAGCCGTGAAAGAAGGGTGAAGATCCTCAGCACACCATCACTGCAGCACCCTGTACTGAACACCCTGGCTTTTCCCCTTAGAAATGAAATCTACCTTGCAACCATGAGAACTGCCCTGGCATTTTATATTATCAAGTGATCATACAATTCAAAGATACCATGAAATAGTGAAGAACTCAAAAATGCAACCAGAGCGCTGTGGGGGAAAGTAAGTGAAGCAGCAACTTGATGAGGAAAGGAGGAAAAAAATCACACACTGATATGGAGAAAACCTTGGGACCCAAGATATGAATGAGTATTTGCACAAATCATGTGCTTCCAGGAGGATCCATAAAGAGAACTATGGCACTGAACATGGAACAAGTCATTAGCACACAACGATGTATTACGACACAGAATTGTGCAAACAAAGAATTTCAATTTACTTCAAACTATTGGAGTATCCTTGACTAAGCACTAAAAACTGCTGGCATGTATAGTATATAAAATGAGATTTAATTATGGGGGAGTGAAGAAAAGCAGTCCTAACGCTTCATTACTTTGCACATAGGAAAAGAAGTTTTTCCTTCCTATATAAGAAGAGACAGTAAGGGTCAGTAAAACAGCTACTTACTGGTGTGCAGTATTCCACCATGGGATAGTGCATCTTGTGACCTTTTGCAACACGGCCAGAGAAGAAGCAACTTTGGCAGATGTCATAGTTAAAGTGCTTTAAACTTCTGTACCTACAAGACAATTAAAAGAAAAAATTCACAGCTTCAGAGCTTTGCATGTGACTGCTTATACCAGCCCATCAAGTTTTCTGTGTTAGTAAATTCTTTTCCATGAGATGTCACACAGTGTGCAATGCCCAGCAATGCTCCTCTGCCCTGAGGGACAGGTACAGCTGCCTCAGATGTTTGTCACAGAGATCTCAATCTTCAAAAAAATTTCTAATATTGGGCAACAGTGAAGATTTCTACACATTCACTGACCTTTAACATATGAAAAACTCTACCACAGTTTTTATTTCTGTAATGCTAACTTCAGATCTTTTGCTCTTCATATGATTCTTAAAACAGAATGTCCTCCAGGAGGAAAATTCAAGAAAGTAATGCCCTCTCAGTAAGTCACTCTGGCAAGACCCTAGTGTCCTTCCTAGCACCTCTATAAAAACAATTTTCCTGTAGAGCATTCCATCCATGCACAACTCCAAATGCACTTTTGGGCCATTATTTAATCTCATCAGCTCTATGAGGCAGCTAACTGTTGTATCTGCTGTGCTGAAGTGGTTGAAAGAGCCGGAGGCATAAGGGTTGTCTTGTTCCAAATACACGAAGCTGCTCAGCCACAACGACCTCAAAAGAACATTGTTTTACATGAACTGGGTGCATAGTATTAGCTTTCTAAAAGCCTTCCAATACAGTATCTTTTTGTCAAGTGTGTACACAGGGTTTCAATGACTTGCAAAGACAGAGAAAAAAAATCTGTGACAGACAGATTCTACTATCATGATAATAGATTTGTTATATAAATTTAAGAGACAGATGAGATCAGTCAAGTAAAATTAGACACAAACACAGAGCTCCAGTGTCTGCTTCCCAAATTCTCAGTGCTTACAACAGACTATCCATTCACTTGCCATCCTTTGATATTTCCAAGGGCTGCACTTTTCAATTCCACCTACTTGTCTTTGGCTGGTTTATAAAAAACTGTGTAAGTAATACAGTAGTTCATAAACTGGATCTGGGAATGGGAAAATTAGACTTTGTGTGGATGTGAATCATATCCAATCCAGAGCTCTTCCTCAGTAATATTTATCACTTCCCAGTTAAGATATTCATGGGGAATAAAAACCAAAAAGAAAAGAATTTGGACTATTAGAGCAACAGCCTCAGATTCAAAACAAAGCAATAAATACCTTCATAATTTCCCCCATTTCCCACTGCCTGTGAAACTATAGCAGAAAGCACTGCCCCACTACATGCATAAAAGCAACATTCATCTGCTCCCAGGTTAGAGCAAAAGATGGCTTTTTTGTGCAGCACTGCTTGCTGCTGTTGTCTATCTGGGTTTTAGAAACAAAATTACAGAAAGCTCTTTGTAAACAACAGGATAACATAGAAGGAGAAATGCCAGTAGTAAAAGAAGACTGTGTGTAAAAAGGGCAGAAACCATACAAAGCAGCTATTGCGAAGCAAAGTGATAAAACAAGTCCAGGCATAATTGAAAGTGAGTATTTACTTAGCCTTTAAGTGGCTTCTCAACAGGCACACCAACACACAGCCATTTTACAACACAGCGACTTATTCATTGCCATAGTAACCACGGTGTCAATCCAGATGTTTAAATAGACCAGCAACATTTCCCCCACTCCAGGTTAATGTTCCACCAACATTCTATCACTGAGAAATGCACATGTAGCTTTTACATGCCTGAGAATTTTCAAAGCACTTCCTCGCTTTATGCTATGATAGAAGACAATTCATTAGGATCCAATTCAGAAAATGCAACTGCATAGGACACACTGAATGTAAGGCAAATTGTGTTAGTTGCCCAATCCAACAATGCTTTTGTTGAGGCATGGAAAGACTGGGACACGGAGGAAGGGCCATATCTTTTGCTCTTCATATGATTCTTAAAACAGAATGTCCTCCAGGAGGAAAATTCAAGAAAGTAATGAGAGGTTACTGAGACACAACTGAGAGGTGACTCAGACACTCTCCTTCATGTCCTCATCACAACCATTTTTTCCCAAGAACAAAATGCCTATAAAATGAAGCTCCTGATTTGCCTGGAATCAGGTAGAGAGATCTTGATCCATCAAGCAGAAGCACACGTGGCGGAAAGGAAGAGAATCTGTACCTGAATCCAATAATGGGGCACTCCTTACAGATGTTACACTTGGCTTGGTGCTTGGCAGTCTCAGCAGCAGCCACCCTGTGCAGGACAGGCAGCCACACCATGGACTGTGGTTCCAGCCTCATCCAGTCCAGGAAAAGGGCTGCTTCGATCTCTGGTTTGTTGTTGGCCTGCAACACAAGGGGAAAAATTACAGGGGCTGAGCACAACTGAGCTGTCTACTCACCAGCTAATTAACAGTTCAAGCTGTTTGCTTCCTATCAACTCCATATTACTTCCATGAATACACTCCAGCTTTTACCCCAGTCCAACTATTCATTAAAAAAAATTAAATAAAAAAAAAAATCCCCAGGATTGTGTCTTCAAGCTGGGAACTGAAAACTACTATTAATATTTCAAACCTCTCTTTCTCTTATTCCACTACAATAGACAGCAGTACCATGTACTTTGTCACAGAGAAAATCATCCACTTACAGGATCACCTTTGATGCCTGATCTCACATTCCCTGTCTCTCTTATCTGAGCCTGCATAGCACTGCTTCTCACCTATTTTAAAAACTGCTATCCAAGCCCTAAAAATTGCATGTCTTTTGATCAAAATTCCTTTCTCCTTAACATCTTTCATTATCACACTGACCTTTCTTCATAATGCACACGTAAGGAAATTTAAATCTCTCTCAAGCCTGTTGTTGAACATGTAAACCCTCTTTCTCCTTAAATGCCTCAAACCCCCTCTTCTCACCAGATCTTCTTTAAATTTCCCATCACTGACTGCAAACACAACACAGTTCTGTCCCACAAAATACGATTCTCATATTCCATTACATCCCACACTCATCTCTTTGCCAACAGCAGAAGAGCCTATGAACACTTCCCAAACAAACCCATTCCTCTGCTGCCTTCCCATCCCATCCCAACCAGTGTGACATTTCAGGTATCTCCTCCATGGTAACTTACAGGAAGTTCAGTCACAGAGCCAAATCCCATTATGCCAGGCACCATGCACCCCTGAAAAAATGATACATCATCCCTCTCTGGACCACCCACAGTAAGGAAAAAGAGACTAAAACCACAAGGGAACAGGGGACAGTAGTGATCTCTGTGCATGGGTAGAGGTGACACTGCAGCAGCAGGCTGGACACTGCAAAGAACAGTGCAGAACAAAGGCAAGTAGCATCAAAAGGGATTTAAAGGAAAACAGTGGAATGATGGAGTCAGTGTTTACAGGAAACAGCCCTCCATTGTGTAGGCCTGCAGAAAACTGGTTATGTGAGACCCTGGGAGACAGTTTCAGTGCTGAAAGCAAAGTGATGGACCAGGTGGAAACCTCAAGGGGCTCTGGTGGGGAAGGTGGGAGAAGGGAGGATGCGTCCACACAGGGAACAGCCCAGTGATGAAGAGGGAAAACATCATGCTCTGTTTCTCTAAACCATCACTACATGCTAATTCCAATTCCTCAAGACATTTCCTTCCATGCTACCCACAGCAACAGCATATTTATGGTCTGAATATATTTAAATCCTCTGTTTTCCCTTTTCTCTAGGCTTTCAAATACAGCTCTCAGTGGGCCAGTCTTTTATATTTTAAACTTCACAAGGCTGACTGTCTTCCTTTGTGGTTCCAAACCTATTTGAAGCATTTAAATAAATAATAAGCATTAATGTATCATGTACATGGACCAAGATGAATAGGGGATTGAGTGCTGAGGATTTGTATGCTTGTTCTGTTACCTCTCCAGTTTCTCATGAAATTTGAGTTTAGTATAACGTAGCTAAAACCTTATTCCACTAAAAATGCTAGTACCGAATTTCAAGAAAAAACCATGCCAAGATAGAGCTACAGGGAAAACCAACTACCTGTAGCTTTGGGGTTTTTTTGGTTTTTTTTTTTCTTTTAAATCTAATGCTGTTTATAACCTTGACAAACAAATTAACTGATCAATATTTGAAGGCTAAGAAAAATGCAGTCTTCCAGACAGAAGCCCACAAAAAAGATGTGAAATACAAACCCTGTAATACGCCCTGAATAATTCATTGCATTAAAATTGACTTAAAATGCTGTTGCAATAGTTTAGTTCATTTGAAACAAAGATTCTTGGTCAGAGCTTCCTTCTTGAGATGCTTGTTTGGGAAACCATCCAACAACTCCTATGAGTACACTTGGGATCCGTATACATGGACTTCTAGTATAATCAAAACTATTCTTTTTTGAATGTTTAGGGATAAGAACATCAAATCAGAACATCTACAATTATTTAGATCGAGTCCTTCACAATTTGATATTCATGAAAGAATTATATTAAATGGAATACAAGCTGAAACACTTCGGAAGTCTTCTGCATTAAACCCTAGCTCTGTTTTTTTTCTCATAGCTGCAGAATTTAGGAAGGCCCCCCAAAATGTAAAGAGAAAATCAAAAGCACAATAAAGTCCAGTCAACACTGGCAAGAGGATTTGTTCAGAACAGTGAATGCTGCCTTCTGACACAATACATCAGGAAATTCAGTCAAATTAAATTAATTCTGGAACTCCTAAGTGAAAGGCATGTTTATAGAATATGACCATCTATATTTTCAGCTGGAAGGCAGGGCAATAAAGGGGCAGGGGAGAGGCTTTCCATGACTCACTCGGGGATCCAGCCTCAGCCAGCAACTACACTGGCAAACGACTAGCCTGCCTAGCAGACTACACTTTGTATACAGGGGTCCTCTAAGCCACAAAAAAAATTAAATATATATATACAAAAAAATCCAGAGGATCTCTTTAATATACCATTCCTAATAGAAAAAACATGAAGTGTACGGAAATGCTGCAGCGCAAGCTGCAGTCAGAATAAGAATGAGCCACTCAAAGTGCTTCTCTCCACTTGTAGCTGCTTTAAATTTGCAGGGAAAATGCTGCGGCAATGAAAGACTTTCTGTAACACCCTAGATCTATTTTAATTTTGCAGTCACTGTCAATTGCCAGCAGTCCCAATAGCTGCCTACCCAGAGCTCCGTATGGCGGCTGTACAAAACCTGTGCTCGGAGAGATTAGGTGCATTAAAATGTATCAGAACTGGTTCTGAATTATATTACATGAAGATTTAAAGCCACGTGAAGAAAAGCTGGTCAGGGTCAGACAGTACAGGACAGATAGTTCTCGACTGTCTCCCGAGCTGCTATTACAATTTTTTTAATAATCTCTAAATCCAGTAAGGCAGCAGCTGAAGATTTTACATATGGGAAAAAGGCTGAATTCATACAGTTCATATCTGAAGCAACAAGAACAAGCTGTAAAGAATATTAATGGTTCTTCTCTTGAACACATTTCTGTGCAACTCACAATTTTTATGGTAATAACAGAGTGAATCATAAAGTAAAATTCATTAAGGCCTTTCCAGCTTACAAGTAACAATTTGTTATGGAGGATATTCAAATTCATTATGTTCCAGACATCTGTTTTTCAGTATTTATTTTGCAGAAACAATGGGGATATAGGAAGTTGGGTGGTGTTAGCATCTTTATGCAATACTTGGGAGATGAGTTTTTTGTTCTTCCTCCCTCTTCCTCCAGTTAGCAGTTGGAAAAAATATCTTATGCTGTATTAACTTTGTCTGTCCATAACAGGAAATACGCTACAAATTACAGTTGGGATTTTACATGAACAATATGGTATGCTTTTGGACTGAGTCAGATAATAGAGCAGAAATTTCTGATAACATTTCTGATTAGCTATATTCTGTTTATGTGCAGTATAGGAAATTGACTGGAAATAAATTAACATTGTTAATTTAATGGTGTTTTTCACCCTGGGCAGAAAGCTTTACCTTATCAAATACTGTTCTAGACAAACCAAACTGAGGGATGGGATTCTTATGACTTGTTAAAGTCTAAAAATGCAGAGTGGCCAGTAACAGCAACCCTGTCTCCCCAGAGTCAGACCCAACTCTGTTTGCCCCTGTTTTCCATTCCTGCATTAAACTTGATAGCACCGACTACGCCAGACAATGTTTTTAGTGTTATGGCAAAGAATAATGAAATAAAATAACATGAAACCAGAAGTGAATTATTGTAGTTTTATATGATCCACACTTGAATACTATCTTCTGATCCCCATCCCCTAAACCATTTTAAAATAGCTTTTGAAAGCAGTTCACTTGTAGGACTCTTCAAGACTGCCTCCAAAGTCAGGCACAGGTTCACAAAATCCTGCTGAAATAAAACCAGGATTGCTGTTTTATGACATTTACAGCACAGCAGCTTGAGGAAGGATTTGTTAGCTCCCTTTGGCCAGCTCTCTCTTGTCAGAGCCAGGAGCAGAAGAAATATCCTATGAATAGAAACAAGGGCTGCCTGAATCTCTTAAAAGAGATTGAGTCCCTCAACAGAACACTGCACTTGTAAGTTATTTTCATACAGACTTGTATATATAACTATATATAGTTATTTGTACACAGTACTGGTATTTCCTAACTGCTCAAAAATAAAAGCAATAAACAATGCCTCAAGAAACAACTGTCCAACCAATTCAAATCACAGCATCCATGGCCAAAGTCACTTTCAGGGTCCTGGCCCAGGATTTGTAATACCCAAATGCCACCTAAAAGGACTAACAGCTCTATTTTGGATTTTATTTGCCTGAGTAAATACATCAGATTTGGACACACTTCCATAGTTTTAGAAAGCAGGCTGATCTTGCCTTACCATTGTTCAAGTACAAATCTAGTAATGAAGATTATACAATACAGAACATTAAAATACTTTGCTTCATCAAAGTGAAGCAAAACAAGGTTTTTTAAAATACATGCATGAGTTAACTGCACACATTTTACTACTTCTTAGCTTTATCTATTTTAGTTTTTAACATCAAGTACTGTAATTCAAGTATATCCTTGAAACTTAAAGCATTTTGTAACCAAGAACCAACTATACAACATTTTACTGAGAAATGGCAAGGGGCATTTTCATCTGAGCTGCACTCTGCTCCCGCATCACATTTCTTCAAAGTTCCAATGTCACAGTAACTCAGCCAAGGCAGTGATGTGAATTCCTAGGTCCTGTTTACACCATATATGAGGAAAGCATATTAATAATTTTCCACTGTGATTAAAACCGTGTGTCCTTCACTCCATATCATTTCCCTATCCTGTTTACTTAAAAACGTACTCACCACAGAACTAAAAGGAAAGTCCTTTCACACTGCAGCAACACTGAATTCACTCAATTTTTCATGGATCTATAGATTGCTTTGATGCATTCTGAGCTTAAGCAGAACTATACAGCCTTCAAGTGGTCACCGGATTAAGTTCTTTGCTCTTTAAACTTAAAAGTAGTTTTTCTTTGAGATCTCAAAACAAGAATTTACACACCCCTGCCCCAAATAGGAAAGATGAGTCCCATGATAGCCCTCTCCTCTAAAGAATTTCTACCAGCACCTTCCTGCAAATGAAGAAAACTACACAAAGCACAAATCAGTGCTGGGGGAGTGAGAAGTAGCAGGAGGACTGGACCAGCAGCCTTGGGAGAAGGATTGAATTCTCATGAACAGAGGTGTGCAGCAAGGCAAGGCTGCTGCCAACAGCAGGGCCGGGCTCCTCCCTGCCCAAATCTCATTCCCAAGGACTCACCCTTCAAAAAGCAGGAGAGATTTCCCCTGTTATCTCTGGGAACAGTAAACATCCCCTTTTTTTCTGCTGCTGTGCAGACAGACAAGGCCGTTGCCAGGGCACCTAACCTAAGGGAGCTGGGAGAACCATTTCTGAAGCACACAATTGTTGCGACTCTGACATGACTGCAATTATATTGCTGGCTTATCATCACCAGAAAGAAGGGGAAAAAAAAGGGAAGAGAAAAAAACCAAAACTAAAGAAAAAGCATTCCTCAACGTGGGCGTACAAAGAAAGACTTAAATTAGTTTCTGTGCAATATGTAAACTATGAACCCCCACAGTATTCTTCAAAACTGAATTATCTCGCTCCAGTAAAAGGAGGCTGCTGGGAGCAGCAGTACTGCCTAGCTGTCCAGCTTTTCCAGCCTCTCTGTTTCCTGGTCTGCTCCATGTTCCCCCCCCCAGCATTTCTGTGCTTTTCCCCCAGACTGTGGATCCCAGTGCCAACCATCCTACACCAAAAGGATGTCTCAGTGTTTCCCTGCTCCCTTTCTCAAGGAAAGTTCCTATCTCTTTCCCCATCTCCATTCCTGGCTGCTCCTTTCTTTCGTGCCTCATTCTACTCACACTGTTTCCTTCATCACTATTATTCTTACTGCTGCTCTTACTGTCATTCCCTAAGAGTCGTCCTTATTTTCCACTCCTTGATTCCTTCTCCCTTGCCCTCACTAGGGTTTTCCCTATGTTTGGATTCCTGCTCCTCTCCCTAGGACGCCATCCCACCTATTCGTCTATCTTCCCTCCTCTACTCAGCCTCCCTCCCCCTTTCTGTCTCTCCTAGAAGATCTGTTCTGCTACAATCCAAGCTGAAAAGCAACTTGCACTCTGAGAGTTAAAATGAAGCTTCTTCAAGAGGGAAAAAGAGAGGATGACATTCCTTCTAATTCAGGTAAGAAGAAAATCTATTTTTCAGTGCAGGTAAAAGAAGGAAACCTCAGGTTTTCTGATGTTCTGATTTCTTAGCATGCCAAAGGTTGTGTCCAACTATGTTTGGGCTGTTCCTAGAAATGCCAACATCTGGATGTCGTACAAAGCTCAGCCTGCTGGAATGTCTTCATTTCTAATAACAATGTTGCTAACTCATTTTGTTCAAATAAACAGTTATCACAAATTCACAGAATAAGCTGATCTCTGAGTCCAAATCCCAGACCTGCACAGGACCATCTCCAAGAGTCTTCTCGCTACGTTAAAAATTGGGTTTGGTGTGTTTCATCACTGTGGTTTTTATATTGCTTTATTCCTAGTGTAAACACACAGAATGTCAGCCCTCTTTAACTATGGTTTTGCCAGATTCTGAGGTCACTTTTCTTATCAGTTCTTCAATGGTGTTCTAAGGCGCTGCTGATATTCTCTTGGGAAAACAACAGAATCCGGTGAGTCCTAATTTCTGAGGAAGGTCATTTGTACAAAATTTTTACCACTGATTTGTTGCATAATCATTTTGTGTTGGTGTCACTTGAAAGCCCAACAGGGAAGTCAAGGTTTGAAAGCACCAGTAGGGTCTAACACAGCTATCAACATTACTATGCTCTGTTTATGACCCAGGACATAGCCCTACAAAACACTCATTCAGAAATGGCATCAAATACAGGTTAGAATTATAAAAGGTCAAGACATGAATGACAGAAACAGTAAAATGTAAATCCTGTAGAATCTGTTAAAAGAAATGTCAAAAATACAGAAAGTAAATGTTCCAACACAACCGAAATTTGTGGTGATTTTAGAATTAGATGCTTTTCATAGTCATTGTGTGTAAGCAGTCTACTTTCAAGCATTAATATTCATTGAAAACACTTGCTGTGTTTTGCTTACTACAGAACTGAAACTACTACATAATGAAACTTGAGCAGCAGGCAAAAAAGCAAACAACTCCCCCCTTCCCCAAGCAAACAAAAAAATCCCTCAGGGACAGTGAGGAGATGGGAAAAGAGCTTTCTTCCATTGTAATGTAGAAGATGCATTTAAAGTTAATCACAGACCATACATTACCTCCCCTCCCTCTACCTTTTCATTAAGCAGCTGTCTTCATCTTGTGCATTCTGTTGCTAGTTATGATAAGGATGAATAATTCTCTTAACTCTCTTCCTCCCCAGATTAAATAATTTACAAGTTTGAAAAAGAGCCTCCAGTTTGCTGTGTATTTCTCAACAGACAGAACAGGAATTCTTTCAGTACTCTTTAAAAGAAAACTGGCATTATCCATTCAAGGAGTGGAAGGAGCTCATCGAGCACTCCTCGCCCCTAGACAGCACTGCAGGCAGTTTGCCTATCTCTCCCCTGGGCACCTGGCTGTCACTGGTATGTACATACCCAAAATTGAGACAAACCACTGCTGGTCGCCTACATGGCAGCAATAAACAGTTATCTACTGCTGGGCAATAGAAAACTGTAAAGCCAGGAGCTGCCACAACAAAGACTCGCACTGTTTGCAGGGTTCAGTTCCAACAGAAGCCCCAGTGACAAATATTTGCTGTCTAAGCTAATTCAAATACACCTTGTCAAAGGAACAGTTTAATATGCCAGTGGCCACTACCACCACACGACCCACGGTACCCTAATCCTCATCCGAGATTTTCAATACTCCTAGGAAGTACAGGCAAGCCAACACAAAATAACCAATTGGGAAATTCAGAACATAAACTTACAAACTGGAAGCAGCTCCTGACGCTCGGCTCGATGTTGCTGCCCCCGAAGGAGGCCACCTCCCCCAGCTGCCGGGGGATCTGGATGGAGTCATGCAGCAGCAGCCCCAGCCGGCGTTGGTCACAGAAACCAGTGGAACTTGCCACTTGTTTGAACAGGTCTGGAGGAAGGAGAAGGACACCAGAGGTCAAGCATTGCTGCCAGGACGTGGCAAGCCCAGATTTGCACTGTTTCCAAGGCTCGCAGTTACGGTCAACAGCCTTGGAGGACATGAACACAAATATGAATTCAATCCAGCTGCTTCTTTTCCCATAAACACTGGGGTTTTTTCTCTGAAATCTGAGTCTAGTGGTAATTTTTAATAGTGTTACTGTCTTGTACTGGGAAGAAAGGCCACTCTAATGCAGCACCTGTGTCATTACTGATCATAGAAGCAGTGACTCCGTAACACAGCTAACTAAACAGCAGGATCTTCAAGCCACAACACAGATGACTTACAAATAATGTTTAATGGCAAAATAATTTCATACAACACAGAGCACCTTTTCAAGTCTTAGCAACCAACATATAACTCAGAGAATCCATTTCTCTTCCAGATGAGTTAAAATGATAAACAAGAGCTCCCTAACTTTGATATATGATTAGCTTTTAATTCAAGAGAATTTCTAAAATAAAAGAAAAAATTTACAGTATGGCAGAACCTGACATCCATCAGAAATTCTAGTATCATATTAATTTTTACTTGAAATGTCACTTGAAGCCATGTTCTGTTATTGCATCATTCTAGAAAAGAATCCTTACATGACAGAATTATTATCCCTTCAGAAGCTCAATTTAATTTGGTGGGAATTAATTATACTACATATACATTGAGGAGGTTATAGAATTCATAATAAAAAGAAAAGCCAGGTTATTATTAAATAAAACAGTTATTTGGTTACATCTCTGTTGACAATACATTACCTAAATAAATTCTCCCTGCTTTTTAACACTTAAAAAAAAAAAAAAAAAAAAAAAAAAAAAAGCAAAAAGAGAAAAATAAAACTAGAATTAAAGAATGCTCTTTTTTTTGGAGTCACTTTAATATTTCACCCAACACCAGGGATACAATTATAAAGGTGCTTCAGCACTGCTCAAGATAACTTTCCTAGCACTGCTTTGACACCTGTTTTCTTCCAAAGGAATAAAAGAACAGATAGAGAAAGGATTATTTTTTAATTACATGAATTTCACTCTTGCAAAGTCTAGTTTTATAATGAATAATTCTGGGATGAATGCTTCCATCACCTCTGCAAGCCTTAAAACTTGTGCTCTAGCACAACCAACTCTGCTCTGCTGCACAAATGAGACAAAAAATTTTAAGGGGTGCAAGTCACTGCATACTTGCAGCAATGCTAATGGCAACTGCACTACAATTTCAGCATGGATAGCAAAGCCAGACCACAGCATAAAAGACACAATTCCTTCTTCTCCCACAGCTATTCAGCTTTCAAATTCCCCGTCATAAAAACATTTAGTGTCCTCAGCAAGGTTATAGGACACTTAATAGGTTATGCATTACTGTATACACACGCTGCAGGAGAATCTAATATGTGAATAAATGTTTTCCTTTATAACTTTGATAATCTTTGATGAAATATCATTTTGAAAAGTATCTGTACTGAGTACTTTTCTTAGAAGATTTTCTGAACGCTTTTTCTTAACACCCAGATGAAACATCTAGAAATCTAAACTGTGACATTCATTGTGATTGCCCTAAAATCTGATCCAATTACACATTGTCATGCACAGACCCCGCTGTTGGTACTACTCTCTGTTTTCTCTTTAGAGTTCTTCAGCTTGCATTAGTACAGAATAAAATGGTAACAATTGATGAAGAACTGCTATGGTGTTGGGTCAAAACCTAAAGGTTGGATTTTCAGTGGTATTTTTAAGTGCATGAATGAGTGATACCAGTTAATTCAACGAGTAAGTTACTCTTGAGAACTACATTTATCAGTAGTTCTTTTCTGGATCCTAGTCTCATTAGTGAACTGACTCATTAGTCAGGTAAAAATAAGAATGCAAGTGGAATTTTTTTAAGTATTTCCTCTCTTAAAATATCCATATTTTGTACACCTTTAATATTTATTCATTAAAATTTATTTATTACAAGGTAGCAACTGTATTTAAACACAATGTACATAATAAGACTGAACACAATGTGGGAATCATTTAAAAAGTTAATATATTTGAAAACAGTGTAATGCAAGTGTCCCGTAAACATGCATTTTTGTGTATAAAGGTGTGCTGAACCAGTGGTCTCCAAAAAGGTTCTTGTGCCTCAGGGAGTGTTCAAGACAATCCATTAGGGCGCAGTAAAGAAATAGTTTTTGTACAGATAATAGACTCACTTGAAAGGCAGTGTTTATTTAATCTTTATCACTTCCTTCCTAACTTTCTACTTTTGGTATGCTTTATAATGTAGACAAAATATTAGAACAGTAGTACATGTACATAATTTATAAATAGAGATACATCTATTGGAAGTGCATGGTCAAAAATTTTTCTGCTGGGAGGGGTGTCATCAAAAATGTTTGGCAAACACAGTGCCCAACTACCTAAAACTACAGAGAATAAATAATTTTAAATTACAAGGTGAAACAAATTAACACACTTTGCATCTGCAATATCTAAAATAATGTCTCTGTATGCTACTTAAATGTTTATTCAATAAATAAACAGGAGGAATAAAACAGGAACACAAACATAAGGTGAATCCAAAATAATTACATTGACTTACATCGGTATTTATCTTCCAGGTGTGCTTTACAAAGGGATACAACACCAGTTTTGAAAGATAGGACACGGATCCTTCCTGTTCGACCCCTAATGGAAAAGAAACATTGGCTGATAATACAAACCATTCATGTCATAATGTGTTTACTATAACAAGTTCACTGCAGTATTGTAGTCTTCATAAATTAAATCTCACAGAGAACAGTTGAGCTAGATAGTTATTAGTTAACCTAGAAATGAAAAATAAAACATTGCTGTGGCTTCCCAGGCATAGCTGAACTGCACTATGCTGTTGTATTAATTCTACCCGAAATGGTCTTGATCGGAAGTAACTACTCATCTCAGTTTTTATGAAAAAAGTGAGTAAGGAGTCTTTACCCTATGCTTCCTTGAACAGGCTTCTTTATGAACGGCTGCTGAGTGATTCTCAGAGGAGATGAGGTCCCTGACAGAACAGCAAACCAGTCCTTTTGCCAAAGAAAATATACCTTTACTTCCACCAGAAATCTGATGCAGCAGTCGTTTTTAGAAAGTCTTTGCTTACTGTCTTGTCAGCCATGTCCTGACTTGCCTGAAAAGGCAACAGGAAGCCAAGCACAAAAAAAGCAGCCTCTGCCAGCAGTGTGCAGTGACAGAGACACTTTTATTATGTTCAGGTGAACGATAAAGCCTGCCTAGAAATCATGGCAAGGCAGGTAGGCTGTACAGTTATGCCATTAACATCTTGGTGTGGGTTTCTGAGCTCTTCCTTGCAATGCTCAAACCTCTCCTGTGCAGTGCCAAGGTGCTGGGACACTCCAACCAGCCCCTGCTGCTTGTCAACCTCCCCCTCACACTCACTCCTGCCTTGTAACATGCCCACACTACTACTTTTGCTTTCTAATGTGACAGAGAGAACTGTATCCTCCTCTGAGCTGCAGGTGGACACAGTGACAAACCTTCACATCTTCTCTCAGTCATCTGCTTTAATTCAATTTACTTCCAGTTGCTGGCTTCCTCCCCAGACTTTTGTATCTGATAGCATTTCAAATATGTAACATCTATGGCAAACGAAGACATACACAAAACAGGAAGCTAATGTCTAAACCCAACATTTTTGAAGCAGAGCCTTATCAACAGCTTTGAAGTGTCACCAGTAAGGCCCCCACTGGGAACAAGATAAATGATGTAGAGGCAGGCCATGGTCATGCATGAGACTGCACCATAGGAAAAGATGCATGTGGTCTTTTTAATCCTATGAAAGAGCTGAGGAGCCAGCAGTGTTCATTTGCCTACACATCTTCCCAGCAAACCCTATAAAAGGTACAGACAGAAACCTGTGGACAAAGCCAAATTTAGAATTTGCAGCTTTTTAAAGAATCGTGTGTTTTTCATCATGAATAAGCATTTGTAGTTTACCTATGCTTTCCATGCTCTGGTCCTCTTACTCCTCTCCCGCAAATCTTTTCCAAATTAATTATCATCTGTGCCCTGAGAAACTCCTCCTGATGAATACTAGACTCATGCAAATTATACAAGAGAAGAATATAGAATAATGATTGCTCTGCAAGGCAATTAAATTGAAACTTGTACGAATCATGAGTTGTTCAGTTCACTCTCCTCTCCTCCCAAGTCAAACCAATAATTTAGCATGCTACTGCAAATGAGCATGAGTGACTGATCAATTAAAACAAATCCGAAATGCGCTGGATTTGCAGAGCTGTACCCATAATTAGATCAGTCATTGACTGTGAATTTGATTAATATCTTTACAAATGACAGTTTTCAATTATAAGAAAAGTAAAGATGCAGTACATTTAATTAAATGTCTCCGACAGCACTCTGCACTTTGGTTGATCTCTGCCTATTAAGTTTACAATGAAAACTAAACACACGTAACCCCAAGGTCACCTCTCTTACAGTGTAATTCAAACTTGAATTTTGGTAAAGTAGCTACAAGCTTTCCTCACACATAAAACACCTCTGTGTTCCACTGTGCCCAGCAATATGCAGCTCCCCAGCATACTTAGGGAATCGCCTGGAGGCAGACAATTATAATTTCTAATGTTGTACTTGCAGCTCAGTGCAACATAAGGAAAGCTAGACTGGACGTGGCTAGTGCACAACTGGACAGTTCAGTTTAGGAGCAGCCTGTGTAATGACCTTTAGTTCCCTCTCTGCCTCTTATGTGACTGATAAAAATTAATATTCCCAGCACATGTTCTGTCTTCACTAACTGGGAGTCTTCATCTACATGTTATTTATGGTTCATGGTAGCTAAGAAGTGTATCACTGTTCTGTGAAAGCCAAATCAGATTAAACAAATAAAACCTGGCTCTTGAATGAATATAGTCTTATTCCCTAGTAGTGGTAAACTAAAAGAAATATAATGTAATCTGGGTAATCCACTTCACAGGATACTACAGCTGCTGCAGGGGATGTCACAAAAAACTGACTTATTGGAGGTGATCCTTCAGGAAGACATGATCTGTACAAATCTGTATTTTTTTTTGCTGGTGATCACTGAAGCTTCACTGCTGTGACAAAGGGTGGATGGAAGAACGATGTTATGGCCCTATGACAATAGTATGGTTCAAATTAAATTGCCAATGGAAATACAGTAATTGTCCCATGGCCTTCCAATTCTATAGGTAAATGTTTATTCTGACACAGTAATGAGCACATCTGGCTGAAAGTGGCTGATTAAAACCTTAAAAACACAAATAAAATATTTTCACTTATTTCTTAAAAACTGAATTCACCAAATACAAATATAATGTCTTATTCTAAAATGAGCTTACAAATGTGTGTTGGAATTTGCCTATGCATTATGAGCAGCATCATTAACCCACTTTAAAGGAATACCCATAAATTTTCTTCAGGTGTATTTAGTCAGCTGTGCTTATACTGATGGGTACACTTTTTAAAAATCAAATTTTGAATTAAATATTTGTCAAATCTTCTTAGAGCTAAGGGTTCTAAGCATATTAGACAAGAGATGACCCTCTTCTATCTTTGAAAAAGAATGACAGATTGAAAGCTATAGAAAATTGACATATTTGGAAAGGTTTAACATCCAGAGGCATAGACTGGCAAGTTTATACAGTGTTCATTCTGTTGCTTCTTGACAATTCTCTTGAACTTCTTTACCAAAGTAAATTACAAAGCCATGGAAGTCATGACCTACTGTTGACAGACGTAAAGTCAGAGAATTGGTCTGAACACAAAAATCTGCTTAAAAAAAAAGCTTAAAAAGTTGTTTTCCAGCTTTCCCTCATTGCATAGCTTAATAAATCCAGGACTGTAAGCCTAACCAAGGGCTGTATTGATTCAGCTAAATGCAGCCATTAAACCATTAGGTTTATTAAACTTTCACTTCAACTACCCTTTTTTTCAGCTCCAAGCCATCCACACCATAATGAGGCAAACAGCTCGATATGTCTTCCCCCTCCCCCTCTGCTACTGGGACAGCTTCTGGAGCTTTCCCATGTCCTGAGCCCCCCATACATACGTGTCGTAGACATTCAGAAGCCAGTTGAGGCACATGTCCACGCAAAGGGGAACGTTGACCAGGTTATTGTGCTCTTGCTCCAGCCGATCGTAAATGGTGGTCAGGCAGTTAATGATCTGCAGAATATCCATTGGCTGGTCATTCTGTTTGAGGTTGTGCTGGTCCAAGGCATCACATGCAGCAGACAGACTCAGGAGATCCACTGGAATAAAAAAATACACAACAAAGATAGAAGAGAAACAGTGGTTGTATTACTTACATCCAAGAAGTAAATAGAGCACTGTACTTGGCTTATGTGCCTGGCCAGAGGATGTAAAATGTCCTCTGAAAGTCACATGAAAGGCTGATTTCAGGACTTCTACAGACGTGCTGTTATTTAGCTGTGGCCTTAGAGACCAGTGCGTATCTGTTTCATTTTTAGCTGTAAAGTACTCATTATGCTCTTGGGTCCTATTGAAATATTACACAAAAATTACTGCGCAAGTAAAAATTATGTATTTCATACTGTATGTTCCTACAGACAGACAGGCTAATATTTGATTACCGCATTCACCAAATGTGCTCTCACCATAACACAAGTCATCAGCTTTCCTGAGAGGCATTGCTCATTTCTTAGAGAAGTCAAGCAATCTTAACCAAACCAAACTCCAAAAGGAATACACAAACAAATCAGAGCTGAACTGTGATTAACTTCTCTGTTACTTTTCCTCGAGTAAGGACAGTGAAAAGAAGGCTTTGGAAACACTAAATGCTCTGTTTCATTATTTATTAATTAAATGTATCCATTTTTAATTCTGAAGAGCATTTATGTGGATAAATATCTTTATGGCATTACCCGTTTAAACTTATTAGTCAATATGCAACGGAATTTTTTGTCACAGACATTTAAAAACTTGATTCCTCTTCCAATTTAAGTCAGTTGCATTTTGAAATGCAGATATCCATGGCAGAACTGAACTTCCCTTTCTCAATTCTTAACATCTGCAAACTAACATCACCAAGCAACATCACACTTAGGGCACACAAAATCATGGGATGTTGTTACAAAGTAAGGCAGGAATAAGCACAAAGGAAATCAGAAAGATGAGATGCTTGATGACGATCTTCTGGCTGCCACAGGCAACACTTCGTAGCTCCTTGCAGTGAATTTACAGGGTGTGAGCAACGGTGAGTTTAAAGCCCAGATGCTGTTAATCATCTGCTCATACCATGAGCAGTCACAGAGTGAAACACGACGCAATATGACCCAAGGGAGTAGCATCTGGTCCAAAATGAACTGCCCAAAATCATCTAGGAAGTTCTTCACAAAAGTGGAAAATGAACTGACTCAACTGCGAGACCAGTTTTTCTCTCACTGGAATAAAAAATGTGCTTTCTTGAGTTCCAGTAAGCAGCATCTCTTCAAAACGTCAAAAAAACTCTATAATGAGCAGAGGCTAAATGTAGAACACCATACAGAGATTTTTTTAGAACTTGATCCTGTTTAAGGGCCCATTTGGCAAATTCACACTTGAGTATCCTATTTTACTCAGGATGAAACTGCCCCTTTGATGTCCTAGTGGGAGATGAGAAATACTTTAGCTGCCCACAGGGCTGGTTTGCAATGCTGCTTGGACAGTATGCTGGGATTTTGTAATTGCCTACAGAATTTCAAGAGTATACATTTCATTGGAAATCAATAGGAACTTACTTCTGCTACTAAATCCCTTAAGCACTTCTGAAAATTTTGTCCTCTAGGCCTAACATACCTAGTGCTAGAATGAATAAAGAACTCTTGGAATTCTATCCTTATTATTACACCAATTAATTTAACTTTAACTTCATGATTTTATGCAGGGTTTTATTGGGGTTTCAGTTTTTTCCACATTAGCATATAGACATTTATTAAAATAAAGTATTTTGGAATATTGTTTAACCTACTAGCATAAAAAATATAGCTATGCTATATTTTGGTTGGTGCTATATCCTGCAAAAGCATCAGACCCATGCCTGAGTGTCTCAGAAAGATGTTTTTCTTCTAAGAATTCATTAGTCAAATTGAAAATAGAGCACAGCCCTCACAACACCTCTAACTCTGAGCTTTAGGCTGAACTCTCAGTTCCTTTGAGACTACGAATCAACGGTAATTAAATGAACCCCTCAGGCGTCTGAGTGGCAGCATAATTATATATGCAGCTACTGCTAAACATGGGTCATTCCACTTTGTGAAAGCTTTTCCCGTTAATAAGCAGCATATTCTGAAAAGCCTTTCAGCCCACTCTTCATCAACCTCCTGTCCTATCCTGAAATTTGTAAAAAAATCATCTCCTAACAGGCAAAAAGCGCTCGCCAACACATTCTGCTTTAGGGAACCTCTTTTTTGTGGGAAAAAGGAAAGCTCTGGCCTTCATCACATTAAGATCCTCCTTCATCTTTCCCACCAAGACTTAAGAAATGCGTGTGTGGGGTACTCTCCCAGAACATGGAACTGCATATTTCTTCCCTGAAAGCAGATATGGAGGTCTCATGAATGACCAAATTTCACAAGACAAGCTCCACAGTCAGATATGTGTTGAAGAGCGGAGCATTCAGCACCATGCAGTGATTTAAAAAGCTTCACTTGAAATAAACCACACCATTTTATGCTTTGCATTTCTTGTGGGTACTCTGCCACTCTTTCACACTTTCCTATTTAAATTTCCAAAACTGACTCCAAAATCTGTGTGAGCAGTGGTTTCTAGCTTACTTTGAAGTCTGTGTCATTTATATAAATATTTCTTTGGCCTCGAAGGTAATAGAGAAAAGGTTAGGATGTTTTTAACTAGACACTGCCAGATTGCAGGAGAAGTATAAAAGACAACATGGAATAAGTAACCAGTTGAAGGATAGAAGCAACAATTAACAAGGAGGAGAAAGTACACCCCAGAGGTCACAAACTGAACTTAAGGAAAACTCAACATATGGCTGGTAATAAAAAGTATAAACGGTCCTCCCAGAATGCAAGATCATCTCCTCTATAACCTGCTGCTGTTTGCTGACAAATTAAAAATATATAAAATATATATTTAATCTGGTCTGCATGCAATTAAAAGAAAAAAAGGCCCCTAGCAGAAGTTCTTAAATATTTTCTTTTGCTGCATTTCCAAGAAAAGTTTGTGAATACATCTCATTTTATTGATATCACAATGTCCTGATGTGGTTTGCACTTGAAGATCAGATACTGAAAAGTAGCAAAACAAGAAACTCATCATGCTTTGATGTGATTATCAAAGGAATCCGTACATTTAAAAAAACCTGCTGCAATAGTTACACCTGGCATGCTCACAACAATTTTGAAGGCTGAAATGATAAAGCCACATACTAGATAACACAACACATAAGCATTTATTTGTTAAGGATTGCTATTTTCCACATTCTTCTTTAGGTTTAATATTCTAGAGTCTTAATGTTCATTGGGTTGCTTTATGAACTGGAAAGAACTAAAGTTTAAGTACAGCTCCCTTTTTAAAGCATTTCTATTCTTGCCACTGAGAGATAGGCTGTACCTTTAGTTCTGCAGGCTTTTTATTAAACACAAATTTTTAGAGTACTCCTCAGTAGAAAAAATTGCTGTTTTCTACAAAGTTAGCAGAAAAGAACATATATAGATATATATAGACATATATGGTTATATATATATATATATATATCTGTCTAAAAACTCCTGCAATTTTAAAACAGATATGAAAAGTAAGAGCTGAAAGCAGCACCTACAGCAAGCAGGATTTTGGCTTTGCGTAGGAGCCCTGAAATCCAGCACTGTGCTCTAATTCTACTATTGCCAAAATGCAGAAAAATAATTTTGCAATGAGCAGAGGTTTTTAAAAAAAACTAATTGTACCGAGTTCACAAGCGACACTAAAATGATAGAATACACAAATACAATGATGGTGTCTCCAGGCAGAAATATTTGTAAGAACAAAGCCTGCTAACCAAATTCCTTAAATACTTCTCCTTAGATACAAGTATGAAGAATGTGCTAGAGTAATCAGTGTAAGCGCCACTGCATGTCTTTGAGAGCATCAATTCTCTGTAAATTTACCAAAATGTAACCTCAAGAGATGAACTGACTTCAGCTTGCTCAGGCTGGACAGGGGAGGGAAAGCACACAGAAAGGCTCACAGGTCGAGACAAGGACAGGGAGATATGGCTCACATGCTACTGTCACAGGCAAAACAGACCCAACTTGGGAGAATCGACTGAATTCATTACCAAACAAATCAGAGGATAATGAGTAATGCATCTAAAAACACTCCCCCTAACTCCTCCCTTCTTCCCAGGGTCAACTTCACTCCCAAATTCTCTACCTCCTCCCCTGCAGCAGCAGCAGGGGAATGGGGGCAGCAGCCAATTCATCACATGTTTCTGCTGCTGCTTTCTCCTCAGTGGGAAGATTCCTTACACTCTTCCCCTGCTCCACCGTGCAGTTTCCCATGGGAGACAGTCCTCTACAAACTGCTCCAACGCAAGTTCTTCCCACTGGCTGCACTTCTTCACAAACTGCTCGAGAGTGGATCCCTCCCACAGGATGCAGTCCTTTGGGAACAGACAGTGCTGCCAGCAAACCTGCTCCAGTGTGGGCTCCTCTCCAAGAGTTCACAATTCCTGCCATGAGCATGCTCCAGCGTGGGTTTTACACGGGTCACAGCCTCCTTCAGGCACCCACCTGCTCTGGCATGGAGTCCTCCACAGGCTGCAGGTGGGTATTTGCTCCACTGTGGAGCTCTACAGGCAGCAGGGGCACAGCTGCCTCACCATGGTCTTCTCCATATGCTGCAGAGGAATCTTACTTCTGGTGCCTGGCACATCTCCTCCCCCTCCTTCTGCTCTGGCCTTAATGTCTGCAGCATTGTTTTTCTCACATACTTCCCCTCCTCTTTCCCAGCTGCTGTTGTGCAATGGATTTTCTCCTGCACCCTTCTCAGCTACAATATCACATAGGTACTACCACTGCCATTGATGGCCTTGGCCTTGGCCAGCAGCACATCTGTCTTGGAGCTGGTTGGCATTGGCTCTGTCAGACATGGGGTAAATTTCTAGCAGCTTCTTAGAGACACCACCCCTGGAGACACCTGCTAGCAAAACCTGGCCATGCAAACCCAGTGTGGAAGTCCAAGATGAGTCTAGAATTATTTAACAGTAGGAATCAGTTATTAAAAAACACCTGAAGGACCACAGAGTCACAGCCAGCACAGGTTTGTGAGGGGAAAGTCCTGCTTAACAAATTTAATTTCCTTTTCACAGAATCACACAGAATCACTTGGTTGGAAGAGACCTTAAAGGTCATTGAGTCCAAGCATTGCCCCAACACAACTAAACCATGGCACTGACTGCCACATCCAGTCTTTTTTTAAACACACCCAGGGATAGTGACTCCACCACCTCCCTGGGCAGACCATTCCAGTACTTTATGACACAGTAACCCAGATAGTTGACCAAAGGAAGCCAGCTCATGCAATCTTTTTGGATTTCAGTAAAACTTTTGATAGTGTCTCTCGTGGCATCTTTCTGGACAAAATATCCAGCCCCCAGCTGGAAAAACACACCATGTGATGGGTGAGCAGCTGAATCACAGATGGGACACAAAGGGTTACAGTGAACAGGGTGACATCAGAGTGGTGAGCTGTCACTAAGGGGGATCCACAGGGCTCCATCCTCAGCCCTTCAACATCTTCATAAAGGACTTGAACACAGGACTGGAAGAGATACTGAGCAAGTTTGCAGGTGATACAAAACTGGGAGGAGCTGTTGACTCCCTCAAAGACAGGGAGGCCCTGCAAAGAGAGATCCCTACAAATGAGAGGCCAGGGCAGTCACCAACCATGTGAAATTCAACATGAGAAAGTGCTGGATTCTGCATCTGGAATGGGATAACCCTGGGTGTACAGACAGACTGGGGAATGAGAGGCTGGAAAGCAGCACCAGGGAAAGGGACCTGGGGGTCCTGGTCCATGGAAAGTTGAATCTGAGCCAGCAGTGCCCTGGCAGCCAGGAGGGCCAAGCATGTCCTGGGGGCATCAGGCCCAGCATGGCCAGCGGGGCAAGGGAGGGCATTGTCCCACTGTGCTCTGGGCTGGGACAGCCTCACCTCCAGTGCTGGGGGCAGCTTTGGGTGCCACAGTATAAAAAAGATATGAAACTATCAAAGAGCTTCCAGAGAGGGCAACGAGAATGGAGGAGACTGAGGGGGGACCTCATGAGGGGAAGACAAGGAGCAGGCACTGATCTCTTCTCTCTGTGACCAGTGACAGGATCCAAGGAAATGGTCAGAAACTGTGTTAGGGGAAGTCTAGTTTGGATATCAGAAAAAGGTTCTTCACCCAGAAGAAGGAACAGGCTCTCCAGAGAAGTGGTGACAGCACCAACCCTGACAGAGTTCAAGAAGCATCCGGACAATGCTCTCAGGCACATAGTGTGATTCTTGGGGTGTCCTTCCCAGGGCTAGGAGTTTGACGTGGATGATACTTGTGAGTTCTTTCCAACTCATAATATTCTATGATTCTAATACAAATAAAATGAAATGCTAAGTTTTGCACTTTCAGTCATAAAAACCTGCTACAAGTTACACTTAGGCACTGCCAGCTAGTTAATTCCAAAAATCCTGCTTCCTTCAGTGCTGCACTGATTATGAATACTTTTCACTGCATATCACTTCTGTTTCTTTATACAGTTCCACAGTGAGTGTGCAGAAATGCTGTACCATGGCAAGACGTTTATGTTTCTAATCATCATAATTCCTTCTTCGTCACTGCATTCATGTTGAAATCTTTCATTATGTTACAAGACTTTCCACTTATTGTTTATTTTTTCCCTTTTTTTCTATTTTTTATAAATTCAGAAATTAAGTCTGCACACTTTAGCAGAATTTGCCCGTGCTTATAAGCCTAAAAGTAAACACACTCAAAAATACTGAGGTTTGACACAGTTCCAGAAAGCAAGTGAGCAGAAATCCAACTTGAGATAAATCAACAGTTGAGACATTTGCAACTGTGTCAGAAATTTAACCCTGTAATTAAATGCCAAGCCGAGGATGTGAAAATATTTTAATAATCCTCCCAACTGGACTGCCTTATAAACTGCTTGCTTTGGCAACTGACTGGCCTATCAAGAAAACTCCAAGCGAATTATTAACTATCGGTTTACAATAAGCTGAAAAGGAAATGTAATCCCAGTGAAAAGCAGAATAACATACAGCAGTTGGAGAATTAAAATGTTCGAACATGCACGTCACTAATGTACAGCTGATGAGAGACTTCTCAACACAACCGAAAGCCGGGGAAAAAATGAAGCTAAATGCTTGTTGCAATGATCTAATTTAAAGGCAATAACCCCTCAGGGTTCAAGATTCAACTTAACAAACCATTAACAACTCCAGCTCTGAAGCGATTATTTCACCCGAGCTCTCACTGCTCCCAACACATCACAACTGTGCTCCTTTTGGCTGTAAAGCTGTGGCTGACACAGGGCACGGCACAGTGAAAATACCTGGCTAAAAAGTGTAAAGGTAAGAAATATGCATGTTCAGTTTTACTTCTGGACTGCAGTTCTGCCTTACAAATGACAGATCTGCAGACCACCCAGCACTCTGGTTTCACAATGATCACACAAACCGATGGCAGCAGGAGGCCCTTCAGGTGAGAGGTCTCCTTGTACCAGGCAGAGCCAGGGGTATGTGTGGGAGTGTTTTCCTGATTCTGAAATCTGTGAATAAACTTGTGTGTTGGCCATGAAGCCTTCCTGGCAGTGGGTGAGGCACAGGCAGGTACTTACAGCAGAGGGCTTTCTGCAGCCTGCGGAGTTTCATGGCAGTCCGGTACGCCGAGAACCTGACGTTGTTCAGGTCAGCTGTAGGGAGGCAATATTAGAATAAAAGATTAGCTTTACATGCTAGAAATAACCAGACTCACAAAGATGTTGTTATGTTGAACTACGAGACTATACCTGTTGGTTAAAAGAGCAGAGGGGGGAAAAAATATGTTAGAAATTTCACTGAGCTAAAGCCCTCAAATTTTGACAAGCAACCATCCAAAAAAACCCCACTAAGTCCTAAAGTGTAACTTCCTTTTGTTCAAAGGCACTGAACTAAAGAGCACTTGAAAGGACAACATCAGTGACTGCAGTGTGCCTGAAAATACTGCAGAGCTTTTCACACTGAAGGCACTGTGAGGGAGATAAGACCCTGAAACTCTTCCTCACTCACCTATGCACCAGCCAGGCTGGGTGCAGGCAGCCCCAAGAGAAAACCTCTGCCCCAGAGGTTACTCTCAGCTATGGCAAAAACAAAAAGTTTACTAAAAGTATCCAATTAAACTTCTGTGCTTTCCACCTAAACAGGCCCCAGTCATGCCCAGAGATGTAGAGCCTTTATGGAGAGAAGCCAGCTCTCCCAGCCAGGTGAGTTTCCAGGTCCCCACCTGCAAAATGGCAGCGAGCCAGTGGCTCTGGCAGCATGACAGGGAATGGCACCCAGTTGGGAAGACACTGTCTGGCTTAACTTTTGCTAGAGCTGTTTTCACATGTTTAACAAAATAAAGGACATCGACACATCCCCACTGAGTATTTTAACCATGGCTTGCAAAACCTCCTGGACACAGTGGGGACAAAGACACATCAGATCAGAGCACAGAAGCTGATTCCCAAGGGACACAGCTAGCAGCTGCACTGGGAGCTGAGGAGTGGCAGGGGACACACTCGTATGCCACAGGGCAGCCACCCACTACTGATAAAACAGATGCATGCCCTGTCACCTACCCAACTAATTCCTGGGCACAGACACTCCTGTGCAGCCTAGGGATAACTCCCAAGAGATTGCTTGCATATTGCAGCTTAAGGGTTTTCCACAATAGAAGTACACTGCTTGTGCCAAGCAGTTTCAGCACCTGACAACATTCCTGAATGCATTTAATATACTGATGAAACCCATGGAGCCTAAGGAATTACTGATGGGAAAGTGTTTAGAAAATGTAAACTACAATGTAAATATAAAAAGAATATTAGGGCAAAAAATGTAGTGGCTCAAAATCAAGGTCTCTTTAGCTCAATAAGCTTCCTCTAAGCCAGACAGACTCTTAGAGAAAGAATATGATGTAAACCAGAGAAAGACAAAACATTTCCTTGCTGGCATATGAGCTAAGGTGCTGTAAAGCTGTTTGAAATGTGGTAGCTAGGGTACAACTATCCCAACATCATTTATAATGCTGTACAGGTTTAGGTAGCAGAGGGAATATAGTCTCAATTACATTAATTTTAATTAAGCTGTTCTGAATGAATAATATGAGGTATGATAATTCAGTAGTTTTTTATACCTTAATAAAAGCTGTGGAACATTTCTGAAAAATGTCTTTGAGCAGAAAAGGAAGTTTCAGGTTTGTATATAATTTCTTTTTCTTTGCACAGCTGCATACACCTTTTAATGGGCACTTCTGTGTATTGCTCCTGCCAGCTCTGTCTCTCACCGTCATCCTGACAGGTCCTTTATGTGGCATAGAATACAGTGAGAAAGTTTAAACAAAGCGACTTAATTTGTCTTAAATGGAAATTAATAAAGCAGTCTCTCACAAACACACCATGAATTCAATTACATTTTGTACCCTTGTTGCAAATCTCCATTTGTATTCTGTAACAGAATATTATAGCGAGCATTCAAAAAATGAAGAAGCTTTTCTTAAATTCTCCCTGAGTATTCTGAAAAAAGCTTATCTACTTATTATTTACATTTTCAGAAATGTGAGTAAATATATATGCATATTTCAGGCCTCGATCAAGGCAGAAAGTACAATCAGTGAAGACATTTAATCCTGGAAGTGCTACAGTTTACATTTATTTTCCTGTATATGTAATAGACACTGAATTTATCATCAACCTTAATGACACTGCTGCCAAGAAGCATCTGCTCTAAATGATGAAGGAGCAATGCCAGGTGCTCATTTTGGAGCCTTCATCTCAGGTTTTGGAAAAGCAGCAGCACCGCTGCTCATATGGCTCTGCCAGCCAAGGCTGAGCCGTAGCACATCTCCACTGCCACCTTCGCTGCTGTCACCAGCAATAGCCAGCACCCTGTCACTGTCCCTGTGCCAACTGCTCACCTCTGTCCTCCTTATGCCACCACCTCCATGCTCCTGATGGACAGCTGTCTTACCAGATGGTGACAGTCACTTAAGGTCACCGAATCTTAATGATTTTGTTTTTCCCCTCCCTTCGCCTATGAAACTGTCAGTGGTGTCTTTCCTCCCCCGAGGCTACTGCTGGAACAAACGATTTGCTCTTGGTAAAAATGAAAGGAGCCCAGGCCCCTCCTAACTGGGTTCAAAACATTTTGCTTGCTGGATGAGACCCCATTTAAATGAGCCACAGAATACTAGTCTACCAGGGAATGAGTCTTGGCCCTGGGACAGGGAGTGCTGGACATAAACCCACCCCTGACAGCGAGTGGGGGGACATAGAGTGAGGAGCACAGACACACTGCCTGATCACACCCCAGCTGCTCTTGCTGGGAGAAGGCAGAGGAGGGAGGAAGGGGCCTCAATCAGCAGCAACCTTCCAAAAGCCTATGGAAACACCAGTAGTTCCTATCTCTCCGTGTTGTAAAATAGTTTTTGCTTTTTTCCTTCCTGGATCCTAATGGAAAAAAAATAAAAAGAGTTACTTTCTCCACTCCCACGCAGCCCACTGAAAGAGCTGGGACCCATTAAGCCCTGTTTTCAAAGCTTTTATCATTTTGGAGCAGGCTGAGGAGCTCAGTGCACCACACAAGTTTTCCTCCAGCCCTTTCCTCCCACTCCTAGAAAGTATGTACCATCTCATCCTCTGAACAGGGCAGTCAGAGGGCTGAAAAGCCCTTGGTGTATTGTGAAACTTCTGAAAGTTGTTAACAGTACTCCCTCTTCTTGCTCAGAAGGCAACTTTCAAGCTCTGAACAAAAAAAAGTAAATGCCCAAGAGCATAATCTATTTATGGTCTGAAACAACGATTCAATGGAAGAGGTCCCCTGGCCTCTGGAAAGGAACAGACAGACGAAAGGATCACAAGGGAGTATTTGGTGACATATTTACATCTCAGAGCAAAGAGAAAACATAACTTTCCCATCATTCAGCCATGAATGACCTCTCTGTTCAAGTGAATATATATCTTTCTCTATCTAATAACATGATAACAGTGAACAAGAACTACTGCTTTTATTACAAATGCAGCTTTAATGAAGGGTACTTCAGATTGCTGATAGGAATAACTCATATCAGAAACACTGTGGAAAGATGATAAGATAATTAAATTCTAACATTTTTTGCATAATTCTGCATGTTGAGAGAAATCTCAAAACATAAGGACTATGTTCTATTTCTACAGTATTCTAGAAACACCTGCAATTACATGCAGATCTTTTTGCTAGTGGATAATCAAGAAAAAAAAACACACTCATTTGAGAAGTGGTCAGCGATTCAAACCACCTGCTGGAATCTCTCACTAACAACAGACACAGAATCAAATAAAATCTTGCAGTTTGTTGTTTTTTTTTTTTTTTTTTTTTAATCCTCCCTTGCTAAATTCTGGATTTTACATTGGAATACAATTAATAGATTAAGAAGAAAAACATATTCTCACATTCTTGAGCTTTTACTGCACAAAATAGCTTGTAAAATAACTAAAAGCAATAAAAAAATTTAAAATCAACAAGTTTTCTAAAATAACCTATTTAAGAAGAGGTTTAGCATCTGGCAAGAGGGGGTGTTTGTTTTTATTTTTAAGGAGTCACATCTATAACACAGAAAAAAAAGGTTTTAAATAAGGTTTTTTAACTGAATTGCTTTTCACAGACGTTTTTAAACAGCCTGACCCCCCCCTTACAGTGGCTGGGAGGTTCCATTTGATATCATCCTATCCTGCATGAGAGTCATCCCACTGTGTTTAAAAGCACTGGGATGGGCCAGGCTACCTCCCACCAAAGGTTGTTCACACCATTTATCTCTCTCAATGAAACCTGAAGGCATCTCACCATGTCCTTTCTACCTAGAAAATACCTTTCCTCCTTACCTTAAAAAGGGCTTTCTTGTTTATATTATTGTGAATATTATTTTAAGTGGTTTTTTAGTTAATGAGGGCAAAACACACCCCCTTCACTTGGTCCTACAGACAGCAATTATCTCACTGTCTGGACACCACCTAACTGAAATGAGCAGCTTACATGCTTCAGGTGGTATGAGTAAAATTAGCAACTTAATTCTTTTAAAGAAATTAGACGTCATCAGGTTAAATCCTCATTTTCATTTGATAAGATTTACAGTGTTCTGAGGGTTTTTTTTTTTACTCTCAGGTGCAAGGACACAAAATGTGAATCTAGAGTGATATACCTCGAAACCTGAAAGCCCTACTGAGCCACAGCTTGTGACATGCTCATAGACTGTTCATAAATACACTGCCTGGGGATAACCTACTTTGGGAATTACAATGCTTTCCTAACAGATGTTAAAAACTCTTCACTGGACAGTCCTGAATAGACAGTAATTCCTCTACAGCCACTAAATTTTCCATGTTTCATTAGACATTAGTGGTACTCTTGCCTTTTCAAGAAGCTACAGCTCACATTGTTTCATACAGCTGAGATTTCCTGTCCAGCTGGCAAAAATGCTGGGTTTCTTCCTGCTGCCCAAAACCTGTACATTAATCTTTTAATGGTGCCCTACAGTGCCATATATTGCCTTTTCTGGAACTGTAATTTTAAAATGCAAATGACACAAATGCAGAAAGGAAAGAAATTAATCAAGTAAAACTGCTTAATATCAGCTGAGTCTCAGACATTGACTTTTATTGTAACAATAATTAATGCTATCATCTACATTGCTTTGGTAATAAATAACAGTAAACTGTTATTCTATGTACAGCTTAACCACTCTCCATGAAACGACACAGGAAATTGTACGAGGTCTGTCTAACTGAGTGAAAAAGCCAACAGTGTCTCTGCAAACCAGCAAGTGGGAGGTAACCAGGGCACCACAATAGTACTGATTGCATCTAGACCCAGAGGCTGAACACCACAGCATGTGCCAGCATCCCTGTAATCAGACCAAATGACATGACCTTTGGGAGTTTTAGAATGAAGTGTCTTTTCTTCAGTCTGTAAAGACAAAAATATTGGAAGGGATTTGATGTACACCTGGTACAGCCCATTATGGGATTGGGATATGAGTGGAGTTTGCAGTCAGAAAGTTCAGAAACCTTTTATGTACTCTGGTGAGAAGCAGTCATACTGGAAAATCCCAAAATAAATAAATTACAAACAACTTCAGAAAATAACAATAAAAGGTGTCCATTTGCAAACCAAGAGCGCAGTTACCTTAAGCAAAACGTTCCCATACTGGTAATATTCTGCAACAGAACAGCCCCTTCATTCTCTCTAGAAGAGCCTCCTTCATGCTAATACACCTGTGTTCTCATTTTCAAGGGATACCAGGTTAACTGCTACCCCTAAGTTCTACCTCTCTGCCACAGTTATGTTTACTGTCTGTTAGGTGTGTGCTGCACAAGACTCAATCACACAGAATGACCTCCTCTGGACTGACTACTGGCCAAGGCTGACTGAACCTAAACAATTCTATTTTCTGAAATGGGCTTGTAAAGGACATGAGTGAGTAAGCAACCTTTAAAGAGAGGCCATATGGATAATCTCATTGAACTGCAGTAGAAATCAAAAGACTGATGTGTGCACTAGGCATGGGTCTTACTGGTGTAAACATGGAAAACAGCTGAATATGAATGAAACTTCATAATACATTGTTCAGTAGTTGCTAATACAAACTGTAAAGGCAACCAGGGGCAGTTCAGCCTCTCCAGGCAGCATTTCAGAAGGACAAATCAAAATACACAAACCAAAGAGGATGAAGCTGGTCAGCCTTGGTCACTGGGAATTAGAAGCTCACATAGCTGCAGAAGAGAAGCCAGCCACAAGACCAAGACAGCAGCTGCTGCTGAAAGCTTAGAGGTGCCTTCCAGCATTCTCCCACCTTATGTTAAGCAACTCTGACATTTCTTTCATGTAATCTACAGAGTACTGCCCCCCATACTCTAAATTAAATGGAGAGCTGTCACCAGTGCACTGCAGCCTGCAAGGATGAAGATGGTTTTCACCCTCTTGTCTTGCCTTGGTGAATTAGGATTGATAAACAACATCTCTGACTGCATCCTGCTACTGAAATTACTGTTCATGGTGACACTAATGCACCTTGAAGACACTTGTACTGACATGACATGACACAGGAAGGCTGGAGGAGGGGGACACTAACAGTATGGCACAACAAGCCAAGTCCTCCTGGGCCATCATAGCAAAGGCTGGAGTCATTCTCAGCTTAAAGGCAAAACACTACTATTCAGAGCTAAGCTGCCTGACATTAAATGTTCACTCTCAGGAGATAATCTGAAAAGATTGAGCAAACTCAGACCACTTTATGATTCCTCTTCCTTCTGTCTCTCTCCTCATGCAAAGGTCCTTGGTCTCCAAGACAGTGAAACAACATGAATTCCCTTTTCAGAGATACCCTGGGGTCATCATGAAGGACAAAAAAATTTGTAAGTGGGATGTAAAAGAACAGTGTAAAACCAGCAGATCTGTTGCAGAGGAACTAATTTTGGAAAGAAAAGTAGCTGGAGCAGTTCCTGATTCTTTGAAGCCTTTCAGAAGGTAGTTAGAAGAAAATAGGAGTGGTTCATAATGGTGCAAATACAAACCAGGAGATGTCTGTCAGCTTCTGATCCTTTGAAGCTCACACATCATGATTTTTACTACCTTTCCTATTTCAGCATTTATTTCTTCTCTATGTTCTTAACTTATATGATTCTTATTTAGTTTTATCTTTACCAACATTTACTTCCTGCCACTTCAAATAAACATGAAACAATTAAGTCATTCAATCCAGACAGCTTATTATGTAACTTTAAGTATCCCTAACTTAAAGAAGAGTAGAAATTGCTCAACTAGAGTAAATTTTTCATTAACACTGATAAAATGCTACCTTGCTGAAATAATAAATAGCAGACAGGAATGAGAATCTTAGTGTCTTAAAAGGAAAATCTGTTAGAAAGAACCACCAGTTGGGAAATTTTTTGATGCACACACACCATTTCAATCAAGTATTTAACGAGAATCTTTATAACTAGCTATGTTTCAGCAAATGAGCTCTAAGAGAATTTAAGAATACTTTCCTTCATAGGCAGATTATTGTGTAATTTCTCCCTGTAGATTCTTCCTGCTGTCTCTGATGCAGCCCCAAGTGAAGAGGTTACAGGACTGTGCACAGCATATTGCGACCTTCTTTCATTAGTACCAAACAATGCTCCCAACTAATTTAGCTTCATTTTTATTAATAGCCAAACCTCTAAAGATAGAAAAATGAACCAATAAGACTCATTTGAAATTCACCTATTTTAGCAAAATGTAATGCAACAATTTGTAGGTGTGTGAATTGGGTATGTGAAAATTAGTATTAATCTTTCTTGGGGAAGTGTCTCTTGCATCTTAGAGGCAGGTAAGAAATGTTACCTTGTGCCAGGATGCACCTTCCTCATTCACTTAAAAAAATTGAGCTTTCAATAATTTGTAAGAACTTAAATTAGACATAAGCATCCTGTAGCAAATTAGGATATACTGGCATGTATAGAGAGCTACATCACATAGCACAATTATTCCATACTGGCTAAGTGTAGGAGTTGGAAAATGGAAATGAAAACTCTTGACAGCATTGATGTACTTGGTCTCACTTTTTTTTTTTACATTTACCTGCTTGCCAAATTCATGCTTTCTACCAGAGTTTTAAAAAGGCATACATACTAAGTACTTTACTAGCTTCTTTATATGAATTAGAAACAAAATTTGGATCCTAATGGGGGGTAGAATAATTGGATCTAATGAGTATGCAATACAGAATCGACTGTAATAACATCTTCTCAGATAATATATTACTGAACAGTCTGAAAAGACTTCAAACATCCCATTATTACCATTTTGACCTGAGGCAAAACAAAGCACTGAAAATACATCAAGGGTTCTGTTAAAGACTAAACGGGTTATACTTGTATTAGGCAGTTTGTATGAGAGTTAAGCAATGGCGATTACACCCAGTTCAAAAATAAAACAAATCAGTAGGTTATTCAGCAGCACTTTCATCAAAGCTTCACCCATGTGGGCAGGACACAAAGAGTCACCTTGTCTAGTCTCTTCTGTACACATACATGAACATCTCAGTTTACTCATAAAAATATGTATTATCCATACTTTGCTAAAATCAGTGTTGCTTTCACATTAATGACTGTTTGGTCTCAGCTCTAAAAGAAATAGAACCATTCAGAATGGAGGACTTCTTCTTTGGGCATTTCATGCACTTGAAAAGGAAAACAGCAGGAGGAAAAGAAAGTTCACACGTAAGAAACAAAGTCCACCTGAACATGTTCCTTCTTTATGCAGTAAAAAACAAGGCTATCTTAAACTCCTGACATTTGGGTGATACAGTGATAAAACTTAGTTAAACTAAATGCAAACTGACTTCAGCAGTCACGCATCTTCTGAACTGCTGACCTGAATCTACCAGGACACTTTTCCTGCCTTATTACCTTTTCACTTCTTGGTATTTAAGAGTACTCTGGCTGAAACAGGGAACTAACAGAAGAAAAGCAGTTGTAACATGACTTTAGGTCTGACCAGCAACAGTATCAGCAATACCATGCAATCTTGTGGATCAAAGGCAGCTGCGGAGTCATAGTGCAGTTCAATTAACAGGCAACTGTTTGAAGACCTACCTGTATTAAAGGGATGTCTGCATGTGCAATTACCATTTGTCCTGAAACTTTTCAACCACTCACTTTAAGAGCAGAAATATGAAGGACACACACAGGGTAATATGTTATAATTAAATGGCAAGTCGCTACTCGTCTGCTTTTGCACTTGGTTAGCCTGAAGTTACATATTTGATATCCCTTTCTGGCATACAAAGCTGCATTCTGGTTAATTTTTAAACCAACTGCTGCCACACTGCTAATACTATAAGGAAAAAATCTTCACACTGTGTTGTTTCATTTTATATCACTTTTCTAAAGTATTTTTAGCATGCCTTGAACTGCAGAGCACCATAGAGATACCTGAGTTTGCTCGAAATAGATTACACTGGCATAATTAGACTGTTTTCAGCAGCTAAACTAGAGTTTAGCAGGTGATAATTTAATCTATTTTTCACCATGGCAAATAGGCCTGCACAGAATGCTAGATTTGACAGTCCTAGTGCTCAAGCTGGTTTATGTACATGTGCTATACAGACGTACTGTCCTTTATGTATGCAGCATATTTACTGATATTTCTTTCAGCAAAATAGCTTAATTTTTATTATACCCTCTATTATTTATTAACACAATCATTAAAATCAAAGAGTTAGCTATTAAATGGCCTGCCAAGCAGCCTACACTAGAGCATAGATTAACCTATTTTATCTTGTAGATGTGCTTCTGTTAATAAATTCCAAAGCTGCTAAAAAATGAAAAAAAACCCAAAAACCAAAAAACCCTCCACCAGAGAGGCACATCTGAAGTCATAATAAGCATGCAATTTGGGTATTCAAAATGACATCATGACAGCTGCTATGCCTTCTAAGTATTGAAAGTGCTTTAAAAATAAAGCAGTGGTAACATAGTTTGGCAAATTGCTTCAATTGGCTTCCCACCATCCAAAAGTCAACATTAACAGCAGCTTGGTTTGATTTTTTCATGTGCCTTTTGTAAAGTAGATTAGACAGTGAAAAGATTCTGGATTATTTTTTCTAACTTCTGTTCCAGTCTTTCAGTAAAGAGATTGTAACAATACACCCAAATTACTTTATAAACCCAGCGTACATTCCAAACATGTTAAATGAAATACATTTTTTTTCTACTGCATGTTTGAAACGTGTGCCTTATGTATTTCCCTTGCAGAAAACTTTAGCCTTGGTAAAAGCTCTGCCTCTTTTTATCACTTAATTTTGGTTTGCTTCCTCTGGAAATCTTTGCCTTAGCAAATCATTCAATTGAAAGAAAAAAAAAAAAAAGAAAAGCACCAAACATCTGGAATTACATCTTACCTAATGACTGGTAAAGCTCAGTCATCTTGGGATGATCCCAGCAGGTCGTTTGCGTCTCATGGCTACAACACAAAACATGAAAATTAGTAAAGCAGAATTTCTCTCTCCATTTCCCAGCAGTGATGCAGGCTGCACATCAGAGCACAGTGCCAGATCTATACCCACAGCCTGCGCTGCCCCGGCGGGGGGCTCAGCAGTGCCAGGCATGTCTTCTTTCAACGACAGACATTAACCTGGGGCGCTTTATTCAGGCAAAGGCTCATGAAATAAAATTAAAAGAAATGCTAATATTAAAAAGACAGCAAGTATGTCAATGTTTCGAGGAATTTGCAAGCAATTCTTAAGTACTCATTGCTTTGTACAGGTCATTCGCCGGTTGCTCCAAACTAGAGGACAGACATTTGAAAGGGCTTAGTTCTTAAAGAGTTTCTGGAAACTCTCACCAGACACTGAGATCCATATTTGCCTTTCTTTCCCCAACATGCTCTCTCAACCCTTCCCTGTGTGGTAGGTACGAACTACCCAATGCAGCAGGTCTAATCCTTCCTTTCAGTCCAGACTGCTGTGCTAAACTGTGCAACAGCCTTCTGATCCACCACCAGCTTACGCCACTTCTCAGGCCAATGTCACACTCTGTAGTGACAGTCAGTCTCCTCCAGCAAAGACTCTTGGCTGCTCCGCTTGTTGCCTGGGACTCCCAGGCCCTTTCCCTCGCCCTGGAGGTCCCTGTGCAGTGTCAGGCAGCAGAGCTGTTGGGAAGCCAGGGAAAAGCTGAAGCGGGGTTATGAAACGCTGCAGTATGACCAGAATGTAAATTGGAGAGTCTCTGCATTGAGGCCAGCAGCCTCCAGCTTTGTGACACAACGTGCTGCCGAAGGACAGGCAGCGTGAGAAAGTCAACAGAATGAAGTGTTAGTGGATGCAGCAGCAACTCATGTCTCCTAAGGTTATACCTTTTATGAGTTTGTCTTTTAATGACAGCATAGCTAACGTGATTATGATTCCATTAACATAGAAGGCATGAAAGAAAATTCTCCTTATCTGTCCTGTAGCAAATAAAGTCCCATTCAAACAGAATTCAGCTGCATTAAGAGACAACTGTGAATCTCCATTTAAAAAAAAAAAAAAAAAAAAAAAAGGAACAGGTATGTAGCATACCATTGCCAGCAAATACATTTGCCATTTCTGTACTTAAAAGCAGACATGCAGGTTTTGACATGCACGCATCATTTTGGGGAACATATGCAGAAGAGCAGGACTTGACCCAGAGCACTGTGGAGCTCCTGGAGCACACACCTTCCAGCTCCAGGAGACCAAACCACCTGCAGCACCTGTGCCCCTCACTGTGCCCTGGAACATTGACACAAGGTTGTTTTAGAGAACAGCCCTTGAGTCCTCATTTTGAGGCACTGATGTTCCCAAGTGCACACTTACCCTTTATAGGCTAAGAAGAGATAAAACTTCCAATGTACCACTTCAACCAAAAAGAAAGTTGTGCCAGATTTTCTTAGCATGATTTAATTTTGGTCTTAAAAGACAGGCTATTTATTTGATTCCTATGAATACTTTACTGCCCCAGTAACCTCTATATGTTCAGCCACTTACTATATATAATATTTCCAGATTTTGTTCTGTAACTGCAAGAAAGAATGAAAGGGATCACAAGCACTAAGCACAGGAAAAAACCCTCAGCTGTAGAACTGCCCTTGTTGAGCACAGAGTTTTAAACAAGTCCTGTCTCAACAGCCTCAGCATTCTCACCCCTTCTCAATTCCTGGAGTGGCTGAAGGCAGTGAAAATGGGAGACACAGCAAAACAAGACCAAAAGCAGTCTTGTTCTTTGCTCTGTTAAAAAACAAGTCCTGCAAAGGGAGGTGGATGCAATTGTATTCAAAAATCTCAGTCTGGTCGGGGCTTTTTTTCAGTTGGGTGGTTGGTTGGTTATTTATTCCCAGAAACTGGTTAGCTTCAAGTGAAAACCTGTGGATCTGAGCCACCTGCATCTGGGCTCCTGCATTTTCTGTCCTGCTTGGTATGGGCAGGTTCTGCAGGGAGAACGCAACACCAGAACTTTTTATCACACTCAGGCGTAAAGCATATTTTTGAAGAAAAACAGAAACAGCTTCATTCCTAAAAATTAAACAATGAGAAGCTTCTACTGATATAACAGCACTCCAAAGGAAAAGAAGACGGAGGTGCATCCATGACAGAAAACCCTGTAGTCAGAAATTCAGGTGAACAAACCAAACATTCACACCTACAGACCTGGGAGTGCAGTTTGTTTGCACCCAGTGTCAGTCCCAGATCAATAATTCCTCAGGTATGAGCTTGGCCACCCTGGTTTGCTTCCCCACAGGCAGCTAGCCTCAGAAGAGGGGTATTTTTGAACAGGGACTGTACCATGGTTTGTATGCCAAATCACGTAGCAAAAATGAGAGAAGGAATTTATGCGAGCAGTTACAAGAAGCCTCCGAAAACAACCTGCCTTTCTATATGAAATTAATTTGGTAGGTATCCCCAAATTGTTCTATGGACAAACTAAATAATTTCAGACTCCACAAATGCCAATCTGGCAGCCTTCAAAGCAATTGATTCCCCATGAAAATATTTAAAAGCCATTAGATATCTGGTAAAGGTGAATATAGATAGGATTATGGACATATCCCATGCTTGTGTGGGATAGAAGAACAAAAGGATCACCTTAGTGTGAAAAAGCAGTATTAAAAAAAATTATATCAATGAGTGATTTACTGAATTTTTAATTTTTATTTTTTATTGTAAGGCTTAACCACATATTAATGAGTTTAGCGTGTATGGTTTAAGCTTATGGCATTTACTAATGCTGAAAATACACAACTGCTTTAGTAAGACTTTGTAAATAAAATTTTCTTTGCCAAAGAACACTGAATTCCAAATGGTTTCAGATATTTTTAATACCAGGAAACCCAAACCTCTACTTACTGTGGTTTTCTTTAATGGTAAAATTAATTATCATAGGAAATGCACATTTTGTAAAGAATTATTTAATTTACTTCATGTGCAAGTGACAAAGACTGAACTTTCAGGGCAGGCACATTTTTCCTTTTGCTTTAATTTTAAACTTGGTCACAACTTAGAGGAAATACTCCTTTCCTCAGACAATAAAAGTCAAGCCAGTAGAGAGAGAGCCCCCAGTTCTTGCCTCACCAGCTCTCCAGCAATGAACACCCATGGGGCAGAGTGCCCTGTGCCTGCTGGATCCCATCCTCAGCAGGGATGACCCAGTTCCCATCTGGTACCATGCCCAGCGATGGGCTGGCCAGCCCCCAGCAGCCCTCTGTGCCCCTGCAGGAAAAATCAAAGGCTTGGAAGGGAACTGTAGAGGTTGAGTGGCCGTACAGAGCCAGGGCACACTTTGCTGGTACTTTACATGCAGAACACAAGAAGGCTGCAGATATTTTGCTCTAGCTAAAAGGCGTTCGCCTATCAACGTCCTCAGCTCGGAAAATTATCAACTATTCCGCACACAAGGGCAGCTCCAGGAAAGGTTAGATTCCATCAAGGCTATTCTTCGTAAGCCTCTTTGCCATTTTCAAAGGCCATTTAATTGTGAGCTCTGGGGCTGGACCAGTGGGGGAGGATTTGTGTGTATGCCCTTATTGTGAGCACCGTCTGAAGTGAAATGCCAGCTCAGCAGTTTCAGGCAGCCTCAACCACACTTGGGAATGCTGTAGCATCCTTAATAGATCTGCAGCAAAGTGTTTGCCAGAGTTTCAAACTCTGGTGAACAAGGCCCTTTACAGTCGGCAAGTCAGAAAGACGTCAAAAATGTAGTCTGAGTCCTCTAGACTAGCAGCAGCTGAAGCAGAGTGAGAATATGTGCAGAAATAAGTACTCAAAATGCTTTTCCAACAAACCACCAACACAAAATGACATTGGCACACACAGCCAGCAGTTTTGCAATACTGCACGTGCTCAGAGGATGTATTTTTCAATTTGGCCCTACATTTAGGCCAACTAAATTGATCACTAGCTTTTAGGTCATAGGCGTTCTGAAACAAATAAAAATATAAGTGCACTCACTTGGCTGATTTTCCTCTTTCTCACCTGACCTGAACTGCAGAAATGGAAAGGAAATTAAAACCAGGCCTGAAAAGAAGACGAGCAGCAATGGCTAGTGGTGACACCTTGGCGTGGGTGTGACTGGCACACTAAACACACTGATAATTCAGTGGGATGAAAGCATAGTCTTCACTTGATACATCCTTTGGGAACCACAGGACCACTTCATTAAAGGACGATGATATTATATTAGCAAAGATAATTTTTATGTAGGGAATTCTGTCACACTATGCCTGTGTGAACTCCTCTGTTCCTGCCAACAGCAGAGAGATTTTGTCTCTCATCACTGTCAGCTGAGCCAACAACACATAGGATTGGAAACCTGAAATCAAGAGATGATATCCTAACAGACAAACTGGCTGAATTACGGTTCCCTTGTTATGACTTGATCAGTTTGGACAAAATTCAGTCAGTTTTTCTTCATTCTTTTTATATTACTTCTGAGTAAGACCGGCAGCAGGAGGAATTGAAAGCAATGTTCCCCCACACCCAAATTCTTGCACAAATATCCCCCCCCAACATTCCTGCACCAGCCATGCCGTAACATTCACAAATCTTTTAACTGTTTTTGATTGCACTCCTTCTCCCTCACCCCATTAAAAAAAAAAAATAAAATTAGGTCCCATGTATTCACTTCTCAGCTCCAGAGCAGAATTTTAGGTTGCAACTGCAGAGTCCTTTCTAAACTCTTACAGCCCGCTTCATTGATACCAGAGCCAGCTCTGCTGTGCTTCTCCCCACACCCTTCATTAGCAAATGCGACATGAACAACATGTGCAAGTGCATAGATGTGCACAGAATAAAAAATTCTATCGTGTAGCAAAAAATAGCTACACATACTCACAAAAAAGTGTCAAAATTATAGTGGTATATTGTACAAAGCTCTGAACTCATCTCTTTCAAACATCATGATTTACAACACTTGTCACCTTCTGGCTTTATGATGAATCAAATGTTACTCCAACCACATTATGACTCTTGTCAAAAAGCCAAAATAAACATGATAGTTGTTTGGATTTTGCTAAACTAATGTAAATGCAACTGAAAGAGCTCTTACGAAGAGACACTACCTTTCATTTAAAAGAAAAACGTTTTTAACAGAAGATGACAGTGATTGCGAAGAAAGACTTAATATTTCTCTTTTTAAAGTGCTTCATTAATTCCTAAGCTAAAACAAGCTAGTGCTCTGGAAAGTATTAGCAATGTAAAAAGGTGGCACTCCTTTGTGCTTTACAAAGAACTACTGTTTTCATCTGTAAATCTAGAGACTACTGATCTGTGCAGAGATTACTTCTGTTTAAGCCAAGGATCAGCGTCTCTTCAGCAGGAATTTGACTTTAGCCTGTTTCATTGGCTTTTGCAAGATTTATCAGACTGCTGAAGGCAGGCACCGATACATATTAAAGTTCCTTGCTGATACTGGAAATGAAAAATAGGAGAAGGGCCAAATATCAGCTGTCAAGTACTGAACAGTAACCTTTTTTTTCCTCCCCTTGATGTTAAACATTTTTTTTTTTTTTTCTGCTCTGCCAGGGGAAAAGATTCCTGCTCAGTGGCTTGGTTTGGGTGAGCCTTGCTCCCCCCACCTTGTCAGTCTCGACTATTTGCTTTCCAAAGCCTCTCCTCTCCACTTCTGCCAAAGCAATTTCACTGCAGGGTCTTGTCAAAGCCAGGCTCAGACAAGCGATGGCCTTGAACAATTCCTTAGTGCTAAAAAGGTCAAAGATTCCTGATATAACCAGGTTCCTCGTTTCCTCAGCTCTGCAAAACACATACGCCTGCAGAAACCACCTCTCTGCCCAACTCCAGCGAAAGACACCTCCGGTGTCCCAGGCTGCAAGATGTTTTACAGCACCTATTAAAAGGCAATATAAGGTGCCATATAGCAACAAGAAATACAGCACTTGCAGCGCAACCGCCCGGAGGGAATCCCCTCCCAGCCTCTTCTGCCTATTAACTTGAAAGATTACTTCTAAGCATGAAATTACGGGGAGGGGGGGAAGAAGCCATACACCCCCGAGCGCGTTTGTTTTCAGGAATTCCGCTGAAGTTCACGCCCGACCCGCGGTGCCCCATAGGCGATGTTGCGCGCAGGTGAGGCTGTGCAGCACCGCGCTACCCCAAAAAACACGGGGAGAAACGAGGAGAGCCCCGAGCATCCCACACCTCCGGCACAGCCGCGATTCCCCGGCTCGGCTTCTCCCCTCGCCAGCCCGCACGGGCACCGCCAGAGGGACAGGGACAGGCAGAGGGACAAGGCACAGGTAGTGCCATGCGTGCGTGCCGCTCACACCGCCATCTCCTACGTGTGCCAACGGGGCGCACCCAGCGCCCAACTACGGCCACGGGAGCGGGAAAACGGAGCCGAACCAAACGCCCTTTCAAGTTCCCAGAAGAAACCCAGCGGCAAGTTGCCACTTCCCGTGCAAGCGATGACAGCAGGTACGGCCGCCCGCCCGGCGCAGACGCCGCTCGCCCACGCCGCGGAGCGCGGGATGGCCCCGGGCCGCGCCCCCGCCCGCCCCCGCCGGCACCTGCCGCCCGCCACCCGCGCCGCCCTTACCCCCGGAGCTGCTCCCTCATGGCGGCGGCTGCTCGGCGGCGCCGCGGAGGCAGAAACAGCGCGTCCGCACAGCCCCGCCGCTCAGCGCCACTGCGGCCGCCCCGCCGGCAGGGAAGGACGGCGGCAGCCAGGGAGGGATGGAGGGAAAGGGAGAAGGAGGGAGGGATGGAGGGAGGAGGCGGCGCTGCCCCGCCCCGCCCCGCTCCGCTCCCGCCCGGCGGCGGAGCCGGCACTGCGCGCCCTCAGCCCCGATCGTCCCCCCCTCATCCCGGCTGCGGGGCGGCTGAGGGCACCTCGCCCCTCCCCGGCCTCCCGGCGCTGTGCAGCTATTCTGGAGGAAGCCCTCGGGGCTTCCTTTGACTCCCTTTTTATTTTCTTGGGTGTTTTTTGCCCTGGCGCTGGCCGGCCGGAGAGAGGGGTGTGCTGAGAGGCGGCAAATCAGTTCGCCTTCAGCGAGCTTGGTAAGAAAACTTAGCTAAAATATGCACCGAATCCAGGCAGGTTTGAAATGGGCCTTAACCTGCGCTTCTTTTTTTCTTTTTTTCTTTTTTTTTTTTTTTTTCCGGTGTTTAATTTTGGTCCTTGAAATGCCGAGTGGTTTATTCATGAGTGAAATCAGGTAATTTCATTTCTAAGGGCTTGCCTGGGCCCTGCAGGGAAGGAAGGGCGAGCTTCTCTCCTGGATCTGTCAGTGCAGAAGAAATAGTTCTGCTCACGCCGAGTTACTGTTGCAATGTTTCTTTGCATTAATTCCTACGCAATATGCCTTACACAAAGAAAAGCCAACAATTTCCTTTTAGTGTCACAAGCACTTGAAATCAGCGTGGCCAGTCTCCGGTCATGTTGTACATCTGTGTCCTTTATTTGTTAAAATAAGGCTCCCAGTCCTTCCCATAACCAAGTAGTTTTTCAAGCCTTACATATTGTGACTTCCTGGTAAAACCACCCCAAAACCAGTGTCTTTCATATCAGATTCATAGAATGGTTTTGGTTGGAAGGGACCTTAAAGCGTGTCCTAGTTCCACCTTCCCTGCCTCTAGACCAGCTTGCTCAAGGCTCCATCCAGCCTGAAACACTTCCAGGGACGAAGCATCTCCAACTTCTCTGGGCAACCTGTACCAGTGCCTCATCACCCTCACAATAAAGAATTTCTTCCTAATATCAATCTAAATCTATTCTTTACCTTTGAGATGTACAAAAGGATCTTCCTATTTTTACACTGGGAAGATGCACGCCTGGAAGTATGGGAAATTCATCCCACCCCTGTTACATGGATGTCAGTAGGCATTGAAGTTGGAGGGTGTTAGCCTAAGCACTAGGAAATTTAGAGCTCCCCTTAAGGCTCCATATAGCTGGATTATCTGATTTTAAGAAAAGTTCAACAAGGGAAGCCCATGGGTTTTTTTTTTTCTAGATGCATTACTGGGAGAGATGCTCAGGGTTCAACCCCCTCAGGCCCTCAAATGTAAATATAAAAATTAATTGGGAATAAATGCTAAATTCTCATAGTTTCTCGATAATTTAGTTTGTTTTAACAGGTCTATCTCACAGTTTTTAGTAGCCTTTTATTGTAATACTACCACAATATGGAAAGAAAATAGAGGAATAATTTTTGTGTAAACATAAATCACCATGTTAAACTCATTAGGCTGTGAATTTTCCATTTAATTTAGTGGACCTGGATCAATTGCTCTATCTATATCTTAGTTTTGATGTGAATAATCTGGCTGAAGGCTGTCAATTGTGCTAGATCAGCAGTTTCTCATTTTTGCATTTTTAGCCGAGTTTTAAGAAGTGACAAAACTCTCCTTAAATCTTTAAAATAGGATTATTTTCATCCTAGTTGGGAGGAACCTCAGGGTTCAGTACAAGGAGAGAGCAGCTGCTCGTGTCATACAAAGGGACGGGTAGCCAGAGGCCAGACATTTCACAGCAAAAGTGGTTTGTTTTCCTTCAGAAGTATCTAGCACTGACTCCCTGATACACATTCTTTCAATTTTCACTGTTTCTGGAGCTTCCTGGCCTGCCTTAACAGAAGCTTGATGCTGCTATTATCATGCTGGTCTTCTTTCCCATACAATAGTGCCAAGTAATAAGAATTTAAAAACCAGTCTGAATTTCTCATACTTTGCATAATCTTCTTTCTCCTTGAGTTACAAATAAAGCATTGTATTCAATTAGACTCACAGCAGGTGAAAACCCCAATTAGTGAATCCATTTTCTTGGCTCTTTTTCCCTACCTTACACCCACACACCACTTCTTTTTTTTCTTTTTTTTTAACAATAAAGGGTAACTCTGAGTCATTCTCCAATTGAAAAGCAAATTAACCCTTTGATCTCCCAAATCAAACTATTACTCACTCAAGAACATCCAGGGTGAAACAAGAATGCTGAAGGATTAAGGGATTAAGGCCTATTGACTTTATAAATTGATTGTTATAAAAAAATCTATTTAATGTAGTTCTGATTGTTGTCTCCAAATTCACAAAAGCTTTTAACTATTTTGATTGACCTGAAAATTATATTTTTGCTGTATAATGTGCACAAGTAGTTACCACTCTTACTCCAAATTACTTTTAAATCACCCGTAATTTATTACATAAATATATATTTTTGCAGTGTAAATGGTTACTGTCTTTAGCATTTGTAACTGAAGCCAATTTTTATGCTATACTTAATTTTAAGGAATTTATTTGATAAAAGATAGTCACCTCCCTATAAAATAAAGCAGGATTACAGAGTAAGAAGAGTTTTAATTCCCTGTGATACTTTTCTAATGCAAGGGCTACTCAGTCAACATGTGCACCTATCTAGAGACCTTAACCAGAAGAGCAGTGTTTATTCCTTTATTTCTCCTATATTGTTGTTTTGTCCTGGACTGTATCTGATCAATGTATCTATGTCTTCAACATTTAATAACACCAGGTGCTTAAAGGGAAATCATGGCCTAAAATATGAGGGATGATATTTAGAAGTGGTCTTATTACCCCAAAACTCTTCCAGGAAAAAAGAAAAATAGAAAGATAATTTGGATTTGCAGTCAGTCTGAATGCATTGCTCGCTGTCCAAAAGGTCACTGGAAATTTTGCATTTAAGAAAGCAAATTTTTCTGTTGTAATGTTCTTCTCAGAATGTTGTCCCTTTTTGATGGAGAAAGAGACAGAGTCGTGTACACATTAAAACTAATTATATGAACATAAATATTTGATTCCTAAGCATTAACACTTGAGTATAAATCTCTGTAAATTTCATGTCCAAGGTTAGCACATCACTCATGTTACAGACAGATGTGGAAACCCAATTGCAGAAATGGGTAGGGACTTGCCTAAAACTAAGGCAGACATTAAAAATACAAGTTTGTTTGTAAGTTTAGCATTTTATGAGTTAGAAAACTAAAGCAACATTTATTTAATTTTACTGTCATTGAAAGTGAAGATACAAAATTTTCCTACTAGCTAAGCCTTGCTTCCAGAGCTCTCTGAAGTGTGTAGCCTCCTTGTAAGTGTGGCTTTACCATTTCTCAGTTATCTGGGCAGTGGATTAGTTTGCTTTGCATTTAAGAAGATATTGTGGTGCCCTGCGTTGGGATGGCTAATCCGTTACACTGTTTGAGTCTATTTTCTTTTTCTTGGTATAAATAAATGCTAAAAATCATTTGGGATGGCACAATGGCACTTTCCTAGATCATGTGTCTTAAATATGCTCCAAGGGCTGACACCTCCAGGGTGTCTGGGCAATTGTTTATAGCTCTCTCAGAAGAGCCAAGAAGAGAGTACTGGTTTGGATGCTGTTAGCTTGCTTTTGTTTATTCGTTTTGTTTTTTTTTTTTTTTTTTTACTTTTTTGCACTGAAAACACACTAAAATACTGCAAATGCAACAAATAAAATAGTTTTGAAACATTCCATTCATTTTCCCCAAACACTGCACTGTAAATTAAAGACCTAGTAAAACATTCATAGCCCCGTATATTAAAATTGTTATTTACACCATAGGATAGTGGGGAAGGAGCCTATTGCTCCCTGTCCAGAGGAAAACCCAACCTCTGGTGCTTCTTCTTACCCAGGGCTTATTCTCTGCACTCTGAGGCAGGTAACTGGCAAATAGAGGTCACAAGAAATTTTTTCACTGAGATATTCTTGGAATAGACAGAGCAAGACATATCCTCTTTTTTTTTTTTTTTTTTTTTGCTATTTTTTTAAAATCAATTCTGCAGTAAATGTTACAGAGCTTGCAGCAATGTAATGCCCAGTATGGAAAGTGTTGGTACCCAGCATGTGTGACAGGAACACTTCTGTTCCTGCTGAATGCACAGTGGCACAGCTTTCACATTCCTTTGGGCTGTACTTGCTTTTACTACAGTAAGGACACCTGATTAAAAGTGAAATCTTAGTCACCCTACAAGATGGGTACAATAGAGCCTCAGGAGCAGCCTGTGTGTGCCTTATGTTGCACCACACTGCATGCTGCTGCTGAAAGGTGAACGAGAGGGTGCCTGTCATTTTGAATATATTAAATATATGTATGAATTCCAGCCTGATGAGATCTTGGAAAGGAAAATTTCGAGAGGCTACATTTATTTTTTAAGGTGATAGTGACAGTAGCAGTGTTCAGTCTCTCTTGCCATGTGTATGACCTTGAAAAGTGGAGCACAGTGGGACTGAGGTTGAGTATGAGTGCACACATTGCTGGAAGGGGTGGATAGCACATCCCAATCCCACCAGCACCATGAGCTATTCAGGTAAGTTCCTGTAAATAGCAAAAGCTCTTTTCCCCCTTCCATAAAAAACCACAGCAAAGAAAGAAAATTAAGGCAGGAGTAACCCTTACTCTTCTGGGATGGAGATGAAGTGGCGTGTGAATAGTCCCAAGAATAGGAGATCAAGAAGCAAAATGCCAACATAATGCTAAAAAACTAGAAGTAGTAAAACCCCTTCTGAAGTAAGGCTTTTGGAAAGCTAACAGGAGGGGAAAAAAAAATTATATACTAAAAAAGAAGATTTCAAAACTGCCAACTGAGGACTTAGGTCAAACAAAATTGCCTGCTGATCCTTACAAATAAGACTTGAAAAATTATAATTAGACCATAGTAAATTCTTGGTTTGAGGAATCTGTATTGGCAAAATGAATGGTTATCATTACAGGGAGTAGGGTTGAGAAAAAAATGCAGACTAATAAGGATAAATTAAACAAAGCAGCAAAGACAAACTCCATTTCTTTCTGTTCTTTGCATGCCCAGTTGGAAATAAATGATGTTTTGCCTCCTGGAGGGATTAAAATAAGAAGGATTTTATAAACTCTCTCACTCGCTGGCTCTCTTTCGCCTCAAAATCTTTCTTTCTATGCATAAAATGTGTTGCAAATACAAAAGCTGTCTCAAAATCATTAACTTCTCTACTGTTTCCTATCAATTTATAGATCTCAATATCAAGAAACTCTGTATCTTGCAATCCTATTTCACTCAGGCCCAGACAACCTCATCCTAGCTACTCCTCACCCTGCATTCCCAATCTCTAACAAAGCTGCCCCCTCTTCCAAAGGCTTCCACAGACATTAAAGGAGAAGAATGCCTTCTTTTTTCATGAGTTTACTTTTTTGTTGTGTTGCATTCCATAATATATATATATTCTTGACACTAGTAAATCTATTTTTTGTGACTAATATAATGTGAACAGATTTTTTTTTTTCTTACATTGAGGACTTTATTTCAAAATGTCTCTATGCAAATATCATATAGAAGAGAATATACTCCTTCGAGGAAAAAAGCCACCAAGATCATGCTTGGAGATTATTTACTAGGATATTCCAATGGTAAGACTGCAGTTAGGTAGGAAAAGAAGAGAACAATGAAATCTATTGCATTTTATGACAGCTACATAAGACAAGTTCCCAGTCAGACCACTAGTCGGTCAGACTTTGCACCTCTGAATTAATGCATTCATGTTGTGCTCTCTGTATTCTGCCTGTATTTTAGCAATGGATGCTTTGCTGTGTTCTCACAGAAACTTTAGTTTCTCTTGCTTTACACTAGATGTTGAACCTGTCCTAATTACCTTATTGTTTCATCAATGATTATAATATACCACACATAATATATAATTCAAACTCAAGAGGCCCTGCCTGTTTTTTCTGCTAGGCTTTTTCATCCTCTCCCCAGTGATGCTGAGGAAGGCTGTTGACCTTAGCAAAGATCAGTTGGAGATCTACTCCTAACCTTTTCCCTTGATTGAGCCATACAGAGCCTTAATGTGAGAAAGGGATGGTTCTCCCTTCCTGGTTGATCACATTGATACAGTTTCAAAACTAGAGAGTCTTAAGCTTCTCCCAATCCCCTGGTGTAAAGTGAGCAAAGCTTAGTCCTTCTGCATGGCAAGACTGCTTTGCTCTCCCTTCCTAAATGTCTTACGTGAAAATCCAGAAAGGAGAGCACTGCACTTCAGGAAAGAACCAGCCTAGAGAAGTTGATGGCAGAGCGGGCAGCTACACCTAAATGGCATCACCAGTAATTCCATCAAGGCTAACTCCTTCATCTGATCCAGGTGACATTTCTCATAATTTATTTGCATAGAAATGCAGCTTCAGGTTCAGGGTGGTGCAACTACTCTCAATCCGATGTCATCAAGAAAAAAAGTCTGGAAAGCAAAAGCTCCTCATCTGCCATTTCTGAAATTGAACTTGCTATTTCATTTCTAAACCATATCCTATGAAACAATATACTTTACTTTAGCTAGAAAATGAGACAATTGTTCATATAGCTTTGGCAGCACCCTTTAATGACAAGTGGCAACAATCTCATCTTGTCCATGCCAAAGAGTGAAAATTAGTGCTTATACACAGACATTTGAGACAACTACAGGCACGCAGATGTCTACATTAACTGGGGCATCCAGAGACAGACAAACCAATATCAGCTATAATGGAGTCATGTCCTAGGGCAGAGATATTATTTTATCCTAATTGAATCTAAAAGCATGCTAGCACTTAAACACTTCAGTAAAGAGGGATATAAAGGAATTTTGAGGTAAGATAAAAATTATTTCTTAGTAAGTGGATTTCATTGATGAAAAGGATTTCATTTAAGTATCTTGTGGGAAATCCAAACATTTGAGCTTTAGCACATGCACCATGTAATTCCAGACAATTTCTGCACCTTCCATTTACTTAACTATAATATGATTCTCCCTACAAAGTAGTGCTCCCAGCTTTAACACTTAGATATCTTTTTGTGGCTCCTCCTATCCCCAGCACTGCAGCTGGCAGTTAATTCTGGGAAGAATCCTCTGGGTGCCAGCTGATAGAAAAAAGTTTTGCTAAACTATATTGCACTGTTTAAACTTCATGCTTATCGAAGCCTAATAACAGCATTTAGTGGAACTCAATGTCTAGGTGCATTTTCAGTATTTCGTATGCTGCAGTTGAGCCAAACGTCTCACGGTGCATCTCAGCAAGGTCTCAAATAGCTTGCAATTCTACTGGCATACTTTCATTCAGTTCTCTGATCTCAGTTATTGAACAGAAAATGGAATCACTTAGGGAAAGAATAAACATGGAAAAATAATGATTTCCTTTCTCACAACACCGCCAAATTTCACTGTGAAAAATTTGCAATGAAAATCAGAAATGCCTTGTCTGCCCAAGTCGAAGAGCTTTGACATTTATGATCAAAGGTACACAGATGCATTCAAGGACCTGCCATAGTCCAGTACCGAATCAAGAACAATGGGAAATGTGTTTAGCTCAAAATCAGCCAAAATACCTTTTTTCCTTCTATACTTTTTTCCACATTAAACTAAACAAACATTTGTATTTGGAACTATTTGCTGCTTCTTTAGGAAACTGCTTTCAAAGGTACAGTCCTGAACAATCCATGCAGCCCTAAAATGTTAAGGATTTAAATATTGGTTATGGTCCATATTAACATTATTAGACTCCTGCTGCTACATCTAACTCCTTTGAACACATTATCAGAAATGTCAACCTACAGATCTACCATATAAAAATCTTCATCTTTTTCTAAAATAGTTCAGATTTAAAGAGAAAATTCTTATTGCTAGCACTAAGTGAAGTTACCCATCTTTATCATCTCCCTCACTGCACGACATAGCCAGATTATTTCAAAAATTTGAAATACCTTATTCCTATTATCAGGTCTAAGAAACATCACACAGTTTTTGTCACCCTCCTTTCAAGAAAAAAACCCCAAGGTATTGAATTCAACCAAGATTTCTCTATATCTGTATACATGTACATGATACACTACAGATGCAAACTCAAACAGATACAGCAGTCAAACTATTTGGTTCTTTAATAGTGTCCAGAATTTGCCATTTTATACTGGCATAAATTTAATACGTAGGTACCATATTCTATACTGAGTGGAAGACTTTCTAACTGTCATTAAAATTAGAAAGAAGGATACTCTAAAGTCACATCTTCTGTCTCATAAATCATTACAAGTGTTTGAGAATTCATCTCTAATACCTAAGAAACAAAATCAGTTTGTCATATAAAAAAAAAAAAAAAAAAAAAAAAAAAAAAAAAAAGGTGTTGTTTTAAATCATTGTTCTTTTCAGGTAAATAATTTTTCTTCAATTACTATCAACAGCTGTGGTCTGTGGTTGCCAACTTTAGAACAAAATGTCATCTTGAAAATAATTATAACCACTTTTTAATTATTTATAAATGCCTTTATATTAATACACATCAGGCAAGAGAAAATAATAGTAATTAAAAATGAGACCTTCAACCTTATATTTTAAATAAAACAGGGTTAAGTTTTGATTTCTAAATATTTTGTAATTTAGCAATAAAATTTATTTTGCTTATGGAAATTTTAATTTTTATCAGTGTTGAGAAATGAATCTCATTTACTTTTCCAGAGTTTTGTTGCTGCAGTTGCTCTTCATTCTCATTCTTAAAATACTACTGCAATTATATTTCAAATTATTATCCTTCTACCCATGTCCCTCAATTTGTTCTGTTTTTAGGGTAACTAACAGAGCAAATAATTTATTAAGGATAAAAATAATTTTGCAAAGATTTGCAGAAGCTGACAGACTAAGAATTCTGCCAAATAGAACCCAAGCAGAGAGTGGAGGATTAGACCCCATCTAATCCACTGTTTTTTTCAAACCAGGGTATTTAATACTGTACTAAAGCCTTTGGAGAGTTTTATTTTTAGTGGCTTTCCATATTAAGGTTTGCTCTAAGAATTACAATTTAGGAAACAAACTAAAGAAATGTATTCCTTGTTTTTGAGTAAGGTATCATCATTAAAGGTCTTCCATTCCCCAAATAAATATTTTTTTATACTTTATGCCACCTTTTAATTTTCCTGATAATTTTCATTGTAAACACTATACTTCATTAAGCTTTGAAATTAAAAAAAAAAAAAAAATTAAAAGGGAATTTATGCAATGAAAAAATCATTTGGTGATGACAGTACACTGTGTTTGATAAGAGATGAAAAAAGTGACTGTTCTTACTAATTATTTCCATGTCAATATTGTACATGAAACTTGCTTTCAGTTTGGAGAAAACCAGGCTAGTGGGGCTGTGTCTACATTGCCATCTAACTAAATGATTTAGTCTATGAAATAGCCAAGAGAGAACAATTCTCCAAATGTGGCAATATTTTGGCTGTTTGAACTTTCTAGTGGCATAATATCTTAGTTACACTTAGTTATGTGTGTCTACCCTGAGAATAATTGTCATTTCTTGGTCCAAATTTCACACAGTGACCCTTTTCTTACCGCTGAGAGGTGGATGGCCCTACAGCAGGCCATGGTATTCCTCTACTTCCCACTTAGTGCTCCTGCGGACCCAAAGCATTATTCCTTTCACGTTTATAAGTTTTGATTTTAAAAATCTAATTTTTTTTCCTTTCAGATTATCTGGCCTAATGTAGGAGTTGATGCTGTTGAGCTGCTGAAAAAAACCATGGTATCCTTTTGAAACTAGTTGGGCCTGTCCCTGTAGAATAAATCCATCATATGAAATGGCTACAGCCTCTCTCTACACTGGGGAGCCAGGCGAGTTCTAGATCAGCTCAAATGCCTGGGATTTACCTGATAAACAGGACAGTCACAAGTTCTCTGCTGCGCTAGATCCTCAAACTCTTGTGATGAGCTTCACAAAGCAATCAGTTGGTAATCAAAGTAATAATTTTTTAAGCAGGGAATTTTCCATCCAGAAAGCAACTAATCTGACAAAAGCAAGTAATTACAATGAAGATTTGCTGAATATTTTATATGTAATTTCCAAAGTTTGCAGCAGTCAAATTTTCTAAGAAAAAGAACTATTAGTTCCATTTTTTTTTCTTTGTAGTTTTTGTAAATTTTGTCAGAATTTTTGACAGAATTATAAAATTGAGGAAGCAGTCCCAATGCACACCAACATTTCTTTCTTAGATTTTCTTTATATGATTTAAGTAGAAATTTCTGTAAGAAACTGGTAAAAGGTAAGATATAGAAGAATATTCATCTGCTCCCTTGGACTGTCTGTATTCACACAACACTTCTGCATCTTGCCAAGTTTGTGAGCTGCAAGAGCACAGTGTGTAGTGACGATGTTCTAACCCTTTTAGTGCCTTGCATACTACACACTGAGCTTAATTTTACTTCCAAACAAAATTTTGGCAGCATTCCTCAGTGAGCACACGTTGTTCTCATCTTGACAGACTATTGCATTCTCTCACTTAAAACAATTTGATGCATTTTTAATTTTTTTTCTTTTTTAACTTGTTCCTAGATGGGCACAGTTTATATAATCAGCCACCAACTCCAACAATGAAAAAGACAGTTCTTATTTTCTTAATTTAGGCCATTATGCTGAAATTATGCTTTCATATTTTCTCTACTTTGTTTTTTTTTTTTTTACAATTTCCAATTATGAGGGTAATTTTAAATACCTTTTAGAGCAAAATTAAGTGTCTGTTACGTAGTTTTTCTTTTCTAACTCAATATTTAATTAGATGCCATGTTTGACATTACATAGTTTGGTGAGAAATTCAGAGCTGGATTTCAGTGAATAAAAAGAATATCTAATCATAAGCAATGCAGCAGTATTCTATGATTCTATATTATATATTGTGTAAATATAATTTGCTTTATATTGATTTTTAAACAGAAATGGATTTCTCTGATCCTCCCTGCCTTCAAACCATCAGACTGACCACAAGTAAGTACATGGAATTTGAGTAGTAATATGAGTACCAAATTGCTAAAATACTGCAACACCAAACCTAGATTGTTGTGTATGTAGATGTAAGAGCAGAACTAAGAATGCTATTTTTAAGGAGGCTCTTCAAATTTATCTAATTTGTTAAAAACAAATAAAAAAATTGGTCTTTACTAGAGCATAATGGCATAATATGGCCTTATAGTGAGGAGTACATGTAGAAAAAAAGGGGAATTTCAGGCCTAACTGCATTTTCTGTCAGCCAATTCTTAACCTATAAGGATCATCTGGTCAGCCTCTTCTATGGTCTAGAGTTAATGAAAAAAAACAAAAACCAAACAAACCAAAACCAGAGTGGTTACATCTTGTGAAGCCAAAAAAGAGGACAAAGATGGATAGGGAAACAGTGGATATACAGTATAATAACTTCCAGCTGCAGTATCATCTGTCTGCTGGTAGGTATGGGGAAATAAATAAATTATCAAAAAAAATCTAATTAAAAAAAACCCAACAATGTCAGGATGAGTTTTAGTAAATAAGAACTTGCACGACAAGTGATATGAAAGCAGCAAGATGATTAAAATGCAGTATCTTATTTATTATACATTAGGTAGATCAAAGCTCCTCAGAGATAACAAGGCACTGATTGGGGGTTGCCACCTGTTTGGTCTCACAAGGTGTGGAAATCTGTGAGGTGAAGCTGTGTTAAAGGTTGTCAGTACATGCTACACTTATGAATGGTTTGCATTGATAAAAAACCTCCATATTATTCTTATTTTGCTGAAAAGATTTACTCATTATTCACCAGCACATATTTTGCTTTCTTAGTTAAGGCAAAAAGGATATGCTATGTAATTCAGGAAGGTTTCAGAAACAAACAAAATTGCAGGCAAATGATTGTACTTGGTACACATCACTTTAATATGGTGGTAAAAAGACCTGAAGAGCATAAAATTAAAATATATTTGAGCTGTTGTTTTGGAGAGTGCTGAGCCTTGCAGCAGACTGAGCTCAGAGAAGGAAGATTGTGGCAAGCAAATTACCCAGGAAAACTTCAGTCAGGACAACAAGGCAGGAGACAGTTTTCTAGATGTTTTTTGGGTTGGTTGCCCTTTTTGTCTCACCTCTCCACAAAGAACAGAACAGCTGTGACTTAAGGAAATGTTTGGGTATAAATGTCTAACAGTCATTGGCAGGATCTACTAAAGAGCAAGTTGAGAAAAGCTGAAATTCTGCAAGAGGCAAGGAAGGCAAGGCAAGGCAGTGACAACTTTTGTCAGTGTCCTTGAAGTGTGCTACAAAACTGGCTAAAGGAATGAGCAGAACTCCAGTATGGAGGTGTCAGAGCACCACTGGGTTTTCAGGTCTTTACATGAACTATTGTAGGAGAGAAAATTAATGCAGGAAAAGGGGAGTCAGTAAGAGAAGAATGATCTCTTTAAGTCAATGGAAACTTAATTTGAATGGATAAAACTGGGGAAAAAGTTTCTAAAGACTTCTTTAAAAGTCACATGTTCCAAAAGAAGAATTGTTTGGGAGATTTCTGGGTGCTATAAATACACCCATTGACCAAGACCAAGTTGGTACTGACACACAAGAAATGATTCCCCTTGGCTGACTCAATTCAAAGTAGAGAAGACTACCGTGATACCACATGGTGTGGGCATTCCCTCACAGACGAGTTTGATAAAGGATTCACACTGACAGACTCTTTTCCACTCCTTATTTCTAGAATGGTGAACAAATGCCCCAGAGCGAAGCAGTGCTGAGGGTTTTGCGCTCAATCTTCTCAAGAGAACACCACACAGATACAGATTTGTGTTTTGCTAGCGGCAAATGTTTATTCCACAATATTTTGGGCACTGATGTGAAAAAACATGATGCATGAGAGGAAATGCTGAGAGCCACATTCTGATCCCTTTTAGAGTACTAAAAACAAGGAATAACTTTGCTGAAATCAATGAATATATCTCTCGATCCGTGCAAGCAGCTTTAAATGCAGAACTTAAATTTGATTTCCAAACTTCTTGCAGCAAGCCTGGTGATGGCCTAAACTGCTACCACCATAACCTGTGAGTCCTCTGGTTCTTCTGCTCCTTTCAAGGTTGCTAAGAGTACAATGAAATATTTATTCCTCCTTCAGACTGGAAAGAGGAGAAGATATTAATAGTATATGAAAGTGAGTTTTAAACATATAATAACCATATTAGTAAAGTTTTAATTGCTTTTGTGCCATAGCACAATTAAAATAGTGGAAAAGCAGATGAATGAGGAATGTGAAGGAATAAATACAAATATATAGAACAGTGTCTGCAATGGAATTATCTGGTAATATTAAAGGCATAAGCACTCCCATTAACAAGCAGTAATTAGGAAACAAATAAGGTAAATGTAACTGATGTAACTGTAACCAGAAACATAATCTCATGGTGGTTTATATCAAAATAGCTGACTTTAGATTCTGAAGTTCAAACCAGTGCTTGGGAATGATGGTGAGCTCATCAGTATGAGATCTTTGGGAATCAGTTTTCTAACCTCTAATTTTCAGGTGATACTTAAGGTAACCTGAAGCATAGAGCTAAAACATGCTATTCAACAATGGTATCCTACTGGCTAAAAGATCTCACTGCCAGAAATCTAGAAGGCATTTCTTTCTAAACACTGAAGTAAAATTTCAAGATGCCTGTATTCCCAATTACTTGCACTAAAATTTTATAGATGAGAAATAAAAATGTGGTTTTGGTTTAGTAGTTCTAGCTCTTGGTTTTTATTTTTTATTCCTGTAATCATTGACATTTCCAGCTACAAAATACAGTCTGTTGTACTTAGGAAAACAGCTGCAAGGCACTTATTCCCACTCTCTGGGGTTTCTATAGGCTGAAGCTGGGTATGACTTTAAAGAGGAATAATTTATGAAACAGAAAGTTGAGGATATTTCATTTGCTTAGTTTTACTTCCAGAGTTTAGTCACTGTTAGGGAAATCTGCAAATAGCATGGCAAATCTGAAATCCATGCTCACAGAGGTGCATCTCCTTCTCTATTTCCAGACCAAATGCAGAAACATCTTTAATGAAGAACAGCTTCAGTAGCTTTTTCAAGGATATGCTAAGTAGAAACTATATATATATATTTGGGGAAACACAGCATTTAACTGTTTTGGATAAATAAGGAACTGGCAATTTCCTCTCATTTGCCACACCAGTGCTCAAGGGTCTGTCTGAGAATGAATGAAGTCCGGAATGGAAAACAGTAGTCTGTCACAGATCCTTCCTCTCCCCCTCTCACTTTTGCAATAAACAAGACTATCAACCCCTTGCAATTTAGGTAAATATTTCTAATGAAGCTATAGTTCAATTACTGCAAAGAGCTAATAATCTAAAAAGATCTCCAAAGCTGATTTGAAAAAAGGTGAGTTACTTAACTGATGATTATAAGATTCAGCAATGCAAGAAACTAGTATTAAACTTAGATTTACAAAGAACTTGCTTAGACAGAATGCTAGGCACAAAACCTTTTAGTTAAATGAAGACTGCATTCTGGATTCAGTGAAAATTTATCCTTTTTTATGATGCTACTCTCTTCCACTGAATTTATTTGTGAAGATCAAATGGCAAACTTCTGCAAATTATTACTGTTCAGTATCTTCACTGCAATCTAAAAAAAGAGAGAATGAGCTGCTTTAGCATGCTGAAACTCCCAGAAAGCATCTGACAAACCACAAAAAAAAAAAAAAAAAAAAAAAAAGGTGGAGTGAATCAGCACAGGGGGAAAATGAACTTGAGCTAGCAAAAAGGTGCTTCTGTAAAAGAAAGAGGTTGAACACATAAACATATATGTAGATATTTCAGAACCTCAGAGTTACTGCAATCCTCTGTGTCAAAACCCTCCAAGAGCCAAACACCAAATGGCAACCCACCATGGATAGTTTTTACTTAATCTGGTATATAAGTATTCACCATTTTAAGGGTTTTCCACTTCTGCAGGTTTCACTAGCTGAAAAACTATTCTAATCTGCAAGGGCAGGTACTAGAGAGGCAATCACTGTATGAAAATGTGCCCCATCTATTAAAATACAAGAATATCTTTCATGAAATGGATAATATCCCCAGCTTTTACAATGCACCAGAGTGTATTTACTTTTTAAAGACTCTTCTTTGCAAAATTATGCAAAATGAAGTATTTTAAGAGGATGAAGAGGAAAGAAAGAATTTTCCTGTGCCAAATTAAAACCCAGAGACATAATGCTAGAGAACATTTAGTTACTTCTGATCTGTGCTCGTTACTGAAAAGCCAGGGTACTGCAAAGTTAACCAGCAATTCTACTGACCTCACCCTGTTCATCATCTACTTCCACTATCATCTTTCCTCTTGCTTTTCTTTTCTTAACCCCTCTCTGCCTGTGCACAGAATATTTAATTCTAAAGGAAAACTGCTGCATTCCCAGTATTGATGTGCTTTTCTTTGAACCAGACCTATGTGAACGGGATGCCTCTAGGCACATTTAGGAGATGTAGTGCTAAACTGTTTCTTGAACTGCAAAATATTGCTGCAATGTGCTTCCAAACAATTAGGTCCTCTTTAAACTTCACGGAAAAAAGGTAGCCAGCACCACCTCTTCCAGTAAAGGACATTGGAGTATGCTTATAATTTGCCTTGGTCTCCTTCAGCGGAAGATGCCATTTCTTCTCTCCATAATTCTAAACTGTGAGATGATATTTTAATATTGTTTCACTAGACATGATGTGTGCACTTACATTTCAATTCTTGAGAAAGGGGGAATAATAATATATAAACAGTATCACTTAACCACCAAATCCAGCCATGTAACGGGAGGACTGACCATGTTTTGTTGTGCATGCATCTTTTACAGATTCTCCTCAGAATCTGTTACTTGGTACAGATTCTTGAGTAGAAGTGGCAGACTTTATATGAAACTGTACCATGGAGCAGCAGGCTGGCAAGGGATTAATATTGCTCAGGAGGTAAGACATACACAGCTGTAGAGACTGTGAAATTCAACCTCTGCCCTGAAAAATAAATATCTTGAAAACTTGAGAAATTCTAGAACAGTGACATCAAAATGAATCAAATAATTTTACCTGTAATATATGGGTTTGAGCCTTTTCTATTCATGAATGACAAGTGAAGAAAAATCTTTTTTCGGAAACAAAAGCACAACAAAACATTTGCTGTTGCCCTGAATACTAATGATGGAAGACTGTTGCTATGGTGATGCTAATTTTAACACTCTTGCCTGTGGACTTCATATGAACTGCCCGTTTTAACTTTTGCAAATGTCATTTACAAAATGAAAACCCATTAATGACTGGTGAGGGCACAATGTTCCACTTTAATTAGAATAATAAGGAATGCTGATGCACAAAGTACAGGTTTGTGAATTGCTACAAAGCCCACACTGTCAAAATTAATTACTGCTGATGGGGACTTTGTTCTAATTTTTTTTTTCCAAAGGAAGCTTTAGAATAATACAACTGTAGCTTGACTTGAAGTTGAAAGCAAGCTCTCCTTTTAATAGCAAGGTGGAATAAAGAGGTTTCTGAGACTGACAGTATAGTAAAAAGTACAACAGAGCTTAGAACTGGGACTGAGCCACACTAAAGGAGCACCAATTCCAGCAAAGGGGTAGTGCAAGTGGCAATGCTGCCAGGAAAAAAAAAAAATCCAGCTAAATACCAGCTCAGAAAAGCAATTAAGATTTGGAAAACAGAGTTGGTGTTTTTGAAGAACTTAAAAATAAATTGAGTGGGTGCTGGGATATGGTTCTGGTTTAAGTTAGTGAGGTATTGCTGACTTGTTAATTGTGAAGTGCTGAAACAAGTAGATGATGTTTAAAAAAACCCAGCATAGATAGTAATAGTAACCTCTTTTTTAGTGCACCAAGCCCTTACAAATCATGAAGAAACATCTCTCAAGAGAAGCGAAAAATGTTGCAACTACCATTTCTAATTTTGGGGCAATGTCTGAGCATATAAAGTAGGTGCTATGCTGCTAACAGCGTGTCAGTAGTACTGACTGCAATGAGGAAAGCACACTGCAATGAAAAGCATCACAGCTGCTGAGAGAGCATTATACAGACTAATTGTTATCATTAAATATCTACATTGTAGCACTGCTTGGAGAATCTAATTGAGTTGAGATCCATTGTGTTGCATCCTGCATTAACAGAAAGGAAACTTGCCTTCTCTTGTGAAGAGCCGAGCTGTTGAAGGACTTGATTTGTCTTTATGCTACATCTCTGGTTCAGCGTGAGATTGCTGGAAGTGTGACTGGTGTGAGGATGAATAGCTGCTTAAATATTTTTCTGAATTCTCATTCATGATAAACTATGGTTTAATGAGTAGCTGAGCTTTCTCCCAGCATGACCAGTATGAAATCCATTCTGAGTCTATTGCTATACTCCAGAGCTGTTTTAAAACGGCCCGGCCAATTTTGCCCTTGAATTGTTGGCTATTGTGCAAGCCTCTGTACTTAAACACAGCTCTACCCTCAAGATGTCTGGAATTTCATGGTATTGTACTAAAGAGAAATACAGCAACAAGTAGAGATTTGACTGAGAATGATTGTGTCTACCAAGTCTGATTGTTAGTTTTTCTGTCTGTGATTTGTTAACTCAGAACTTGTTTTCCTCTTGCTGTTAGGTTTGTGCCGAGGTAACAGGGTGACCACTGAACAGCACTGTCATCAAAGACCTTCTTCAGCAAGCACCCACTCTTCATATAGTGTCATTCAGAGTAGGGCCTGATGTTAAAAATGTCATTGACTGTAAATTTTGCAGATAATACCTGTATGCTCTGTGCTGCTGCTGAATGCAGCTGTACCTGGTGGGATGCACAGCCATGAGACAGCCAGCTGGTCTTGAGAGCCAGTGGGCTCAGGGCTAACCCACACTTCTGCAGGACCTTGCCCTGTGATATATTATCTCAGAAAAAGAAGGGACAAGGATCTCTTCAACTCAGTAGGAGAACCCTTAGCAGCTAGCTGGAATTCAGAGGGAGCCAGAAGCAAACAGTAATTTACAAATATGGAACTGAGGTGTGTTAACAAACTGACACTTGGAAATTAAAGTTTGGTAGCTTCCCAATACACAAAGGTTTAGAATTTATGGAATTAATCTGAAATAGAGGAAATAAGCTGAGAAAACTACCTCACAAAAAATTGTTACTAAACACCATTACCAAGACAATTAGATTTTTACAGTTCATTCTCCAGATAAGAAGGCAATATTTCTGATAATGTCAGCCCCTGCCAACACTGATGAGTGAAGAATTCAAGGGGTTTAAGTTAATGGAGCCTGCTGGCATGGAGAGATCTATGGGATCAAGATCACCTCAGCCTTCTTCAAGATAGTTTGGACACCGGGATAAGTAAGAAATATTTTTATTCCTTAAAATTCTCTGTTAATCCATGTGAATGGGTAGAATGTAAAAAGTATCTGCCTTTTGTGCAGAGGTACAGTGAGACATCCAGTGGTACGTAACTGAGCAATAAAGATGCTCCAAGCTCTAATCTGGAATTAGGTGATGGAAAGAGTAACAGTGTCTACAACAACATCTAAGTTCTTCTCACATATTTCATATTCTGTGCAATAAAATTTTTTGAGCTGTAAAAATTAATTTTAATGACCATTGTTAATACAGTCAACACAGCATCTTTTAATGAGGCAATAATTGCTGAAACTGAATTAGATTACTGCTAATCAGAGTGACTGAGTACCAAGTAAAAGCTCTCAGAAGAGAATCAGAAAAAAATGTAGTTGTTTGGTGTTGGAAAAGGAGATACAGTATCTTAAGGACAAGAAACACTAAATGTGTTAGTAGGCATAAAGTGAATGGGATAGACTACAGAGGCAGCAAAACATTGTGTAAAATAATGGAAATGTCAATAAAGAAACACTGGTGTTTGAGAGAAAATATCTTTTTTTGAGCCTGGGCCTTAATAACCATCTAATGGCAAGTGCTATAAACAGGAAAGAAAACTGTAATGAACAAATTTAGAAGTCATCAGCATAACTAAATTAAACAAAACTCTGAAAGGAGAAGTGAGAAAGTAGAATAAAGAGGATGGTGGGCTAGAGGCAGTTTCCAGCAGGAGGACTGGCTCTGCAAAGGGAGCATAAGAAAGAAGATACAGAAGAAGCAAACAGTAAATTATTACAAGGAAAAGCCTGACAGCAAGCCAAGAAAAGGCATGAAAGGACAGCAGCAAGATGGTTTGTTGAAAGTGGTGGAATGACCTAGAAGAAAGTGAACACTGAAAAGATTCTTGGAACTGGACAGCAGGAAATTGTTAGTGACCTTATTAAGAGCTGTTTTAAGGAGAAAATGGAACAGAAGCTAGAAATGACTGGGGAGGAAAAAAAAAACATGGACTGGAAAAAACCCACAAATTCCAAGAAGGAGATCAATGTTCTGCATATTGAACAGTGTCAGAGAAAAGATTTGTTTTGTTTATCAAGGGCAGCCCTGAAGAGAAACTTCCATGTAAGGAAAGAAGGAGCAGATAAGCGTCAAAGAAAATTCATCACTAGAAATCTGAAGTCCTAAACAAGTCATTTTGATATGCTCCTAATGTCTAAGGGACTGAAGAAGTTAAGGAAATAGTTCTCTAACATCCAGCTACTTGATGTCCCAGGTGTCATTCATCTAATTTCTTCTTGTGAAATATACCATCTGTAACTTGCTATTACTTCAAAGAAACTTGTTGCAAACAAGACTTTTCTCCTTCAAACCTATTCAATCCTATTTCCCTCACTGTGACAAGCTCTTTTCTTTGAATTCCTACTGCTGCACAGTACTATGGTAGCAGCTTGATTAATATGCTTTCTTTTGTTAGGGACAGACCATATGGTTTATTATTGGTTGAGTAGTCCTTCTCCCTTTTTTTTTTTTTTTTTTTTTTTTTTTTTTTTTTTTTTTCTAATTTCTAAACAGCGTTCACAAAAAAACCCCTAACAAAAGCCAAAATCTTCCCAAAAAACCCCAAACTAATACCTCCCCAAAACCAAAACAAAAAGAAACCCACAAAGAAACAAAAAACCCACATAAACAAATAAACAAACAAACAAAAACCTCACAAACCTCCAAAGTCCAAACAAAATGAAACTGAAGATCATTCAGATTTGTACCTGGTATAATTTCAGTTTAGGGCTACTTCAAGGAATTTATATAATCTGAATCCAAACAATATTTAGAGCTGTCTAATGTACTTTTCAGTTACCTCTGAAAGTACAGAATATGGCTGTCTTCTGGAGATAGCTTTTCCTTGGTCCTTCACAAAAGCACTTAATTACAAAACACAAAATAATTTTTGGATTTTAAATGCAAGCCCTCTATACTGATTTAAGCCACCATTGTGGAGTTTATATTAAAAAAACCCAAAACCTAAGCCTATAGGTTTTGTTCATAAATATCTCTAAATGATAGCTCAGCTACAGAGTTTAGTTTTATATTTTAAACTGTGTAAAATTTCAGAATTATTTTTTTAATGAACTTGAACTAGCAATTTCTTACAGAAGACATATTGAATATCAACACTGAGCCATGAAAGCAAACTTTAATATTCAAAGAATATGTTTTTATAGCCAAGGATCAGCAAAACACAGCAAAAAAGTAATTGTACATCATGCAGTAGCTAAAAGCTGATTAATATACACAAAAGTATTTCACATTGGAACTTCTCATTTACTAACAAAATCTGCTTGGTAAAATTGCCAACTGCAGTATGACTGGAGCCGGTGATAAAATGGAAGCAGAGGATGCTTTCAAGCACAGAAGTAAATGCAAATTAATGACATGCAACACTGTAATCAAGATGTAAGAAAAGCTACCATAAATGTAGGCTTCTTTACTTCAGAACTTCTCTGAGTTTAGCTGTTTAGTCATACTTATCAAATGCAGTACATGATTTATACATTCCAGGGATTCTCAGCAAACAGAGTTAGAAAAAAGCTCTCACTGATGAGAATTTTGCTTTAAACATTTTCAAATTGTTCCTTAACTGTTTGAGCAGAGGGAGTCCCAGGAGTAACAGAATGCATATGTGCACGTAATGTATTTTTTAACCTTAAGATTCCTATCAAATTTGCATTTTTAGACCTTCAAGTGAACCCTTCATTGAGGGAATATTCACCTATGAGTTTGTTTCATATTGTTATTCCCTCTATGTTTATATCTGAAACTAAATTACACACTGGGTTCCTTAGGGACGTATCCAATCTTAATGGCTGTGTCCTGTTTACTGCAGCTGCTGTTGTTGCATCAAGTCACATTTGCAATTGCTATCACTTTTTTTCTAAGTTTTCAGAAAAGGTGCATAGGTATGGCCTCCTAAGAGCATTGCCATTGATGAAGTCCCAATGCTAAAAGCAATTAAGCAGACTTAAATTGAAGAAGAAACATTAGATAAAATCACTGATCCGGGAGGACATATGCAGCTTCTGCATTCTGATTTTCTAATGAAGTTGCAGTTTTTCTGTGTTTCAGCATGCAGCAGAATCCGTTCACTTTTTGTCATGTTCTTTTCCAATGTCAAATTGTGTATCCCTTTGCTAATAGAGCCTCCAGGATAGCAAATGGTGGATTGGAATACAGTGCTTGGAAACAAAAATTATTTTAGTATTACAGTATTTTTATTCAATTGAAATTTAATTTCTTTTTTATTTATCTTCCTCATATTTCTTTGTTCCATATTTTCAGGTCAATACATTTGTATCACCATATTGAAGCACTAAAGTTGTGCCAGATGGACCAAAAACCTTTCAAATAATTTGAGTTTGAAAGATTTGTATGTTTATTCAGTACTGGAGCACAGAGGACTTGCATCCTAAAGACATGTGCCAGCTTCACAAAACATCAGTTTTCTATATATTTCTAAAAATCACACATAGTCATAAATTACTTAACATGTTTATACATATGTATTACCTATTTTGGCTTTAAATTAGTTGTCTGTACTTTGTGATTGTGCTGTCCTCCTTCTAATTGAGGTGGTGGTTTTTTGAATTGAGTCAGTGGCTCATGGGATGAAGTAAAGTTGTCTACCTCACAGATTTGTCCTGTTGTCAGGTCTCTGTGACCCCTTCGTTATGGTCCAGGTTCTTTTTCTTGGCTCCAAGTATCAACAAGTATCTTGTTTTTCTGATTTCTTACAATGCTAAGTGTCAGATACATGATAGATTGTCTTGTTCTATACCTATATATTAAAGATTAAACCCTTAGGTTTTTTTTTTTTTTTTTGATCCCCTTATTATTACACTAGCCCCTGATATTTGATGTGTTGCTTACATATTTGCTGGCTACATTTCTAATTCCTAAATCTTTTAACACTTTGACTCAATATACCCCTTAGCAAACATCTTCTTGAAATGTCTCTGAGCAAGTTCTCGCAGCAAAAGTGTCCCTTATTTATTAACAAAGGATAACACCCATGTCTTAACTAGAAATGTTTTAGGTTATAATTAAAATTTTATCATGGTGCTCCATGTTGCTTGTATAGTTGAGGTTTTTGCATGAAGTTATCTATTCCCATGCCAAACAGCAATTTTCTAGCTACTCTTTACATTTTAATTCCATGTCCGTAACATTTCTTTCTAACAATTTTTCTTAGTATGCTTCATGCAGGGTGTCCTAACCCTCAAGCATCAAAAGTTTTACATTTTCAACATTTGTTGGAAAATGAAGCACAAAAAAATGTATCTTTGCCTCTCTACTCCTGTATTTGCTCTGCAGTAGTGAACAGAAAAAATATCTTGATAAAGAAAACTAAGGGAGATAAGTATGTAATGAAATTCAAAAGGCACTCTGGGTTATTTACTAGATATCTAATATCTAATACTTAAACATTGAAATAATACAAACTTTCCTAGCAGACATCTAGATAAATATAAAATACGTGAATGAGATTGCATTATCATGGTTTTAAATATTTAGATTTCTTTAAAAACCTTTACCTATTGCATAACAATTTTAATGTTAAACACCATAATTCAACTGACAATTAAATATCATTAACATAATAGTGCATAAGTTCACATTATAAAGTGTGAAGTACATAAGTGAAGAAAAAAAAACTCATACAAACAACTGTGCATGTATTTACAGCAACCTAAATGCTTTGTAATTAATTGCTGCATTCAGTTTGTGCCCCCCTCAAGCTCCCAAACTAACGCCTACGTATGGCATTTATACTAACAAATTTTGGTCCTGCTAAAAAAAAGAAGGGGGGACCTTGAGACACAGAATGGGTAGGTAATAAAGAGCAAAGTTTGACCTCTACTCACTATTCTACTCTGTAGGCACCACTCAGTGACCCTGCTAGGCTTGTCATATAAAGGGTGCTGATTGTGTTGAGCTCATTTTTCTGAGCTCAATTGCCATGGAGAATGCAATGCCATGGATGCTTGTGTTACAAAAATTACCTGTAAGAAAAGCAATTCATTCAGAGATGAGATGAATTTTTTTAATGGTTTGTTTTTCTTAAATTATCTAGCCAGAGATTTCCTAATATAAAAGTTTATCTGATGAATATTTGAAATTCAAAGCAAATAAGTAGCATGCAGGAGGCTGCCAAACCTAAAGATCAGATTTGAGACTATAATTTATCTCATAAAATTCAACTTTTAAAACAGAAAATGGGAAATAAACAAAATTAATATAAATGATTTGGTCATTCTTAACCATTCATTAAAATCTTTCCTTAAATCTAACTGCAACCTGATATTTATACAGTTCACAATTAATTCATTTTATATGTCTTTTAGAATCTGCAGCTTCTAAGTGTAATATATACACAACCTAGTTCTCAGGATTTAAGGTCTAAAGATAAGGATATCACAGGACTCATGTGCAATACAGAACTGATTTCAGCTATTAGTTGAGAAGAAGAAAAAAAAACATCTTTGAAAGGCATTAGGAGAAAAATGGACCAAATAATCCATAATCATTATTCAGTATGTAAAGACTAAACAAATCTCTCATGGCAAGAAGTGTTTGTAAGGACAGGTGGAGAATATTCTGAAAAATACGAACTTATTGCAGTCAGCATCTTAGAAGGTCAGAGAAAGAACAGATTCAAGAGCAGTTCAACAGGATCCATGAACTAATTTTGAAAAAGAATCCAGGAAAACACCTGACCTTGCCCTGACAGACAGGTGACTTAAGGAAACAGAAAGAGCCCAGCTGGTGTGGCTGATTATTGTTTTCTCAGTCTGCTCTGGGTTGTTGCATGGCCTCAGGTGCCAATATAAGAATGTTCCTCAGTCGACCAAAGCTGTGAATCCACAGCAAATAGAGCTGGAAATGCAAATTGTACCTGGCCATACCCACTGCTTTCTCACTGGTACGGAGACCTTTCTTAAAGCACAGTCAGTAATTACACTCCTGCCATATTTTAGACTGACGAGATCACAAAGAAGACAAAAGAAGGTACACAGTACTGGTGAAGCAGCATCAATTTAATGCTGACTCCCTTATTATACAGATGGAATTTTTCTTGTGTGAAATGTAGAAATTGTCTTATTTGTGGAGCTGGCTGCATTAGAAGGGACACTGGACCAAGGGCAATGCAGGCAATGGATGTGACAAGAGCTGCTTTGGAGAAGCTGTCAGTCTTTGTAGGAAAAAAAGGAAGCATGAGACTTCTTGATATAACACGAACATGTAAGGAATCTGAGATATTGTTCCCCATTTCCTTGAGTATTACATTGGACAGTTGTCAGAAGTTGTCTCCTCTTTGTCTGTCATCTAAATTAAGTATGTAATTGATCTTTAAAAAAAAAAGAAAATTCTGACAGGCAAATCTTTCCCTTTTTTTCCTTAATGTGTCTAATCTTTTCAAGTTCAAAGCATTCTAGTGGAAATCAAACATAATTCCTATTTTAGAATCCTGCTTATTAAGCACACTGTTTAGAAGATGGGCTTTGAGTAGATAGCAATACATTTTAGCTATCAGGAGCAGCTGCAAAATCTACTTTGTAATGGAAGATCTGGCAAATACTCTATAAAATAGGTCCATATTGTATAGATGTCACTCAACTTAGTAAAGCTTATATTAGCTATGTAATTTTTCATTCATTTACTTCAGTTGTTAGGTGTAGCCTGGCTACATTTACAACTGGAGTAAAACTAAGCTAACAGAAATGAAGTAAAATTCAAGCAAAAGTTACATTCAGCTTACAAGAATATGTAACAACTTCAGCTACAATAAAAGTAAAATATTTAAGGTTATTAATTATATTCTACTACACTGTAAATACATGAACTCCTTGTACAGTACCAAAAGTTTACTTTTTCACACTATTGCCTATAAAAGCAGTTCATATATTAATCTCCAAGTCCCAGAGCTGGAAAGCAATGACTAGCTGGATTTAATAGATTCAAAATGTTGATATGTTCCCCTTAATTAGGAAAGTAGGAAGCTCAGATTCCTTCTAAAATTCTTACCCAGCTCATTACCTGCATAACATATTTTAAGATTTAACCTGCATAAGAATTATCCTTGCATTGTTTAACCCCTCTGTGGTGCTTAACACTATATACTCTTCATGAACATTTGCACTGAATGAATTTGAAAACAAAGCTTAAGAGCTTTATTCTCTACTTAACTATGAGCAGTGTCCCATCAGGAGGACCAGGTGTTGTGCAGGCACCCAAGGAATCTGCTCTGCCCCCTCCACAACAGGTGATATGTTTATGGAGGGAAAGCACATGGTTTCCCCCACCCACTGCCCCAAACCAGAGGCTACAACCCTGCCCTCAGCCCCCACAGCAGCTTGGATACACTAAAATTGCTGCTGAATACTTATAATTAATTTAAAAAAGAGATTAAATCTCCTTCAGTTCTTCTCACGTGAAGGCAGTAACTCCCTGCTGACAGATGGTATCGAGGAGCAGACCCACGATATCTTCCTTGAGTGCTCTGGCTCAGTCAGCAGGAACACATCTGCTTATAACCTCTGCTTTCATTATAAAGGTAGTTAAAGGCTCAAGATTTCTCATTTATTTACACTCTGAGTTTAAATTTTTGTGACAAGCTTTGGAACCAAGGCTTCACATCCCTACAAATCAGAAAGAAAATCTCTGCACTTGGACAAATCTCTAAGAAATATCATTTAGGTTTTTCTGCCAGACAGCATGAGAATTTACATCACATAAAGGTAAACTGTAAAGCATTATACTTTTTCTTTCCTTCACAATAGTTTCAATTTTCTTATGTAGAGTTCAGAACTGAAAGACAGGAAAAAATCATAATAAGTGTGCTTTTAAGAAGCTAAAATAATACTTCTTTTTTTTTTTTTTTTTTTTTTTAAATTTGGTAGATAGGTTAACTGTCAGCCATACACATGGTTTTCATAGCTTGCTCACAGCTTCACTCCCTACATATACATAATCATACATTATTTATTTATGGTTCTCTGCTCCATCTGACAGACATTTCCTACTTCCTTTTGTGCCTTGCACTTATCTACATTCTGCAGAAGAAACAATTAACCCAAGTGATTTTGTCAGAACATCATCTCCTCACTTTTTATCTTAGCAGAATTTCATTCAGATACATTCATTTATCCTGTCTCTAAGTTGAACAAAAGTAAAAGACTCATGGCTTTAATCTGTTTGCTTTTACAATGAAAACTCAGGGGTCTTAGCTTTTTTTCTGTGTTAAAATTCTGCATGGTTAAACAACAATTGAAAGAGAGATTAAAAATTAAGACAACAAAGAAGTATGTTTATAGAAACTGGCCTGCTAGATCTCCAGTGTGAAGCAAGAAAAGAATGAAGGATCTAAAACTAGCAAAAATGTATGTCACAAGCTGATATATTAAATGCAAATCAAATATTCTCATAGGAAACTACAATGTGGAAGAGAGTGAGGAAGTGGAGATGCCTTGTCCTTGGAGTTAGTTCACTGCATAGCTAATTCATAGAGAGAGGCTCACATGGGTCTTCTCAAGGAGTCAAAGCTGTGCTCCTGAGAATCTAGCTTTGTCCTCAGCAGGACAAAGTTCAGTGAACTGCTATAATCTGTATAAGAAAATAAGCTTGGCTGGGAAATAACTTGGAAGGTTTCCTTTGTGGGAAGCACTGAGATGAAAGACTACTGTATTTTTGCAGAAGCATTTTAAATCCTTCAAAAGAATGGGCACAGCAAGAGGGTAAGAAGACAGACACTATTAACTGGCAAGCTAGATACACGGAGAAAGAATAATGTCAAAGATTAGTACAAATATAGAAGTCACACCTACTAGATTTTAACACATTCATGATGCCAGGACTACTGAATATTTTTTTAGAGAGAGTGTGTTGCAGACTTCAATCCCACTCTTCCTCTGAGGCAACAGAGATCTCCTAACACTGAGTAATGGACAAGTTTGCAGAGCAGAGGGTAAGAGACACACAAGAGAGATGCAGACAGGGTTCAGAGTAGAGCTGCTTTATGTCCCCTTGTGCCCTGGGAGGACAGACACTGCAGAAGATTGGGTCATGCAGTATTACCAAACACTTCTGGTGCTGCAAAATGCAAAGTAGACAGGGTTTTGTTACCTGTCACTGCTTTGGAGCAGCTTCTCTATCTGTTTGATAGGAAGATAAGAATATGCATGTGCATGTATGCACATGTGAGATCCTTTTCATTATGGGGTGAGCTCTGATAAAATGTGATCTAACCTGAAATACAAGGTAAAAATCCACAGCCTCCCTACCTCTATTATCTGCCTTTTTCAGAATCTGAGGCTTTCTAAAATCTTTTGACACATATTCAGTAGTCTTTGAGGTGTGTATTTTTTCCATTTGCTTTTCAGATTTCTAATGTAGAGTAATTGCCTGTTTTGTCTTCTAAAAACTTAAATTTAGAAATTTTATTGAATACCTAAAACATTAATAAAGAGTACAGACATGCCTGTGCCTGCTTCTTCCTTTCCATTTTCTAGGTTGCACTGCAATAAGAGCAGGATCAAGGTCTTCAAAGAGCAGGACTGATTAAACTGAAAACTATTTTTTTTATAGTCCTCTCTTTTGTAATCTAATAAAACCTTTAAATTCTGTACTAGACACAAGAAATATATCAAAAAGAAAAAAAGATCAAAACAAGAAAGGTTGGATAAAATGTGTTTTCAAGCAATTTCACATATTTTATCTCATAGGCAAAGCAGAGGGTTTTTTTAACTCAGTAGCACCTCATGGTCTGAGCAAGTGCTGAGTGACCTGACAGCCATGTCCAGCTGCAGCTTGGGATATTTCTTCTGTCCTGGAACACAAAAACTAGATTTCCTCAGTGTGCTGCAGAAGAGGGTGGGGCTGAAGTTCTGGTCTAGTTTGTCATCTCCATAAGGAAGGAAGCACATGAAAGGGTGGAAGGAAATGAAGCAACTGATGCAAGGCAATTTTCATGAGGCAGACGCCAGGCCAAGAAACCACCCAATGCCAGACACTGTGAACACCTGAAATGGGTTGTACACTTTTGATAATTATATTGTCCATGGTAATGTTGCCTATACAAATACAATTTGAAACAAAAAAAATCAAAAATCGACTGGTGTAAATAAGCTCAAGAGGGAATTATTGACATATAGCTTTAGAAGCAACTAGTTGCTTCTAGATTAATCAACTGTATACAAATTAAATTTTAACCAGTAAAGTCACAGGTCTTGAAGATACCTAACCATAAAGAAACATTGCTGTTGAAGACTTAGCATGAAGTGCTGCCTGATTTATGGATTATTGAGTGCAATAGCATCACAAATGGGAAAGTGATGAGATAAAAGAGTTAAGCATCAAAAACAGATAAAATGAGAACCAGTAAAATGTGTAGCAAATCTGGTTAATGAAGAGGGCTAACACCAATATTCTACATTGATGACAGAAATAAAATTATGTAAACATGAAGATAATGCTCTCTGTGTCTTCCTAGCCTTCATGAAGTTCTTTTAGAGAATTAACAACTAATAGGAAAGTAATGCATCAAAGGTTTAAAAAAAAAAATGTGCTTATTTAAAAGCCAAAAAGGTACAGAAAACAATTTAGTTGTTTCTAAATATGAAATATGATTAATGAGAATGAATGCAAAAAAAGACTGAGGATAGCTGGAGAAGGCAATAGATATATCCACTCAGTAAGATGCGTTAAAACTTGACTGCATTGTTTTACATCTCAAGGACAGCAAGTTTTTCTATGAAAGATGTAGCTAAATTAAAACTTGAATTAAAAATAGGAATGTATTACAGATGTACTTGACCCCTTAACCAAACTATCAGTAATTTGGTACAGGCTCCAAGGCAAGTAAAGACCTGAACTGTAGCCAAGAACTCCTCTAGAAACTCTCAAAGGGGCAGAGTGACCCAGAGAGCATCGATGCACATGAGCTTGGAACACGGATTGTGTGAACAATGCATGAATAGCAGGTGGCTTTTCCAAGGGTCTTTTGTCAAAGAACAAAGGAGGCTGTGGGTACAAGAAAGTTCACACATACCCTTCCTCCTGTATTAAATGTGACTACAAGCCAGCCACTTTATCCCATGGCTTTGGCAGCCTCAGGGAGCCACCTCTGAGCTCTCCCTGCTGGGCAGCGTGGCTGAACAGCAGTGACCTCCCCTTGCCCTGAGACAACTCTCAAGGTTATTCCTTGAAGCAGAAACCTTTCTACAAACAACCAACCTTTGGATGAGTCCAACTGGAATTCTCTAAACTGCTACAGAACTGCACAGCAGTGACTCTCCCCTGGAGCTGGGACTCCTCTCAAGGACTGAGATTCCTTATGTGAGGCTAAGAAATCTTTCCTTACCCAACGCAGAGAGACCCCTCATTTATGGATCCTTGGTAAGTGGCTGGTAGCATACTAAATAAATATTAATGAAATCCATGAGTTAATTCCTTTAGACATATGCCATTGTCCAAGTCTGAGACTAAGTCTGGACCCAGCCATGACTAAGCTCCATCAGGAGTTTAGAAAGCAAGGGGTTCTCCTCTGAAACTCATGAACCATTGGGAGGGTCTACCTTACCCTTTGACTCTTTGGTCCCTGTGTAAATCAGTCAAAATAGATTTGAACTGGATTTTCCTTTACATAATGTAGTAACTAATAGAGTGAACCTTGCCATTGAACTTTATTACAATGCACTTTCATACATTCATAATAAACCCACTCTTGTTAATGTCTCTGACAGTGATTCTTCAAGTGATCTGAATCACTCATTTGTGACAAACTGGTGTAGTTGGCAGGATCCTAAATCAGGATCCACAGTATAATGCTACAATTGTTTATGGCCATTAAAATGCTTTTTAAAGTGGAGAAAATAAACATATTCATTTGAATTTGTTAATGTCCTAGAACAGAAGACTAAAAAGTAGGAAGGAATTAGCAAGACCAGCACTGACCATTTTAGACAGTTACCCCTGGCTGCTGGATGTGAGTGGCACAGCCAGAGGTGCCAAGAACAGAACAAAGTGCATTTTGTGCCTACTTTAAGAATGCCCAAACTCCTCTCCCCATAATGGCAAGTCATGCCATGTGAAAGAGAGAAGGAGGATCTTTGCCTTCATGTTAGTGCAATAAACTGAGTCTTACATGCCAGAACATTGACTTGCTTTCCAGCCTGTCTCTGGTAGACTGCCCCTCCTTCTTGACAGAGCTTTCCAGTCTCTTTGTGACTGTTTCATTATTCATAGCCAAATGCAAACATCAGAAAACTTACAAGATTAATGCAACAGTAAACCAGCTTAGCCAGGTATAAATGAACCTCTGAACTGCAACAGTTTCCTTCATGCATAACTCAAATACTTGTTCTAAGGCTGCTATACAAGTTCACCATGTGTTGAAAGGTGCAACTGAAGTGCCACTGCAAGAGCCTTCTGTAACCAAATGGCTTCAGTGACAGTAGCTGAGCTTGCAAAGTGTTTAGGAAGTATAAAGAGGAACCATGGAAATAGGTGTATTAACAAAACCCATGTCTTTGTTATTTGCACTAGTGTTTATGGCTGGTATTGCATCACCTGTTTCCTTCAGAAGTAGGATAAATAGTTCAAAGCAAGTTACAGACAAAGAATTCAAAAGAGAAGAAAAAAGTGCATTAAACCACCTTTTTTGTTGTTGTGTGGTAGCTCTATTTAGGACATGAGAAGGTTTCCCAAACTGTGATTAAAAAAAAAAAATAAATATTCTCATTTGTTGTGCAGACACATCTTCTAAAGCAAACTAGCTTAATTTGGGAACTAAACTCAAAAATAGGCTTTAGGGACTAACTGTCCCTTGTCATTCCTTAGCTATGGACTTTACCAAGTACTGACCCTAAAGGAATTCATGGTATTATGTGCATTTAAAAACATTATAAATTATTAAAATTATTAATTAATAACAAGCCATTAAAAAATTATAGGGTTAACCCCCCCTAGTGTTAATCCCTAGTGCACTTAAAGCTGCAATTCAGAATGTTGGGGTGTTTTTTTTGTTTGTTTTGCAAAACCTGCCACACATACACACAGAGGGCGACAGCACAATTTAAACTACAGTCCAGGTACCTCAATGTTGTGTCCGGTATTTGTTTCATTTAACTGGCTTATTGTTAAGGCTTTAATGTTAATGTTTTGTTCTTCTGTTCCCCCATGTTCTCCTCGAGCTAGTTTATTCCCGAAGTTGTATCCTCCCCTAAGTTGTATGGAATTTCCCCACCCCTTGTTCCAGCTCCTTCCCTGTCAATCACTGTTACCCTGCCCCTTGTTCTGGCACCTTCCATGTCACTCCAACCCTGAACCAATCCTTTGAGCGTACTTATCCCAGGGCATTCCTGGGTGTTTCCTAACCCTTGATGCCCCATTGTACCCTGTGCCCTGCCCTCTGCTCCCACTTGCCCCAGCTGTCCCCAAAGCAATTCTGTAACCCCTTCACTGTGCCCCTGCTGATCCCTCACTGGATTGTGTTTGGTACCCACCCCTTGGTATGTGGCTGTATAAAATCCTGAGCACAGCAGGGCTCAGGTCTCTTTGGTTCCTGAACCCTTCAACCTGAACAAACCTCCTGTTGGAACCTGAGCACTGAAGATCCTCCTCCTTCTTCTTTCCCCACCCCCTGACTGCAGTGAGAGCCCTTCCACTGCAGAGCAAGTGGCTCTAAAGGTTCAGCTGTTGGTACAAACCCCATGCTGCAGTTGTTCCCCACACCTGGAACAGCACTGGTGTTCCCTGAGCTAGCCCAGGCACTGGTGGGCTGCATCACCTCAGAGCTTTACTTCATTTTCAGGTGATTTATAGTAGCATAACCCCAAAAAACATAAAAATCAGCACATCCTACTGTGCTTTTAGATAACTAGCATGCTTCTTCTAAATGTATTGCATGTTTTGTTCCTTTTTGTCTTTCCCATTTAGGCACTATAGGAGCAGTTCACAGCCTTTTAAGAAAATTACTAACCCTCTTCTTAAATAAGAAATGTAAATAGCTGGAATGAATATATTTATACTCACTTGATATAATACGGCACTTTGTTTGGTGAGATTGCCCTCTCCCAGGGGCCTTGGACAGAAGCTGTTAACAACAAACAAACAAAAAAATAAATAACTGCACATATACATTCACACATACAAACATACTTAGAAGAGAAATGTAGAGGTCAAACAGGAAAGACAATGTCTAGAATTACAATTTTACACTCAGCCGCGTTGATACAGGTCTGTTTGCTCAGTTGCCAGTGAAGGCAGGAAGGATTAACCTGCTGTTCTGAAACTTCTGTCCTAATCTGAGAGAAATTGAACTCATTCAGCTGCAAAGATAAATACAAAAACTCCTTGAAAGCTAAGCTTACAGAATAGATACAAAGCATAGCAAGCAACCTATCTTTCTGGTGTGTTCTCTTGTAGGATTCTTCCTGCTAAGATGCTTGACTGGGTTTTCTTCTGTTTCTTTCCTTGAGTGGTCAGCACTTCCCATCTTTCCAAGACCAGAATTATGCACTTGTTTACATATTATGTTGAGTGATATTACACTGAGAGACCATCTAGGTATTTTGTTTGTTGTTATTCTCTTGATGACTTGTTCTAAATGGTGGGCGTTTTTATATTTCTCTACATTACTAATTGTGTCCTATTACCTTCCAATAACAGCAAATAATGGAGAAAATGACAGTATGGTCACAACAAATAGAGAGGAAATAACTTCGCTCACTCTTGGCTATCATGGTGTTATATGTCAACATCAGCTTAGAACACAATGAAAACATTTTGTAAAAGGTTTTTATAAAATTCATTTAACAAAAGAATTATAAATTATTTTAGTAGAGGCAAAGGTAATTTATAGTTTAAGACATAATCAGGGAGATAATTTTTAATTAGGAGTTTTTAATCTGGCAAACAAAGTAGAATCAAGAATTTTCTTTCTTTAATATAATGATTAAAACAGAAAACATATGAAAAGTGATCTAATGGAGAAAAAAAAAAAAAAGCATGTTTGCTTCACCCTTCTTTTTAGTGACCCCTGCTGTTCACAAGGGAAAGCAATTGTTACGAGGACAACTAGGAATTAGCTTCTTGACCATTTGGCCCTATTTTCTTTCCCTTTCTTACTTTAAAAATGCCACTCCCAAGTTGTTTTATCAAGAGCAATAAATCACAATCCACACAAATAATAAATACCAATATACATATTTCATCTAATTTGAACCAGATTCTCAGAAGTCAGTCTGTAGAATGAAGTAGGATTTCTCTCTCTTGCCCAGATATTGGAGTATGTGGAAATAAGATCTTGAGGAAAGAGATGAAATGTGCTTCTAAAATGGCTGTATAGGGAAATCTTGCTACTTTTGCACATGAATTGTGAAGAAGGACTGGAGAGAGACTAGGGACTCCACAGAGGGGACACAAATCAGCCATGGGAGAAACTGGTGCCATTATAGATGGTCTGAAGAGGAGAAGGAAGAGCTGGCGGGAACAGGATACAGGCTGGGGAGAGGGTGAATGAATTTCAGGTACAATTTGGACAATGCTAAGAAGCTGGGGAAAGGAATGAACATGTTTGGAAGAAAGAGAATCATAGAATGCTTAGGATTGGAAGGGAATTTAAAGATTATCTAGTTTCAATTTTCCCACCAAGGGCAGGTAATCTCCTATTAAACTAGATTAATCAGAGCCCCATCCAGCCTGATCTTGGACACCTCCAGGAATGGAGAATTCACAACCTCTCTGGACAACCTTCCAGTACCTCACCACTCTTGCAGTAAAGAATTCCTTCCTAGTACCCAATCTCAACCTATCCTCCTTCTTCTTAAGGCCGTTTCCCCTTGCCCTTCAACCCTTGTGAAAAGTCTCTCTCCATAAATATGATAATCCTGCTTCACATTGCTGGTGGCCAAGGAGTTCTAAAAATTCTACTTCAGGATCTCTGCACATTTTGCTGTTGTGTTCAACCCCCAGCCAGCCATCTGTAGCTAAGCTGAGTGTCATTGCTTTCCTATTACTTACATTTACACAGATTCAAGTTCTTAAAAGAAGAAAAGTAAATTTCAAAGGTAAAAACCATGAGAATCAGTAACTCTCAAAATGTACAAGAAAAGAATTTAAATTACAGTGTTAGATCTCTTGGAAGACTAGCACACTACGCTGCTGTTGAAGTCTGTAGCACAGCCCACAAACACAGGTGCATAAAACCATATGCACTTTCAAATACAAATACTCAAACATACACCTAATTTATATGTGATCAAGTACTCCTTGGGCCAGGCACTGCCCTTTGGCTCTGTGTTCATAGAATGCACAGCTGAGGAGCTGTGAAGGCCAAGGCTGCTGTCCATTGAGCTGCTCTTCCTGGTAGCAAGAGCTGCAGCTGCTTCTGTGCTCTGCTACAGCTTCAAAGGATGTAAAGATACAATCTGTTATGTGACTTTTAGAATTGCAAAACATATAAAAAATAGAATATCATGTAATGTTTTGATGTCAAAAATCTCGAAATAACTTTTAAGCCCATTTTCAGGTTCATAAAAAATTCTTAACCGTAATACTAAAATATTCTTTCTGCTTTTAAGAAAACAGAATGCTGTAAATTTTTTTTTGATGACTGATGCAATATTCTCCATTTTAGATGGCAGTAGGAAACAGAAGCCCAAGGAATTAGAGATCACTATTTCATTTTACACTATCAGTTACTATGTGATTTCTTTACATGCTTTCATTCAGTAATACTAATTTAATGTGTGCTAATATGTGGTCCATCAACCAGTTTTAAAATGCTTACTCAGTGACAATTGTAAGGGTTCTTACCCATGGCAATTGGCATTGTCTGAGGAATAATTCAAATTAGATTACACTAAATTATCATTTTTGAAAACAAAATATCCTTCAGTTTTAACTAAAAATTGACCTTGTTACATATTTCTCTCCCAAGCAATGATTAATATTCCCAATGGGAATATTACCAAGTTACAGTTGTTCCACTTTAAGATTTGTTTTTAATTCAATAGCTAAAGGACAGAATAGATTCCTGCATATTTTTCAGAAGATGCTTTTCTTCTGTTGCTTCTGAATTAATCTGGGTAAGAGCTTTGCAGTCATAACTTATTATCACAGAATCTTACATATGATAGTGTTCTTGATCCATTAGAAGAGGAACAAATACTTTTGCTTTCATGAGAGCCAAGTGCTATAGGAATAACAAACAATTCTGTGATGTTCTGCATAATTGGATTTAGTATTCCTTCAAGAGGTTGCAGTGAAGCTGTCTGTAATACACTTCTTGTTTCCTGGTTGATTCTAACCTGCGTAAATTTGAGTTGACAAAATGTGCAGTATTTTTTACTGCTATATATAGAGTATAATCATTTCATTTTTGGCAGAGACACAGAAGCTGAGACTAGCTGTTTCTTTTGTTTTGTTATCAGTACAGGTTTACTATCCATTACAAAACTAGCACAGGTAAATGTTAAAGTCCACATAAAAGTCTTCCTAGCAAAGACATTTTTTGTATATAAGTTCTAGTACCCCTGTGTGCTACAGCACTCAAGAAGCAGACATTTCCTGTTTGCTGAGAGTAATTCCAAAGTGTTTTATTGCTCAAGCTTGCACAGTGTAAGAACCCATTACCATACACCCAGCTACTTTCAATGCTGTTGTGACTGAAATTAAATACCACAACGAAATACAGGGCATTTTAAAAGTGATTTTAAATTTCCCTACTCTTTATTTGCATTGACATACATTTTAATGGTTACCTAATTTTTGAGTTTTATTTCTTTCTGTAGGTGTTCTAAGAGCTGAGACTTGTTTTTGCCTGTGAACACGGTTCTTGGTGGTAAGCCGACATTCTTATTTGTTTGCAGATTGTATAATGAAACAGTGGCATGCTGGCTCTCTGAACTTCAGTACTGTTTTAATCTATGCAGGGATCTGAATGAAATATTAAATAGGATGATAGCAGTTGATACTACAAAAAATAATCTTATAAATATTTCACTTTAGCACTGCAAACATAATGAAAAATACATGTATGTTTACCAATGGTAAATTATTTCTCCTTCAGCTATTCAAAGAGTAAATTCAGTATGTCCACATTTAAATGTTACTCTCAGTGGTCCCTATTTAAATAGTCAGCACAGATTTTAGTCACCATAGGAGTGTAATTTTTCAGTTCTCAATACAAAGAAATCTTTTTACCTAATTTTCACTAAGGGGATTTGGACAGAAACCACAAAGAAGCATTGTGTAGTGTTCATACACTGTTACAGATATCCTGTCAATTAATTTTTCTCATTTTGTTACAAATTTATTATATTTATTACATATTATTTTTAGCATTCTGGTAGTTAAAGGTGAGCTCATCTTTATGTTAATTTGTTTAGTGGGCATTGTGTCTGTAACTAAGCAAGGTGCTGAATTACACATTTCACATTTTAATGATAATAATTTTTTGATTCAGCCTGGAAATTCTACCTGCATGACCTGTGTGACTTACACTGTTCTACCTAGCATTATCATCATTAATACCTTAATACACACATAGACATAAGAAACTGTTTATTTATTTACATGACGTTTGTTTCCATGCCAATTATTTCACTGCAGCAAGGTGTGGATTGGGTGACTTCAGATAAAGGGAGGCAGGGAAAAAAAAAAGATGATATGATCTTTGCATCAGGAAAAGACTCTGATTCTCAAGAATCAGAATTTCCTATCTGTGTAAGCTACCTTAACTTTTCAAAGAAGATTCATTGAGTGCTACATTTTGATTATTTTCAGATGACACCACTATAAATGAGAAAATATTGCTCTCCAGAGACTATAAGGAGGTCAAGCTTTTCCTCCTTAGAAAATATGCTAAAGCAATATTTCCACACCATAATTAGTATATGATGCAGCTGGCAGGATAAAAGTGTTTGCATAACTTGCAAGCTCTTTGAGAGTCTTTTCAACAAATGTCACTATATACCTGTAAAAGAAAGGATTTTTTTCACCAAAGATTTAGATTGATTTCAAAATCATGTGAATTTTTTATTGTTCCAGGTAAGACCGATGAACAATCAGACCATGTTGTCTGGGTCTGATATGGCATATTGTAACGGAGAAACTGATGTCAGAATACATCGACCCCTCAACTAAGAAGCTCCAAGGCTTCTTGAAACATCAATCAAAACCTTCCTTTCATAAGGTCTACACAGCTTGGGGTCTAGTTTGCTCCAAGCCCGAGCTGCACATGGGGATGGATTTGTGGGCATTTTGGAAATAGAGAGCCCCTTCTCAGCTTGGATTCTGCCCTTCTTAAGCCTGAGCAAACACTCACTACTTCCCTGGAACACCGTCAGCACTGTCTGTCGCTGGTAAATGCAGACATTTACCAAATATACCATTTTTAGTGCACGTCTAACCACAGAAGATGTTATCTTTGATGACTAAAATTCTCTAAGAAGAGATTTGTAGTCATTAAAAAGTTCAACATGTGATGAGAGCCAATTATGACAGTCATTTTAGAAGAGTTAAAAGAGGCTTTTCCATCCTACACTTCCTGCTGGAATCTTTATGGCCAACTTCAGATTTATCATCTGCAGCTTAGCGTGAACATTATATGGTAAGACCTAAAAAATGCACACCTTTAACCATGAACAGTGTTTCCAGAAGTTTGCAAATGCCACTTTGTATTGTGAAATATAAAATCCATCTAATGCCCATTTTCTAAAATGTCACACAACTATAAAATGGCAAAAATACAAGAATCCACTTGTTTAATAGCAGAATATGGAATGAAATAGAACAAAGAAGTACAGATAGAATCTATAATGGCCATTTATCCCAAGTTACAGGTACTCCACATTGCTAATTTCTGTTGCAGTCTTATGCGCTTAAAAATGAAGTCTCTAAAACTGGCTGATCAAATGAGGTTATAAAATGGCCTAATCAAATTGGTGTGACTTTTGTCAAATGATACTGGATAAACAGAAAAACAAATCTTTGGTAAATATTCCATATCATACATAACAAAACAATACAGAAAAATTCTGACACACAGATGTAAAGTATGCCTGTTGTATTCTGGTTCTAGAGCTTGAGGACAAAGGAATATCCTAAACTGAACACCACATGCAACTCATGACAACATGGGAATGTTGTTAAATTCATCTGACTTAAACGTGGAAGGGTGAAAAAACTAAGCAATTTTCATTTGGATTCACAGGTCCAATGTAACTCCAAAAAGGTTATAAAATGTTGGGGTGAAGAATCAGTCTTCACAACATACTAATTCAGAGAGTGGACAAAAGTATAATAGACAATAAATAGGCATCTTTTGAATATTATAAAGAACAAAAAATAGTATTTGATTACTTGTAAATTATGTAGCATTGCAGAATATAGGATATTCTGCCAGCCAAGGATAAATTACAGAAATTAATTAGGCTGCTGTAAAAAGAAAAAAAAATAGCAAATCTCCTACTCACTTCACTCCCTTCAAAAAAATCCCTCTCTTCTTTATAATAAATATTATACAGCATTTTAAAATAAAAGATATATTAAAGCCAAGAGCACAAGAGAGATAGAATTATTATTTGTATTGTCTTCAACACCATTCTAAAGTATTTTTTATTGGAACCCTTTTTTCCCCAGAATACAAAATATTAATTACAAGGAAAAATTTCTTGCTTCTGGGTGCAGAGAGGGGGAGAACATCATCATTTGAAAACTGACTTTACAATTTTTTTCAGACATTTGTATCCTAATGTATTATATAGATAGGATCACCTAGCATAAAAGTGTAGAAAAGAGAAAAATATAAATAGAAAAGTTGAATTCAATAAATACTATTTAATTGCAAATCAAATGAGTTATTAAAGTTTATAGAGAGATTTCTTGTGGTTTTCCTGAGAATAATGCATAATGAAAACTGAAAGCTCACTGTAAAATTAATTCTACTAATTTTATTTCAAAAGTAAGCATAAAGATAATATTTCAAAATATACCAGTGTTTTACTACTCCTAAAGAACTTTAGCTATCAGGCCAAGGCAAACACTCTCAAAAGCTGTAGCTATGGCCATGATATTCTAATCAAGGGAGAAATGAACTGAAGGCATTTTCTCCTAACTTTAAACATGATGTACCCATCACACAAGTCTTGAGGTTGAATTGTTGCCCAGTGTTCTGAGAAATTCACCATGATAATCACAATGGCAAGACCTGTGAAGTGTATTTGGTTTTGTTGGAACTTTGCTAGTTTTTCCTTTTTCAGAAGCACATGTAGTTCCTTTACATTTATACTGTAGTGGAAAAACAGTTTTCTAGCAATCAGGCTCCTCTAGCTAACATGACCATATTTAAATGCATATAATATATGAATGTTTGTTATAAATACATTTAAATACAATAATAAAATTCCTTTGCTTTCAGAAAGTTCTCAGAGTTAGGCTGATTTGTCTGTGTCCACTTATCATCTATCTTTATTCTACTACCAGGTGATATTTTCTATTCAAAACATTTCATGTGATATCTCAAAATACCCCATTTTTCCAAAGGGCATGGATGAATTGGCAAGCTTCAATGTTTGCTTGTCAAAAGTATATCTGAAAGACAATACGATATAATGTATGCAGTGAGAAAGAGAGAAAGATACAGTTGCTTGCACTGGAAAATAATCTATCAGCTGGATGGGTAAAGTGTCCTAAGAGTCACAGTGCCCTCTCATTTTTAGACTTGGATGTCTCAATTAGCAGGACTTACCCTTTGAAAGACATCTGCCTGTGCAAGAAAGAGCTTCTTTAATCTTTGCTTTGCATAATAATCTGAGCACCCACACAGAAGGTGGGAAAAGTGAGTACTTGACTTCTCTCCCAACTCGAAGGAATTCAGAGCCACATCTCCAATTTTTCGGGAGAGTGGCCTAAATGACTGAGGGAAAACCCAAAGGTACAGAAATAATAAGAAAAAGGACTCAGATCTGAACCTTAACAGCTGTGAGCTTATCCTGAGAAGGAGAGACCTAGGATACACAGCCCAATCTCGTGACTGTATTTTTTATTTTTGAGCAACAATTATCTGCTATAAAATGGAAGCAGATACACTCTGATCACTTACAATGCAAACTGGTGGCTCCAGCATTTGTCATCTTTCTGTTTCTGAATGAAAGCTGCTAAGGCTGCCTTATCTTGTGTTGAATTAAGGGCTGCTCTTACAACTCCAAAGCTGAAAGGCACAGTGAGGTGTCTTCTGTTAGGTATCTCCAGGTCCTAGCACATATTTGGATATGAGGATTTAACAGTCTGGTACTGACATATGCAGGCAACAAAACCTCGTAGCCTGGGAAATATGAATCACAAAATGTTGGCTATGGGTACATAAGCCTTTTAGCCTTGCAAACCTAAATGGTCTTTCTCTTCCTTGCATCCCCAGGATTTTCATGTTCACGAAAAACATGAGCCTGGAAACCGCTGGAATCTTCCAGTCATGCTCTTAAGTAATTGTCAGTTATACCGTGAGCACTATTTCATGCAGTCACTTCACTGACATGCTATACTTAGTAAAAGATGGCTCATACCAGGGCTGGACAGTAAATTACAAGGTTTGCTCATGGTTTTAAAAGATGTAACACCTTCTATTTTTCAGCAATCACGAGCAATGCACATGAATGAACTGTGCCATTAAAAAGTATGAGTGATTGCTGAATAGCACAGCAAATGATATTAGAAACAATCTGACATCAATGCTACCTCTCATTTATTGCATCTCAAAAAAAGTAATAACTATTGTGACATATATAGGTGGGTCTTCCAGCAAGAGACAATGAATCTCATTTCTTGTAAGAGGCAGCAGCGCAGAGAAAAATAAAGGTGAAATCAAAACAGTAAAATTATTCCAGAGGAGTCACTGAAAACTTTGGAACTGGCATTATGTTTAAAATTTGCAGATACTCTTTTTCACACCTCAGTTACTGTATATAATTCTCAAATTAAGCATCATCATCCATGAAAGGATCACAGATTTTTCTTTTAATTACTTTGCTAAATATTTACAAGTTTCTTTTTAATAGAAAGATCTTATTTTTGCTGGGTTTTTGCACCCTGATTTAGAGAATTCTAATTAAACAGCAAGTCCTTCAAAACCAAAAAACTCACTCCATGAATTCATGATATAAAGTCTTACCCATGTAATACATTTATCAGATGTATCTTAACTATTGTGTGTGCTGTGTGTCCTTGGCAAGGAATGAACCGAGCTAGTGCTGGGACTAACTCTGTGGACACTGGCGGAGCAAAATGAGTTTGGGGAAGCATGAAAGTCAGAGGCTCAAGGAGTGGGGTGAGAGAGCCCATTAAAAAATGGAGAAGGTGTGGAGAGAGGCAAGTTCATGTGAAAAGTAAGGGTCAGTTTTAATAAGTCTTTTATACTAGAGGCTGCCTGAAGCCTTGATGGAGAGAGACACAAGTGGATGCCATTCCTTTGACACTATGTCTTTAAATTACAACCAGGAGACATCTGAATTATCCTGTGCCACAGCATTGATAAACACTGGTACTTGGTCATATAAAAGATGAAAGAGTGTAAAAACAATGCTGAACTGCATAAAAAGACAAAGAGAAAAACTGTCTCTAATTTAAAAATGCCACACATAAGAATACATTGGTTTTTTTTTTTTTTTTGCTTTTACACTCCTTATCTCTGTAGCTCACACCTTCTTTCCAATCTCTTTCAGAAAAAGCTCTATGAACAGGCTGCAAGTGCTTAGAAACAGGGACTACCACTTGATTCCTTGTCTCGCAGGGCATGACAAATATGAGGTCCCTACATCACTCCCCCATTTCTTTTGTGCTGGGTTTTCAACAGCCTATGCTGCTTCAGTTTCAACCAAGCAGAAAAAAGACAGATGATGCTATAATTTCTAGGTATAAAATAATAACAAACACATGAAAATGTTACCATGATTAGCAGATGATATTTATTTCTTTTATATAGGAGAGAAATGTAATTCAGTCACTGATTTTATGTAACCTTGACTGCAGTACCAGCCTTTCTGCAGAACTACTTGAAGATGTATCAATTATAGAAGGTTAATTTTTCATATAAGAATATAAACAGTTATTATTACTTGCACCTTAAGATGAGCAAGTGTGTATGGAAGAGGGAAAGTTGATGCTCAGTTAGGGAGGATGAACTGTTTATTACTGGCATATAAACTAGATATGCAACAGCCAATAGATTGTTTATTTTCCTTATTGATTATAGTTTGCATTGATCTTATGTGTATTTCAGCTCCTTAGGTAAAAATGCTCTGTGAGTTCTGAGCTTATAAAATAAACCCAAAGAAATTGCTATGATTAATCTTTTCAGTGCTGTTGCCACAGAATGATGGCAACATGATTCAACTTGACTCTGCCTGCCATGTACTAAAACCTAATCTACAGGCCATTAAATTCACCTTCATTTGACCTGCCTGATTCTGTTTGGCAGTCTTTATGTCTGACTTGTTCACCCCCTAAAAGACAGCTGCAGAAAAAACCCTGGTGCTGGACGGCAAAGACTGGCACTCTCTCCTGCAGCACTCTCTCTCCCATAGATGTGTTTCCATGTGTGCAGGGATGCAGCAGAGGTAGTACATAAAAAACATGTCAAAGTGTGGTATTTTCCCCAGGCATAGTGATAATACACGATAGTGAATGTTTTTGGAATTTGGTTCTTATGAAAGGTGGCACTGATGTATGTATTGGTGGTTTTCAGTGAGCGAACTTTTAGACTTGGGAAGGATTTTGCAGATGTTTTCAGCACTTCAAATATCTGACTTTTGTATGCATGGCTAAGATGATGTATTTGCACATACATCTAAGAGAGAGAGAACAAATAAGCAAATGCAAATGCCCATTTTTCTAAGTGATTTGACTATTTCCAAAGTCAACATGCTTTCACCTGGCTCCTTTTCCTATGGTGATCCTCAAATGGCTTGAAGTGTCCAGAATGATGTCCCCACTTTGCTGGCTCTAATTAGTTACACAGAAGAATAATGTCTCTGGTGGTGAGTGGGCTAAAAGAGGTGATTATCATAACACATCTTTTAGATCAATCTAGTTTATCAGTAACAAGGCAGAGTGGGGCTGGGACATAACCATCACACCAATTGTCTGACTGCACTCAACATCAGCACAGAGGTCAGACACCTTGATCAGTGTGATAATGCAGTGCAGGTCACTCTAGTCTCTTGCAGTCTTGCTTAATTTACCCTACAAATTTATTCTTTTACCATGGGTGACAAGGAAAAACAGGTATCTGCTTAAATATTGTGTTCATGTCACATACTCAAAACTCTTGCATGTTCCGTCTTGACAAGTCTGATTTGCAGTTATATATATTGAGCTGATGAGTATTCCCAGTGATCAAGAGTTAAAGAAAAGTGGGTTTGAAACAGAAATAATGGCTTAATAATAAACAGAAAATAGGGCTTATTTCTTCATAGGATCATCATTTGACAAAAAAATGTTCAGGGTTGAATCAACCTGGATTAGTTTTATATGTCACATCAACCCTGGATTTGGTTTTGCAGGTCATTCTGCTGAGAATTTTCAATTGCCCATTGAGATCTTCAGTGTGAAAATGGTTAACCTATTAAAATTACAATGCAGTATCAGCTGAAGAAAAGTTTGTCCTCTACCCCACTGTGAACGTAGCTGTGCAATAATAGTAACATCTATTTCCAATGTCTGGAAAGTTTGTCCCTCTGCATGTAGGAGACCATTATCCTGTGACTGTGTTCTGTTCTGCTGATATAATCTCTTAAATAAAGCTTTACTGTTTACTTTCCTTAATTGAAGTACAATGGAAAAGACATGGCCTTTAAGAAGCTTCACTTTAGTCACTGCCTTGGAGCTTTGAAGGTGTTTCAAGTTGTCTTTCAGTGTACTTCAAAACATCTTTGATAAAAGAATGCGTGTGGAGGTGAAGTGGGAATTTTGCTGGCAATTATATTTTATGTAGAGTTGTAAAAAGTTTACTTAGCTGCTACTCATCTCCCAACTTTTCCACCCTGATTTTGATCCTCTCATTGCTCTGCTAAGTGATCAAATCCTGTAAAATATTTCTCTTTTAGGTCTTATTTTGCCCCTTTTTGGAGCTGAACATATCTTTAAGCAGATAAAACAGGTTTTTTTTTTGTTTGTTTGTTTGGTTTTTTTTGTTTGTTTGGGTTTTTTTTTTTTTGGTTTTGTTTTGGTTTTTTTTTTTGTTTAATCCCTTCAGGGTTAAAATCACCAGAAATTCTTTTTAACATAATTTTAATTCACTAGTCCTAAAGCGAAGCCCCAGACAATGAAGACAAGTCTTGCAGAGATAGATGTGGGGACAAAGAGACTTGATAATGTCAGATGATTTCCTTTTACCCTGGACAATATGAACTTACTTAACACTCCTCTATACTCAGGGAAAAAAAATAAAAGAAAACAATTGTAATAGAGTCTAAAATAGAAATTCATAACAACAACAACAACTAGCACATGGCTACAAAGTTATCAATTAAATATGTGTGCAAACTGCACAAGAAGAATGGAAAATGAGAAATCACTCACTGGTAAGAAAATGCTGGGAAGTAGGACCAAAATCCCTGTGAGCTTCATGCAGTTGCTTGATGCGCTCATCAACGGCCACCTGTTAAGAGAGGAAAAAAAAAAATGAGTCTTTTCTAGACAAGAAAAAAAGAGCAATTATACAAGAAAAAAAGAGCAATTATAGTCAGATCATTTTTTAATTAGTGAACATTCAAAGTTAAGCAGTTTACTGCAACAATTGTTATCCTTCAGGTTCTTCAGATGAGATTAAATGTGTCACTGGAAAAAAAGAAGGTAAAACCAAAAAAAGTTTAGTATTTTTTTTGTCGTCCACCATCTTAACTACTGCTAGAAGATGCTGAAAATGAAAAGGGCCGATAAATATAAAGGTAGAGTAGATTGGCCTGTACCTGAAAAGAGTATGACTGCTGCCTGTCAATACTGAAGTCAGAACATCCATCTGTTAGTACTTTTCTGAAACTCCTTCTAAAGTACTGTTGAAAGTATAGTATTATAAATCAGCATGTGAAAAGTAATCTTTTTTAATGTGGACAGGATAACCATATTTTAACCAAGTGCTGAAATGAGGTTAACCAAAAGAGAGCAGCTGGTACAAACATTTTGCTGTTCTTTTAATCACTCAAATCATAGCCCCTCAACCCTTTCCCCGGAACAGACCTTTGAAGAACATGTTCCTAATGTTTTGTTGGGTTGGTGTACTGCATGAAAACAGAGACAATGGTTTAGGACTGGTTTTATCTTTGCCCTTGAAAATCTCAGTGGAGTATTGAGTAAGCAGCCCAAAGGGGGTGATTACAGTAAGATTCCCTGGTGTATGAGTGACATCTACCAGTCTCTTTATAGCCTATATGCTAAAAGGATGTCATTAAGTTAGACCTAAGAATGGGATTAGACAAAACAAGGAAAAAATACTTGGAAGTAATGAGAGAATATTTTTTAAAATGTAATAAATAGAATAAGTGATAGGAAACAGTTTCACTTAAATATTGCCTGTAAGAAAACGTGTTCCATCAGCACAGGCAAAGCAGAAGGTAAGTGTATTTTTATTGGCCTAATTGTGATATACATAACAAGGAAACAAATAGGTTGCACAGGTAAAAAGCAATCCACATTCTAAAACTTTCAGGGAATTTTTTCGGTTTGTGATAGGAAGGAACTGTTGTATAGCAACTGTGCATGACACAGTCAGAAGGAAAAAATAATGATAAAATTAATGAGCTATTTGATATCACTGTGTGTGTTTGCCAGAAACCCCCTAGACTCCAAAATCTTGTTTAACTAAGCAATAGCAATTTATTGCCAAGACATGATTTATTTGCTTACAATTTTAAAACTAACACTATAAGCAAAAATGCCCATTTGCTTTCTTTCCTCAAACAATTATTCAGGTGCTTTTCCTGCAGCTTCCTTCATTTCTGTGTCATCTTTTCTGGCTTTCCACTGCATTGCATGACAGATGTGTCTGTTAAGCAATGCTTCATAGTAGGGATTGACTTTGAGTTTGAGTTCACACCCAATTCACTCCACAGATACAAGCTGGGGATGTTTGAAAGTGCATAGAAAACCATGAAAGGGCTTCTTTCAATATAACTAATCATATAGTTATAGGTCATCAATATAACTAATTAAAGTACAGAATCATTAACTGATGTGCTATTATTTTTAACCAAGAAATGACCTTTCAATGAAGACTAGAAAGATAATCTTAAACATACCTAAACACATGCAAATAAAAACCACTGGAAAAATGTAATGAAAATGTATATGCTCTTTAGTATTGTCTTAAAATTACCTCATAACCTTCTTATTTTGTCATTAGGAAGTATTGGTTAATAAAGAAATATATGGCTTTTCCTTTATATTATACATACTTTTCGTTAAGTCAACCAGGATGGAAAATGTACTTGCTGGCATGAAGAATCCCTAAAGAGAATGAAAACTTTAGAAACACACAGTGGGGAGCAGTGTTTCATATAGGAAAATTTCAACAGCCAAAGAGAAAAGAGGTCAGAAAAGAGCATGGGAACCCTTTAGTACACATGACCACTGCCAGCACACAGCCTATACAACTTCTGTAAGTGTGCTGAAACTGAGAATTCCAATCCCTTCAAAATATCTAGTTGACCTTTCAACTGCACAAAATTATTAACCTGAAGCTTTTAAGCGATATATGTACATCAGCAAAATAAAATACTTTCCACACTTCAGGGTAAACCTTCCATCTGAACAGCTTTGGATACGAGCCAGGAAATACCTCTTTCTAGAGGTAGATTTTGTCAATACAGAGATGAAGAAAACACCGAGAAATCTTGAGTATTCTCCAGGAAATATCACCTGAGATATTACAAAATACACCTGAGAGTACAAAACGTTATTCCACTTGGCTGCCAGGAAATACCACTTGCTGATGTATTGGCATACTATACTACGTTTTAGGTAAAAGGCAGTAAAAGATGAAATCACTATTGGTGGTATAGCAAGGAAGATTATTGCAGTCAGTTTCTATTAATTTTATCAAAACTAACCCATAAATGGTAGAATAACAGAATTTGAACCAATAACTCAGATAATGATGCACAAAAAAATAGCCACCAAAACAACCCTTGCTTGAACTTACAGAAAAATGTGTCTGATCCAATATAATCAGAGTTGGATTTGACTTTGTGACTTATACATCAACAATCTGGAGAAGGAGATTCTATCCATATAAGCCTTCATAAATATTTCATGATTCTTGAAAAAAATTCTCGCTGGCATGTAAAAGTGTTTCTTATTTTTTAGAAACAAAACATAGGTAACTACCAAATTTTAACTTTTTTCTTGCTCTTGATTTTCCTTCCAATCAAGTGCAATAGGCTCCCCCAAAATGAGCACAAACAGTGTCTCTTCTGTTTTTGTATGCTGTGCTCGGTACCGAGAGCAGTTAGAGCAAAATATTGTGAACAACTGGAGCCTTGTGGGAAGAAAACTGCAAAATTTTCAAGCCCATTCAAGCATTCATTTTCCTTCCTTTAAAGGAAATGGAAACAAATGTACTGTTAATGAAGGAAAAAATTCTAGTCTGATTGCAGAAGTGTTGGGTTTGCCATGTGAAAAGTACTACTTTAAAGGTAGTATTAGCAGAATGTGACATACAGGATCACAGAATGGGTAAAGCTGGAAGGGACCACAGTGGTGATCTGGTCCAATCTCCGTGGGATGGGACTGTGGATTTAATTTTGGTACCTTTTAGGTAAAACTCCATACTATTTCCCCACAAGAAATATTTCTAATAAATAAAATTGATTTCTAAAAAGTCAGCTATTGCTTTATCATGACATGAGAATTTGATTCAAACAGACAAAAATATTTTTATATCTAATTTTTACTTAAAAAGAAACATCAGAAATTTCTGTAATTGGGATACTTGGACCATTGCTTTAATTCACTGGGGATGCATGCTTGAAAAGGCATGCATTTCCATTATTTATTTAATCCAATGTTTTACATAACATTTATCTTCTTTCAATCATAACAAATGAAAGAACCACAGTAGTGAAGTAAATATACTGGAGGCTGAAGATGGTAATATTAAAGATTCTGTACTGATTTTAAGTGATATTGACATGGTACAGAAACAGCTTCTGCTAAAAAAAAATTCGTAAGATAAAAAAAAAATATTTAAAGTCCCTATCCTTTAAAGACTTTCAAAACATTTGATGAAACAAAATCTGTTTCCCAGCACTTGGATGCAGTCATGTGAACTGAATCTATAATCAGGTTCAGAAAAAACAAATTACAACAGTAACAACAGCAAAGCTCTGCCATGCAGTTGTTAGGAATATTTTTGAAGTGCTTCACCTAATGTGGGGTTCAACCTTGACAACATTTTTATAACAGTTCCACTGCAGTCCGAATGAGGATTTGATGGATTTTACTTGGGTCTCCTACTAAATTTAGGGGGGTGAGGAGAGAAGTTTGTTTTGTTTTTTTTCATTTTTTGATGTTTAACTGAGAATATTTTTATGACATATGAAGTGTTCTTTTGTGCTTATGTCCACACTGCAAAGCAGGCTTAGATCAAGAAGGGAATATGAGCTGTTTAATTCTCAGTAGCTTCCATGCTCTCAAAAAGTTCCCAACAACTGTCCAGGAGTGCTGGAGTTGCTGAATTACTCCAAGATGTGCTGGAGGAAGGAGGCACACCCATCATATTGATGAAGTTGTGCCTGCAAACAAGGAGTGGCCTCAGCAAAAAGCTATAAAAATATATTTCTCTGTGTCAATCCACCAGTCTTGTCCTCTTGGATCTTTCAACACTACAGAGGCATAAGAGCCTTGGTCCAGCTGTGGTACAATCCTGCCACAGTCTTGCCCATAGTTTTGATTTTCAAGTGAACAAATTCAGTGGAGGGAACTTCCCCTGTGCTTATCTGAGCTCTGATTGCCAGCTGAACTACTCTGCAATGAGTGGCTGCATGAGCCAAGGCGACTGCTTGGGTGCCTCTCTGTGCTCAGCACTCTCAGAGAATTCACATTCAGTGAACTTGGCAAGGAATTTATTCAAAAAATTACATGAAGGTGTGGGAGTAGCGATTTTTACCACTTATTAACATGAAACAGAAGAAATGAGATCACTAGTTTTAAAGCGGGCTAAATGTAAAGAGTTAAGACAATTGTTGAATGGTTGGGATTCTGAGGAAAAAATGCAAGAAAAAGAGGGAAAGAATAGGAGATTCTCATCTAAGCAGCTATATTTAGCGCAGCAGCAAAAGGACACAAAATCTTTTCTCTTTTCTTTTTTTTTTTTTTTTTTTTTTTTGTCAAAAATGTGCTTCACCAAAAGCTGTTCTCACAAAAAGAGAAGGGCAATTTTCTGTATCAATCAGCATGCATACACACAATACTTATTAAAATAACACTCCTTTAATTTCCCCACCATATTCATAGCATTTCCACAGCCTCCTGACCTTGACTCCCAGCACAGCCAATTTGACTGCATATCAAAGGAAACCGGCTTCTACAAGACCCTCTTTAATGTTGCCCAGCAATTCTCCTCCCAAGAGCTGAAAAGCTTCTTTCTTTGCTCTCACTGACTCAGAGCTGTCAAAGCAGTTCGAGGCCCGTTCTTCACAAATCAATAAACAGGAAAATCTGATCTGCTGTACTTCTAATAGCTGCTGAATTCAGCCACTCACTGCTCCTTGTACATTAGGCGATAAGGATGGATTTAAATAAGCACACTTTGTGCTGTTAATGAGGAACAGCAGGGGGGGAAAGGCAATTGATAGCCATTGTTCCCAACTGCTGAAGTTCAGGCTTAAGTCTTGACATTTACTGAGTTGAAAAAACAGCTAAGGACAATTAGTTTTCTGGTGAAAAGTTCATCGTTCTGAAATATTTTGAGAGCGTAAAAATGTGCTTATTTTCCACATTAAAGAAAAAATAGATAAGTACAATGCTATTTGCATGCATTTACAGCTGTTACAAAGACTAAATTCAAATTTCTGGGTCATGGTGAGACTGTATGCTTCGGCAGATTGAAATCTGAGTGACTTCATGCAATTCCCCTTTTAATGTAAAAAACCCCAAAACATAAGAAATAGTAGAACACATGTATTGTACTTTGACTGCTTTTTCATATTTTCAGATGAAATGAGAATAAAATACAATATAAATTCAGGAAACATTTTAAAGCTTGGGGAACAGAGCCTTAGAAAACAGCAAATACAAGAATGATCTCCTTGAATTAATATGTCTGCTGTCAATAAGCAGCTATTGCTTCTTAGGCTTTTGTCTTATAATCCTTAATTTGTGCACTTTGGCCTTTGTGTATCTCTGTTCCTGAGGAATGAAAGTTAGGTCTTAAAGTTTAAATAACAAAAACATCCACATTTAGAGAGAATAAAGCAGTTGTAAACCATGTGAAATCTTAAGAACAAGCATCTTTAAGAAACAAATGTCTTAGAAAATGTTGCTTTCTTTGTTTTGAATAAAAGATATTCTCTCAGGGAAGCTCTCATTTGATACCCCCACTGTTCCCATAGAAGCCATCACAGGAGCTGGTGGAGGTTTAGCAAGGCCCTTCACATCACTGTATGTTCCTCATTTCTATTCATGCACTTTTGTAAGATATAAAATATTATATCAAACCGATATGAGCTGAGCATGGGCTCCACCTTTCAAAAATACTAGAAACTGCTGTGCTGCCCTCCATTCTGGAGCATTTCTTAGCAAAGCTGTCAAATTCTTCTATGTCCAATCACATTAATTCTTTTTTAATATTGCCTTTTGTATGCAGTTTAATCAATATCAGCTAATTTTTCTGCCAGATTCCTTGCTGTATACGTTTTATAGTATACCAATAAACTAATTTTACAAACACTGGTATTTAGCAACTATTTTTCTTAGAAAGCAGAACTACACCAGTTAAAAAGTTTTCAATTTGGAATTTACATTGGCTTCCAATTCAATTAAATACATACCCATGGACACCCCCTAGCAGATTCCAGTCCAGGTGGGCTATGGCTTGCCTATTCACATCTCTATACTCTTGGACAGTGCCTCTATATTCCTCCCAGGTTATCTGCCCAAGCTTCCTCTTTCTGTGTAGTCCCATTTTTCTGTTTGAGTTTTGCAAGGAGCTCCTTGTTCATGCACATGGGACTCTTGGCACTCTTGCTGGACTCCCTGCTGGTCAGGATGGACCAGTTTTGAGCTTTTTAGAAAGTGATCCCTCCTCATCAATGAACTTTCTTGGAAGTCTCTTACTTCCAGGGGTTTGTCCCATGGGATTCTTCCAAGCAGATCCCTGAAGAGGACAAAATCTGCTCTCCTGAAGTCCAAGTTGTGCTCTCATGTCACTGCAGCCAGGAGTGCCTTTGACTTTTACCTCTCCAGGGATCCTCTCCTAGTTTGCAAGTATGAGGTACAGCAGAGCATCTGTCTGCACTGGCTCCTCCATCAGCTGTCAGGAGTTTCCCAGGGACTCACTGCATTGCTTACAACCTGCTGTGTTGTCTCTCCAGCAAATAATCAGGCTGCTCCCCCATGGATGCCATTTCTACTTGCCTGTAAAAGGCCTCAACCACTTGTTCTGCAGTGTTAGGTGGCCTAGAGCAGACACCCACTAGTGTCACCTATGCTGGTCCTGTGGCTTGATCCTCAGCCACAAGGGATTTCTCAAGAAATCTTTCTCCAATGTAACATTCCTAGTTTAAAGCTCTTCTGTATCTTATATATATATATGTATGTATCCCCATAAAATGAACTCCTTAGAGCTCTGACTGTGCAGACCTATAGATCCAGCGATTTCTCTTCTGCCTTCAGCAGAAAGCAGAAACTATATATACTCCTAGTTCTGTATTGTAAGTTGGGGAAAAGAGAAACTAAAATGTATAGGCTACCCTGAGCCTCTGGTAGGTTATTGATCTTAAAATGAATCTAACTTTGATGCAGTTTGACGTTTTCAAAGTCAGTGGGAGCTGGGTGCCTGCACCTTGGGAGAGAATGTGTTCTGTGGTAAGTAAAACTGTCTAGTGAGGAGCTCAGCATGGCATATATTCTTCCTGAGATCAAATCTGACTTCTGAGATCAAGGCACCTGCACACCTTCATACTGTACACTTTGAAATGTTTTCACATAATTTTTAATCATATTTTTACCACATTCTTTCTTTCTTTCTTTCTTTCTATCTATCTATCTATCTATCTATCTATCTATCTATCTATCTATCTATCTATCTATCTATCTATCTATCT